>CM063498.1:177327944-177392944 GCA_032207245.1 Pardosa pseudoannulata
CTCATTTATCAAGTAAAAATGTAAACAATTCATTATACTTTTAATGAGTATGTATTATTTTTTAAACTTCTCTAAAAAAGAGTTAATTTAGAAACTGTTTAAATAGTAAATCCTTCCTCTTATTATTGAATACCTCGTTATCATATATTAAATGAATTAAAAGAAATTGTAGTGAACATTTTGATTCTGTTAATCCTGAAAATTACTTAAAAACAAGATTAAAACATTTTTAGTTCTATATAATATTTTACAACATCTTGGAAGCTTAAGGTTAAACAGACGTATTGTCAAATACACCTTTAGACATTTTTTCGAGTTTCTAATCAAACAGAGAACAGTTTTATTGGAATAACAAAATGTAATCGTTTGGAATTCGGATAGAATAATACACTTAATCAACTTTAATGAGTTAGGAAATATTTGCATTGAAAATTATGGCATATATGTTACTTGTGTCGTATATTTTAGGATAATACTATGTAACATTAAATTCAATGCTACTAACAATAAAAATTTTGCTCTGTAACCTGACCAATGTCTGTATTTACCACTGTTATTTCCTGTTTATATAAGTTAAGGAGAAAGCATTTTAAAATCTAATTTAATTTGTTTTAATCAATATACTTGAAATTTTTTTTATATTTTATTATTTATATGTATGTAATCTAAATTTAAGTTTTGTTAGTTATAATTGTAAATGTTGAAAAGTTAAACCAAATATTACTTTTTAATTGTTTAACAATTGGCTTTATAAAATTGGTTCCTTGCACATCACTTTTATACATAGTATGGTCAATTTAATTGGAAAGATTTAGGCTTTATTATAAAACGTATTTATCATTTTATGCATTAGAGGAAAGTAATAAAAAATAATAAAAGTGATGAAATCCATATTTAGCGTCCAAAATGTCTATAAAAGAATTTCAGCTTCAAAATTGAGGGATTTTACATTTTGAAGTACATTATTTTTGTCTTTCTTTTGTTTTGTAAAATAAATAATCTTTAAAATTTAGAGAAAATTGGCAGTTAGAAATGCATATGAAATATTTGAAATATTCCCACCATAGAAGATGTTTTTGTATTACTCAGTGGGTGATTGTAAGCAAATTTCAACACCGAGAAAAACCTTTAAAATTATATTAACTTAATCTAAAAATATAAATGATTTTGTTTCTTTAATAAATCTCAATTCAAAAAAGTGTAATAACACATCATTACTAGAAAAAATAGAATTTTAATAGCTTTAGACAAAAATTAACTATAAAATAATGAAAGTTATAATCAATAGATTATAATGAGTATATCTTGTAAATTATAATTAGAAATGTAAAATCCTAAATTTTATGTAAATTAGTTTCAGTGCCTTATTCTTTGTGGGTCCTAAGTTTATCTACTTGACTATAGCTTTGCAGAAAACTGAACAAATTACCCAATACAAAACAAACGAAATCAGAGATGTGTAATTTAGAGCAAAAAATAATCATTTCTTAACTTTTTAGATACTCATATGTAAATATTAATATATAAGTATGATGAGAGAGGAATTAAATAATCATATACGAAGAGAAATCAGGAAAAGTGTTTTCTGATATTGATTCAAATTTAATCAGTTTCATTTTTATGGTGAGAATTAATAGCAAGACTGTGTCATAATGTTAATGAAGAAGTTTTCATTAATTTATATAGAAGCGAAATTAATTTCAAGCATGAATTAATTTTTATCAAAAGTTGGTTTGGTACGAGATTGATATTAAAGATGGAGCATAAGCACTTTCTTAATAATATCTATTCCAATATAGTTCGTACCCGAAAATAATCTTAAATTAGATATAGGTATTATAGACTGAACGCTTCTTTCATAGCACTCTTACAAATATACAATTAATTTAATGTCACATGATGTTACGCATAGGTAAATAAACAAAACAGAAACAGAGTGTGCTTTCTATGTGAAGTTTTAATTATTAAATTAAGTAATGAAATTTTGCATACATTGGAAAACTACTGTATAAACCATTAGATATTTTCTATAAATGAAATCGTTTTTTATAATACAAAATTATAACTGCTTTTCTTAAAAATAAAAAAAAAAATTAAAAAAAAAAAAATAAATTTAAATTTAAAAAAAAAAATAAAAAAAAATAAAAATAAAAAAAAAAATAAAATAAAATAAAAAAAATAAAAAAAAAAAAAAAAAAAAAAAAATTAAAAAAAAAAAAAAAAAAAGTTAAAAATGTAAAAAAACTTGAAATTTTATAATAAAATAAATCGAGAATTTTTACAAAAAACACTATATAATAAATAAAATTTAAAAAAAAAAAAAAAAAAAAAAAAAAAAAAAAAAAAAAAATATCAGAACCTCCAAATTTAAAAAAAATTCTACAGAGCAATTCTACAAAAAATCATACATCACAAAATCAACATTTATCACGTTAATATATCGTTATTCATCACCTTATTCATCAAGTCGACACATTTTGAAGTACTAATAAAGCAAAACCAGAGGAAATTGTAAATTAAAGCGATAACAGAACACAAATAATAAGGCTATTAAATATAAGATTTAATAGCCTTAAAAAATTGTGTTTTTGATTTAGCGCTATTTTAGTTTTTACGTGTTAAGATTTCAGAACTCTAAGTTAATAGTTAATGTAAACTCTTTGGAACTACCATCTTTCCCTTAAATTTTGACTTTAAAAGTACTTCAAATGTATTTTATAAATATATGCATAAAATAACACTTGAAGAGTTTTATAAAATAATAAAATAAATCGGTCTGGGAGAAAGCTTTGCTTCCCGTTGAAAAATTAAACTTTTATGGAACTAAAACAAATCTCACCATCTACAAATGCATTTTTAAAAATCGAGCATAAAAACCGCTTCAATGTATTAGAAAGAGTCTAAAATGGCTTTCGATATAAGTATCAGAGATAACAAAGGTAACATAAAGTGTATTCAGGTTTTTTCCCCTCAAACAATGTTTATCCTAAACAAAAGATTTTGTTTCATCATAGAAAACGTAATGAAACCAATTACTAAACTGCAAAAAAGGGAAAACGAGATGTTTATCAGAACCTCCAAATTCATGTTTAAGCCTTAAATTTTAAATCTAGAGATTCGAGAGCAATTCTATTGACTGAAAATCAAAACTACCCTTACCGTTTTAGCAGCGTGGTATTGATCTGCTTTGTTGATTATGTTACTTTATCAGGTAGTTTGGCGCAAGTAAGTGTTGAGTGCACCGACTAATCTTGAAAATCATTTCAAGTGGGCAATTTGGTTTCCAAAGTTTTAAAAATAAGATTCTAGATTGGCAGTACTTTTTTAAAGAATATTTGAATTCAGAAATCGGTTCTTTAAAAAAATTAAAGGAACCGATTTACTTCCAAAAAAGAATCGATCGGATGGTGAATATGATACGTTATCATGCAGTTCATTTCAACAATGTTCATTCAAGCTTTTATCAGGAATGAATATTTTCGTTGAAATCTAAACTCTGAGATTTTTCGCGATTACAGTATTTCATTTGCATCTTACAAGAAAGCAAAAATAAAATATTTATCTAGAAATAACAAATTTTAGTTTAAAAAAATTCCTGTAGCCGAGTTATAATTTAAAATACATGAATACAAAAAATTTCATTTATAGTAATTTTTCTAGTTATTTTGAACAAGAAAAGTCTAGTTATTTTACAATTATTTCATTTATAATAACTTTTCTAGATATTTTGAACAAGAATAATCTAGTTATTTTACAAGAGTTTCATTTCTAATAATTTTTCTAGTTATTTTGAACAAGAATAGTCTAGTTATTTTACAAGAATTTCATTTATAATAATTTTTCTAGTTATTTTGAACAAGAAAACTCTAGTTATTTTACAATTATTTCATTTATAAAAACCTTTCTAGTTATTTTGAACAAGAATAATCTAGTTATTTTACAAGAATTTCCATTATAATAATTTTTTCTAGTTATTTTGAACAAGAATAGTCTAGTTATTTTACAATTATTTCACTTATAATAACTTTTTTAGATATTTTGAACAAGAATTATCTAGTTATTTTACAAGAATTTCATTTATAATAATTTTTCTAGTTATTTCGAACAAGAATAATCTAGTTATTTTACAATTATTTTATTTATAATAACTTTTCTAGTTATTTTGAACAAGAATAAACTAGTTTTTTTTACAAGAATTTCATTTATAATAAATTTTCTAGTTATTTTGAACAATAATAGTCTAGCTATTTTACAACTATTTCATTTATAATTATTTTTCTAGTTATTTTGATGAAAAATATAAGTAGATACTAAGTCTAAATACAGATATATTAAATTTTACTTAAAAATCCATGACATTTGTATGGTATTTGAATAAATGTTTCCAGAAACGGTAATTTTGCGAGCCACTTTTAGTTTTGTCTTCCAAAAATTAAAATAATAAAATAAAGGTTCATTGAAATTAATTGATGTTGCCATTTTTATTGATTTATTTTTTAAATATTTAAAAATAGTAATATATTTTGTTTATTAATCGATACAATACAACGATCACTGGTAGATTTTAGTGGGGCCATCTAAGAAACTACAATCTAGAAACTGATATGTGCACTTTTCATCATTACCAAAAATCATGTTTTCGACCTTAAAAGAACAGAGGCACAAGCACTAAAGAACTACGCTACAAATAACTACGCTACGCTACAAACTAACAAGAAAAGACAGCATTCTGTTTTAAATATGCTATCACATTCTCAGACCCTAATTTAAGGCGGGGCACTCGGGGCACTGGCCCTAGACTCCCACTCTAGGGGACCCCACATTTTAAAAAGTAAATTTTTTGGTAAATCTCAGAATTTGCTCATGAATTTTCTTTTGTTAATGACAAACTGGAGTTTTTCTGTTGTTGGTGAGCTTCAAAAGTCAGTAAATTTAATATATTCCATAATTTAAAGGAAAAATTAAGCTTTTTTTTTTTGCTAAAAAATACTTTGAAGCAATGCTAACATTTTAAATGTGTATATTATTCAAAAGATTGAAATACCAACCATATCAGTGATATCAATTTACAAATTCATCAATCAGAAAAAAATATCTTTTTTTTTTTGTCTTGCAGTGGTTAACAAATCAGAGAAAATATATTTATCCAAAAGCATCTGATATCTATTTTTTTTCTCTTTTTAAGATTTAAGAATAAACAAAAAGTTTTAAAATTGTTAATTTAATAATAAAAGTATTTAATTTTTAAAATTTTGTAAAACAAAGTTTCACATGATAGTGGTAATTTATATTAATTTAAACCAGTACTTTTTTCCTTTAAAAATTATTACAGGTACTCTCAGTTTGACTCAAGAATATCATAGTTTTATCGTTAAAGCCAGATACTGTACTTAGATTGCACAGACAGCTCTAATGTGTTTGAAGTTAGTTTAGTGGAATTCTAAAATTTTAAGAAATTCTTTCATTTCATTAGATACGCAAAATGTTTAAGTTATGTATACCTGTCAGGAGTATTTAAAATGATATAGCAGATTATAAAACAAAATCGCTCTCGAGTTCGAAAAAGGTGAGATGTATGGGGGCCCCCATATGAGGCTTTGGCCCGGAGCCAATTGTATAAATCGGTCCTGCGCATTTTAAGAATGAATTTACCATTTATTAAATTGATTTGGGGGTATATTTCATGTCTTAGGTATTTTCGTGCCTATATGTAACTACATATATTCTTACACACAACTACACTTATTTTTGTATAACGTTTATATGCAAAAGATATTTCGAGTAAATAAATTAACATCGCAAGTATAAAATAAAATTGGTGTAATTTATTGAATTCATTTTCCAAAACAATCATGCGAAAAGTGTACTCTAACTTTTTTATTTGCGCCGACATTTTTTGTTTCGGCTGTGGGAGTGAATCATTATCAACTTTTTTCTCACTTTTTGCTTAACGCTAGGTAAATCAAGCGTGACACCCAGACAATTTTTCTTACTTTGAAAAGTATTTGGGGCGAATAGAGGTGGCCTTTCTATAACAATGATTTTGTTTCTATTTCTCTTATTTTTCTCAAACTTATGTGGTGCCTTTGTGTGTGTTCTAGTACGTCTAAAGTCTTTTCTTTCCTTATTGCAAGAGAAGTGCATTGCCGTGTATATTTATCAGTAAATCAAGCCGTATACGTATAGATAGATGAAATAAAGTAGACATGAAAAAAAAGTCTTAAGCTCCATGTGTGCGTGATGTGGAGTTATCAATAAGTAATAATGTATGCAGCCTACGTGCCTGTTTAACTTTACGCATTCGAATAAGCGGCTATCATTACATACCGAAACACTCGGATATAGATTATGCATTCTGAAAGATAAAGAAGGTGAAAACAGCAAAAAATGGCTTTACTTTTTTATTTGTAGATTTTTACACGTTTTTCATTTTTTATATTGGTAACAAGATCGTTGTTTCAGGGAAGTATTCATTAATTTTTAATGGTTATGATAGCTGCTGTTTTCTTAGCTTTATTTTGGTGAAAAAATAGAATTTATGGATTTTAATTAGGGTGGTAATGTGATTACATGCATTGTTGATACACAGATTTATTTTGATGTGTATTAGGATTGGTTAGGTTTGGAGAGCAAAAGTTTACTGTTTTGCTGCATGAGGGCTACATACACCGGGACCTACTGCTTGAAGCCGATTCTAAATGACTAATAGAATATATTCTTGTTGTGGGATTCAAACCTATGAATTCCGGTACCTATGTATAGCACGCTGCCTTTTCCACCACTTTAGGCTTGATATATATTAGGGAATTTTTATAAGATTTTTGGCTGTGCGATATCCGATTGGTTAGGGTGCTGGCCGTCGGTACCGGAGTTCGTGGATTCGAATCCCACTATGGCATGGATGTTCGGAATCGGCTTTAAGCAGCAGGTTTCGGTCTCATTAGTCCTCATGTTACATAAAGTAGACAGTAGAGCTCCAAATCGGAACTATAAGATTTTTGTAGGGATCTATGAAAAATTAAGTCGTTAGAAACATCTTAAAATTAGGAACAAACAAACTCAGAATATTGAATTACAAATTTCTACCTGACTTAGAGGACAATTTGTAATAAATTTAAATTGTCCTACGATGCATATGTATGCAAAGTTTCATATCTCAAATTTAATGACTAAAAATCCGATGTGTGCTTCACGTGACTTCCTTGTAATCCTTCACGAAGTATTAACCAATTGATGGTAATCTAATCAATGATCAGTAAAACCACATTTCAATTTTGGAGTTAATTTTGTATTACATAAATTGTATTTTCACATAAAAATTACAATGAAATCACATGAAAAATACAAAATGAAAATTCAAACAATATTTTGAGAGAATTTCTAGATACCTATAGTATTTAATATAAAAATGTGAAAAAAGTTTTAAACTGGAATTGAATTTTAAAGTTTTGTAATACTCTACTTAATTTATGTTTTATTTATTATCTTTTAAATATCCCGAATGCTCATAATATATGGCAAACATTTTACTATTTTACATGTAATTTATAAATAAAATTGATGAAAATTTATAATCTACTAATAGTTACTTCAAACTACTGTGAAGGCATTTTTTTCACCGATGTTCCGCAGATTTTATTTGCCCTTTTATGCTGAAGTAGAATTTTGTATTGATGACTAAAATTCACTTTGAAGTAAATAGCTCATCATTTCTGTGACGTTATTTGTAACGTTAAGAAATATATCTATACTAATGGATTGGTCATGAAAGAAATACTTAGAACAGTAAATAAATTGTTTACTTACATCAGCTACCATTTAACAATAAATGAATTTAACAATTTGGTTGCGATTATGGAAAATGGTAAAAAATAGAGTTCACATGATTGTTAAATTTATTTAATGCATGTTATCATTATTGTAACAATTTTTTAATCTAAGCAGTTTATAGAAATCAGCAGCTTTAATGTTTAAGAAACATTCAAAATATTGTGTAGAATTTTTATATACTTTTGGAAAGATTTTTTTAAAATTTATATTTCGGAAAATTGTAACCATATAAACAATCACATGCATTTTAATTTTTTCTTATACTTTATAATTTCATTAAAATTTTATGATTTTCTAAACTTTGCATAATTTTTTTCACAGATTTATCTGGCCGAATTACTGTGTTGGTTATATAATTTAGAAAAAATTATGCACTAATATTATAAAGTATAGTAAATAAATCTGCCATTACAAAATTTTCTTTTCATAACAGGCATCAAACATTTAAAATTATGGTTCACAAATGATGTCGAACTCTAATTTTAAAACAGTAAAATTATTACAATTTCGAAATTTGTAGTTTTCAGGAGTTCATATAATTTATTCATCAATGTATTCAGAAGTTTTTATTGAAGTGTTAACAGGTTAATGTTTATTAAATAGGTTGACCGGTAAAAATATTACTTTTGTATTGATTTTCAGAATTATCCACTGAGTGTTATTTGTAAAAATATTGTACAATAGCCGGTCTAGTGAGTATGATCTTTTTTGGTTGTTAATATTATCTTTTTTCTAACTGGAATTCGAAAATGTGAATCGGAGTAAATGCATTGTGTACTTGATAGAGAACGGAAATTTATCTCTTAATCCATCATGTTATTTATAACGCTGTATAAAGCCTGTAAACTCTCCAAAACTTTCATTTTTGCACTCAGTAGCAGTTTGCTGAATTCCAAACCAAAAAAATGAAAATCTTACCCTTGCATCGATCAATTATTGATAAGACTACTTCTCTGATCATATCTCTTTCAGAGCGAGAGAGAGAAAGTGAGAATTTTTGTTCTGTGAATAGTTCATTCAGACAGTTCCGGAAAAAAAATTTGTTGCAGTATTGCGACTAAAAATGGATATTTTCTCATATTTGAGAAAATTCTTTCGAAAAATGCAAACCAGATATTAGAAGTTCCAAACAGCTTTATAAATAAATATATCTGTGTTATGATGGCTACTGAATAAATCGGTATTGTTGAACGTTAACTTTTTGGAAGTATGTTTGAATACAATTTAATACCATTACATCTCAATAAATAAGCACATTGTGTATGACATATTTATCAAGTATTAGTTAAAACGTTAAAAGCAATAGCTAAACTTTCTCAACGAAAATCGTAACATCATTACCACGAATGAAAACAGTAGTACATTGTTTTCAACATCTGCAGCAATATTTTTCAGACTTCATGAATCATATTTCTATAAAATTCAATTCTTTGTATTTCTCACCCAATGAGTGTGTAACATGTTTTGTTTTGCTAAACGAACCCATGGGTTTAAACCTATATTTGGTACAGGTGTTTTTAGGTAATTAAAATCAGTGTCAAGATACATATCCTGTTGTTACACTTTACATAACTAAAATATGGATTATAGCCCTCAAAACCAACTTAAATGGAACCTTTTCATCCGCTATATTGAAAACCGAAAAAAAAATTATTGCAAATGATAATTTACGAGTAGCTATATATATAATTGCGTCTTATGACTTGGTACAAAAATTAAGAATAATACAGCATAAGAATTTAATTATTAACATTTTTATACTATACTAGCTGCTGTGTCTGACATATTTAAACATAAATGATAGATAAAAAACACTTTTTAATATGTTTAATTTAACTATTACACTGCCACCAAGACAAACACACAGCCGTCAATCAAATTGCAAGGAGACATATACAGAGAAACTTTACATATAAATGATGTAGATAAAAACATACCCGTGACTCTAGTACAACGTTATGCCAAAATGTCAATCCATTCGGTGCAATATTTTCAGAGAATTTGGGTTACGAACAAACATTTACATTTTTATTTATATAGATTATGCAAATTAAGGTTCAATAACAGCGAATTATTTTAAATAGAGACTAGATCTAACAAATTAAAATAAAATACTAAGATTGATAAAAATTAAATTGTATTACATTTTGTCAAGCAAGCTTGAATGGTTTATATAAACTAAATAAAATTAAACAATGCTTAAAATCGAATTTAGAAATAACAGATAAAAATCGAATTGAAGTATAAAAAAAAATTTAAATAGTATATTTTATGTCTTAGACGTTTCAATGTCTTATAAATAGTACAAAAATTCTAAAATTTGTGAGGTTATTTTATATTTTCTAAGCCTAAGTAATATTTACACAGATAAAATTTCTTTAAACATTTAAATAAATATCAAACTGGACTCAGCAAAATCCTCCCTTCACACAAAAGCTTTTAGTTTCAGAAAACAATTCCACTTGATTAATTTCATTTTCGGGGGAACATATTCTATCAGTCATCACTATTTGCATAAACAACAATTTCTCAATCATATCTGCAGTTAGAGATATATCTCTACATCTGCAACAGTGTTTCGCATTAATTGAATTACATTTGTCACTTGTTTTGTCAGAATATATATTTTTTGTGTCATGAAGAAGAATTAACTATTTTTTTTTGCTTTATATACGCATAAAACATTTTACAATATCTATGAAAAAAGAAATCATCAAACAACCTGATCAGAGATATAAAATATATATTCAGGAACTTAGCCAGAGAGAAAGGCCCCCTTCCTCATACGGAATAATTGCGTTTAAATTTTTAAGGTTTTACTTATTTATTTATTGGTGATTCCGGCTTCCCTTAAAATAGTTACTAATTTTACACTTCCTGTAATAGGCAGCAGATACTAAATTATGTAATTAATGTAAAAAAATGTAATTTTCTATGTCTAAATGATTCCAATTGCTACTTAAACATAGTTTTCTTTTAACAATTCGTGGAATAAATAGTATCTTTAAAATCTTGCTCTTCTTATTACAACTGATCCGAGCATAATTCGTTATAACAAAATTATTTTTACTCTTGAATTATATATATTCAACAGTACAACTATAAGTAAAGTCTCTGATTTTACGCTTTATGTATTAGATATATGTTACTGCATCCTATTTCATAAAGTATAATTGTGTTTAAATTTTTATCATTTTTAAGTTTTTATTTATTGTTTTATTAGTGATTTTGATTTTTCTTAAAATATTTGCTAATTTTACAGTTTCTGTAATAGGTAGTCAATATTGAAGTATGTAATTAAAGTAAGGAAAATGTAATTTTTCATATGTAACTGATTCCAATCACTACTTAACTACAATTTTCTTTTAACAATTCGCTGAATAAATAGTGTCTTTAAAATCGTGTTCTCCTTATTACAGCTGATCCGAGCATACTTCGTTATAACAAAAGTATTTTTACTGTTGAATTATATATATTTAACAGTGCAACAATAAATAAAGTCTCTGATTTTACACTTTATGTATTAGATATATGTTACTGAATCTTATTTCATAAAGTATAATTGCGTATAAATTTTTATCATTTTTAAGTTTTTATTTACTTATTGGTGATTTCAGTTTCCCTTAAAATAGTTACTAATTTTACCCTTTCTGAAATATGCAGGCAATATTGAAGTGTGCAATTAAAGTAAGAAAAATATATTTTTTCATATGCAACTGATTCCAGTCACTACTTAACCACAATTTTCTTTTAACAATTCGCTGAATAAATAATGTCTCTAAAATCTTGCTCTCCTTATTACAGCTGATCTGAGCATACTTCGTTATAACAAAAGCATTTTTACTGATGAATTATATATATTTAACAGTACAATAATAAATAAAGTCTCTGATTTTACACTTTATGTTGTAGGTATAAGTTACTAAATCTTATTTCTCAAAGTATAATTATGGTTGAATTCTTACGATTTTTAAGTTTTTATTTATTAATTATTCTGGTTTTCCTTAAAATAGTTGCTAACTTTACACTTTCTGTAATAGGCAGGCTCTATTAAAGTATGTAATTAAAGTAGGAAAAATGTAATTTTCCATATGTAACTGATTAAAATCACTACTTAACTACAATTTTCTTTTAACAATTCGCTGAATAAATAGTGTCTTCAGAATTACTCCTTATTAAAGCATACTTCATTATAACAAAAGTATTTTTACTGGTTAATTATATATATTTAACAGTGCAACAATAAATAAAGTCTCTGATTTTACGCTTTGTGTATTAAATATATGTTACTGCATCTTATTTCATAAAGTATAATTGCGTTTAAATTTTTATCCTTTTTAATGTTTTTAAGTATTGTTTTATTGGTGATTCCGGTTTACCTTAAAATAGTTGCTAATTTTACACTTTCTGTAATAGGCAGCTGATACTGAATTATGTAATTAAAGTAGGAAAAATGCAATTTTCTATCTGTAACTGATTCCAATCGCTACTTAAACACAGTTTTCTTTTAACAATTCGTGGAATAAGTATTATCTAGAAAAGCTCGCTTTTCTCATTACATCTGCTCCGAGCATACTTTGTTATTCCGAAAGTATTTTTACTGTTTAACTTTAAATATTTATTTCAAGGAAATGAATTAACCTCATTATGCAGTCGTGCAAAGTTTAGGACGTGTAATAATTTATCACTTTCTCGAGCCATCTAATTATTCTATGACACAATAATTTATCTTTAATCCTTAGGGATGGTGTATAAAGTTTCGGACAGCTTAGCTTTCTGATTATAATTACTAATTGAGCTGAAAACTTATCAGAGAATCTTCGGAGTCAGAGAATACCGGCTTGAAAGCTGTGGCTGCTGAAATTTAGATTTCCTTTTGGAATGAGGATTCTTAGTAATCGAAGAAATATTCGCAATGTTAATCAGTTAGGAACTACTTGCACAATCATTAAATTTAAACGGAACTGAGTAATAGATTAGAATTTTTCAATGTTTTAGAATGTTTCAAGAGTTTTTTTAACTATTATTATTACGAGAGAATTTCTGGATGCTTATTTCGTTTACGTGTCTATTAGTTTTCAGTTTTGTATTTCGTTTTTGGATGTTAAGAAAGAATGCGTTTAATTAAGAGAGGATATACACTGCATTTGTTTACTTAAACGATAAGGGAATATTCCAGTTATTTGTTAATTTATTTTTATAACTATTGCTACAGAATATCTCCATCAGCTTTCTGTATACTACTATATAGACAAATTTAAATTTATTTTTAATGCTTGGGGGTGGTGTATAAAGTTTCGGACAGCTTAGCTTTCTGATTATAATTACTAATTGAGCTGAAAACTTATCAGAGAATCTTTGGAGTCAGAGAATACCGGCTTGAAAGCTGCGGCTGCTGAAATTTAGATTTCCTTTTGGAATGAGGAATTCTTAGTAATCGAAAAAATATTTGCAATGTTAATCAGTTAGGAACTACTTGCACAATCATTGAATTTAAACCGAAATGTGTAATAGATTAGAATTTTTCAGTGTTTTAGAATGTTTCAACTGTTTTTTTAAATAATTATTATTGCGAGAGAATTTCTGGATGATTATTTCGTTTACATGTCTATTAGTTTTGAGTTTCGTATTTCGTTTTTGGATGTTAAGAAAGAATATTCTTATTTAAGAGAGGATATACACTGCATTTATTTATTTAAATGATAAGGGAATATTCCGGTTATTTGTTAATTTATTTTTACAACTATAGCTACAGAATATCTCCACCAGCTTTCTCTACACTACAAAAATAACTACTGTATTTATTTTTTGTCGCTATAGCGTTAATAGTTCTTTGGACATTCTCTTTAGGAAGAAAATAGTTTTTTGTATGTTTTTATCGTTATTTTTTATGCATTTATTTTTGCATCCGAAATATCGTGTGTTTCTTGAATAATTATTTTATCTCTAGTTACAAGGTGTTTTTCTTAAACAATCTTTTCTCTACAAGAAAAAATGTTTTGCGTATTTATTTGTTTATATATTTATATTTTTTGTTGTTTCTTAAAGATGTTGTACAGTTTTAGTTTACTCGGCCATTTGGGAATGTTTTGACAGTTTTTAAGGGAACACGGTACCCGATATGTGGTGAAAATATAGAGTTTTATATTATTATTGGCACAATCTATCGTTTCAACAATCCACACGTGATATACAATTTGAAATCTTTATTTCATATGATTTGAAAAGTAAAATTGGTATATAATAATTTTTATAGCACCTAATTTACCAAAAGAAAATTTTATAAGGCTTTTCCTACATGTCTATTTCCTTTGATTTTTCCATATTTCTTACACCACAACCATATTAGCAGGTCTCTAAGAACCAAAAAATACTGATACTCCTTTGTGTTATTTAGAAATAAAAATTACACTAGTAAAACTCACCAAAAATCTTATAAAGTCACACCCAGATATAGGGAACCCATTATATTATGAGAAAATATTTTCCTATTACATTTTAACAATAATTTATACAGCAAACCTCCGAGATGTTAAAATAGAATATAACAAAATATTCCAGTCACTAACAGATTTTTTTGTAACTGATTTGTTTTGAAACTTTTCCACGGCTGCGAAAACTGTATTTCGGGACAATTTCATAACATAGTTCGTAAAATTAATTAGTTTTTATCCCAAAATACTGTAATAAAGTATTGGTCTTATATTACATTAGAAAAAGAGATTTGTAAAATTTTCTTAAAATATGTATCATGTCAGCAGACTATATCCACTTACTTCTGCATTAAAACTCAAAGCAACAACTAATGTAAAGTTAACAATTTTAGTCAATTTAGTTCATTAAAGATAATCTTTAAGACGTTTTGAATGTAACATTACTATTTGAAGCGCTTAACAACTGATGAGTTATGCATTTTATCAGATCTAAAATATTTTAATAGTTTAAGCATAGGAAACCCCTGGCTTGTAGAGATCAGATCCTTTGGAGCTTTTAAATTCATTATAACGTATATTATCTAAAATTAGTTTACAGAACAGCATTAATCCTCCAACGATATGATAAATTATGTTGTAAAAAATTGAAATACGTTACGTTTTTCTTGTAAGAACGGAACTTATATCATACCTCCAAAATCTGTTTTTAGTTTGAAATTTGGCAGTGTACACCTTTGCTGTACTAGTACAGTTCCAAACTAGAATCCTACATCAAGACATACAAAAAAATTGGATTTAAAATCTTACATGAGAAATAATTGATAAATGTCGAGAATTAGGTGTTTAGCAATTTTATAGTACTAAAATTTCGTAAATAGTATGACTTTTAAATAGCCAATTGTGACAGAAATCGAACATCCTTTGAAAATCTTTGACAGGTTTGCTCAAGTAAACTTATATGCTTCATACTTCCCCTAAAATACAATCTTTTATGCAATCCAATCACATTTATAATTGTTTGGAAGCTAACATTCGACGTTCGTTGTTAGTCCACGCCCATCATTTTGCGATGCTGTTTACACCTTCAACAATGTTTAACAATGGAGGGATAGTTAAACAAGAAACTTTTGCTTAAGTTCAATTTTGAACGGCTTTGAACGCCCATATCAGAAATTTGATAGATTAGAACACAAGAATAACACAAGGACACACAAGGTAAAGAAGATAAATTCCCTAATCATCAACATCGCTCAACTATGAGGGCTAATTAAATAAGGACTGATGACAAAAATTTTACTGAAGAGTAATTTTGAACGGTTTGGAATGTCTACATCAGAAGTAAGATTGATTAAAACCCACGAACTCTGGTAAACAAGAGTACTGCTCTAACCATCGTCAATAACATTGAACAATGGATGACCAATCAACAGAACCATATCAAGACCAATTTCGAACGGCTACGAACGTTCATATCAGAAATGGGATAGAGTAGAATACACGGACTAAGATAAAGAAGAGAAATACCCTAACTATTATCGACAACGTTCAACTATGAAGGCTATTTGAATATCAAATTTCTACTTAAGACCAATCTCGAACGGATTAGAATGTCTACATCAGACGTAAGATTGATTAGAACCCACGGACTCCGGTAACAAAGAGTACTGCTCTAACCATCGTCAACAACATTCAACGAGGAATGGCCAATGAACAGAACTATATCTGCTCAAGACCAATGTCGAACGGGTACGAACATTCATATCAGAAATGGGATAGGGTAGAATACACGGACTAAGATAAAGAAGAGAAATGCCCTAACCATTATTAACAATGTTCAACTATGAAGGCTAATTAAATATCAAATTTCTACTTAACACATTGTATGCAGGACACGACGATTAATACTTGAGCGCGGGTCACGTACTAGTACGTTTTCTGACGATTGAAAGAAGGGATCTAAATATATTCAATATTCAATAACAGATGGCTAATTAACAGAATCATACTGCTCAAGACCAATTTCGAAAGGTTACAAAATTCACATAAGAAATATGATACAACAGAACCAACGAGAATGAAAATGCAAAAGAATACCGTAACCCCTCGATAATTTGTAATAAAATTGTACTTATACTACATAGAAAATATTCAACTTCAATAACAAATTGTGAATAAAATTTTCTTCTGCAGCATTGAGTTTAAGCAAATTAACAAAGGCTTGAAATTCCGTAAATTACAGTTCAAACATGTAACAGGTTTAAAATTTTCTAATTTAGATCAAATAAGAATTCGGGGAAATATTTCGCAATATCTTTAATCTCGTTTTAATATATTTTGGTGCATATATTTACGCATTTTTAACTTCATCTCTTCCTCGAGCAACTATGTAGGAACTTCGTTATATAAATCATAGGGGTAATTTGCTGCTATAAATTATTTACCCTCCAAGAAACTACAGAACAATTTATGAACATATTACTTTAGGGCATTATCAATTTGATTTTACGCCACACAAAGTTTAGAGCCATGTACCGAAGTAAAGTGTCATACTTCAAATGTTTTAGAAAAAGGGAATTTGAGTAAAGAATAATTTGAATTCTCTTAAAATTTCTGCATTATTTCTGCTTTTGAAATTTTAACTTTTGAAGATTGATTTATAATATTTTTAAAAAATTATTCATCATTAAAGGGATTAAAACTTGGTGTCAAAATATATTTAAAAATATAATAAACAGCATAAATAAGGAGTTAAATTTACTCTTTCGCTTATATATTGTATGGAAATCCCAGTAAAGAAACATTTTGTTTGTTATGCATAATATTGTATTCTAGATCGGGCTTGGCTAGCCCAAAAAGCCTTAAAGGTGTATTCAAAGTGCACCATCAAATTGCATTATATATATTTGTAGTGGGCGTATATGAGTATATATATATATATATATATATATATATATATATATATATATATATATATATATATATATATACATAGAGAGAGAGAGATAGATGTAGATAAATATGTACAATGCATTTACAATGCACCAGTTTAAGATACACAAAAAGCCCCGTAGAGGCATTTGGGATTGAGAGACCAAAATCTATAACTTTTATATTTAATATTCAAAACTTACTACAAAATATTTAATTGATAAATATGAATACATATTTATATTAATGACCAACAAATCAGAACAACAGTGTGATATTAAAAATAAGTATAATACTTGTTTTAATTATAAATTTGATTAATTTTGCAGCGGAATGTAAAATTTAAACTAATAATTTGTTGTATTATGTTTCATATCACATAAGAAAAATATTTCTTGAGAATAATCCTATAAAACAAAATTTATAGAGTGCCAAGTGATGCTTGACTATCTTAAAGATGGGAAGCTATCCAAGCCACTGTAAAGCCCTTAGAATAAATATTCAAAATACTGAAATAAACATTTCAAAAAATACTGTCGTGCATCATTAACCCCTTCCGGTAAAATGACGAGTCTAGCTCGTCATTAGTTTTTTATTCCATACTGAAAATGACGAGCTACACTCGTCATGCGATTAAAGTTACTGTTAAATATGATAATTGATTTAGTTTAAAATTTCTAGTGTACTGAATTTGGCAACACTTTTATCACTTGTAAAAATCACAAGTCACTATTGCATATTGTTTACTTGGTACAAGTCATTGCCAAATTAATGAGTCAGAATAAAAGAAAACCTACTAAGAAATGCCGTGTGTGTTACAAGAATCAAATTAAAAAAGAGACTACTTGGCGGTGTAAACAATTAAGAATTCCTTTGCACTTTGTTTTGAAAAGTACCACTAGCTTGAAGACTATTATCTGTATACCTTATTAATGTTTTGCTTTAATATTTTCTTAATTTTACTGTTTCTGATATTATTTAACACTATGTAAAAAGTGGATTTTAATTAAGAATATGTAAGAATTGTAAAATGAAACAAGTTTTTTAAATAAAAATTAAATGGTTATTTCATGCAGAGTTTTTTATTATTAAATCATACCGGAAGGGGTTAAAACACAAACAATATAATTTGACTGATTTACTTGTCTTCAAGTAATGGCAATATGATATTAAAAATGATTTAGCCTAAGTGACATGCAATAAAATGTTTTCAATAGGCATCTTGAAATTCTCCTACCCCCCTCCTAAAGGTCCGAGAGTACGAATTGATGAAATTATTTATTAGAAGAATGCTATAACACATATAATCTCTTATATATTTAGAAGAAATACCTCCTAGCCGAACGATGGCCCAATGCTTACGGTGCTAGCCTTCCAAACCGGCGTTCGTGGGTTCGATTCCCAATATGGCATGGATGTTCGTAGCAGTTCGGAATCGGATTTAAGAAGTAGGTCCCGGTCTCATTAACCCTCGCATGGCAAAAAACAGACCGTAGCACTCAAAAACCAAATAGCTCCTATTCCAGCAACCTTTTTTGGACGAAAACTTCTTATTGATTTATGATTTTAGTGATTACGATCTAACTTGGTTGATTTAAGATCTTTAATTTAAGCAAATAACTAATATTTTAACCACTTTAAAATAATCATTTACTTGCTTTAACACAAGCCTATAATTACGTGAGTCCTCATTACTTGATGGAAGAAAACTTGGCGAACGTATCATTGATGGTTACAATTTATATGGTCTTCAGAATGGTGATTTCAATGGTGACAAAGGCCTCTTATACAGAGTGATTCTAATGGACTGGTTCCGGACTTATGCGTTACTTGCCTTAATATGAAATAACAGAAACGGAATAAATGAAGTGCAATTCTTGATAGATGGATATATAATCCAATGACTGCTTTCTTTTTGCAAGTTATGATGCATTATGATCGATGAGATTATTCAGTTTGGCAAAGGTTTCAGCTTGGGTACAATGGAAGAAATGAATCGTTGTAATTGTTCGACGCATCGTCCACAAGTAACTTGTAAAGGAGTTGTGGATACCTCACTCACTAAAACTGTTATCAGCAAACTTCTTCCTTTTACGAAGTACTGAAGTCAAACATATAGAAAAGTAATCTTTGAATGGTCAAAATTCACACTAAACCGGGAATTACTCTTGTTATATATCCGTGTCAATCTCCCTTCTCAAGATCATTGCTAATCAGATCGTTATCTATCTACTTAAATTGTGTTTATTTTGTCTCTACAGACTTATTATTAATTTGTATGAATGTACCGCAATTTGAAATTTTACTTTTTTTAAATGTTATTATATGTTGAATAGGAAAATATTAATTGTGTAACAAAATAAAAATAGTTATTAAGAATTTCAAATTTAATTATCAAGTTTTCACCAACGCATCCACAAGTAAATGATCTACAACTTTATGAAGATTTGTACAAATCTATTCACTTATGTATTTTATACATATTAATAAATTATGTAAATTTAAAGTATATGCTAAGATACTTTTAAACTTATTCACATATGTATTATTCCTATGCACATGCATGTACTAAATTTATATTTTCTCTTTTTTAGGTAAGTGTTGTGAAAATTGTAAACATCCGAATGCTACCTCCTGATATTCGATGCTAAGAAGGTAAATTAAAAAAAACCATGATTAAAATAGTAAGATTTGCAGATCACACAGTTTATTAAAGAACATAAAGGATTTTAAAGACATAAATGTATCTAAGCAACACTCTGTTATAACATTTGACGATCTGTTAATACCTTACCAATTGTAATGAAAAATATGATTAATACGTAAAACTTACCGCTATTACAGTTAACACTAGAATGCTAACAATACTATTCTTTCATCTTTAAGACGTTTTATTGTTAAAATAATACGTTGTTAAATGCTGAAAATTATTTTTAAATGCAGTAAGTTATTTTTTAATGAAATCGTATGTATCATTTGCCTTTCATTTCTTTTAAATAATTTTTATAAGACATGTCTGGTACAGCTATTAGATCTGTTACTGCTGCTATAATGGTCAGGTTATCAAAATTTAAATGAGTTTGAAACGCGGTGTTAAAGTCGGCTCAAGAGAGATGCGCTATAGCATCTCCGAGGTAGAGATTAAATTTGGATTTTCATGGGGAAGACCATTTCACTATTGTACGGGAATATCGAGAATCCGGTAAAACCTAAAATCCCCGACATCGCTGGGGCCGGAAAAAAACGGCTCAAGATCAGAACCAGCGATGACTTGGGACAATCATTAAATGTTACAGAAGTTAAACCCTTCCTCAAATTGAAGAAGCAGATTTGAATTCTGATCCATCAACAAGTACCAGCGTACGAACCATTCAATGAAACATCATCAATATGGGATTTTTGAACACAAAGCTCACTCGAGCATCCTTGCTGACTGCTTGACTCAAAGCTTTAAGCCTCACCTGGGCCCATAAACAACGACGTTATACTGTTGAAACCTGAGTACACGTTCTCTGGTCTGATGAGTCTCCCTGCAAATATTAGAGAGTGGATGGAAGTGTACAGGTATGGAGACAATCTGATGAATCCATGGACCTGTAGGTCATCAGGATACTATTGAAGATAGTGGAGGCTCTATGATGGTATAGAACGCGTGCAGTTGGAGTGATATGGACCCCTGATACGTCTAGCTACGACTCTGATGACACGTCCGTAAGCACCCAGTCTGATCACTTGCACCCATTCCTATCTGTTGTACATTCTGATGAAATTGAAGAATTCCAACAGAACAGTGCGGCACCCCATAGTCCAGAATTGCTACAGCATTGCTTCAGGAGCTCTTCTGATTTTCTGCTATATATTTATTTATACTTAAGTTTAAAAAATCATATTTTCCAGATTAATGTTTTAGCATCGTATTAGTGACTTTAAAATATTATGGTTTCTCAAGTTTTTGGACCTTAACTGTTACTGCGATTATCATAAAATAGGGTAATTTTTTGTCTTAGGATGTAGATGTAGTTATATGCAATTTAGTCCGTTGCCAATACGGGTATATATCAGCCAGGACATTGAACATGAGATTAAAATGACATTCGTTTTTTTCCGAAGTGCATGCAGAAAATGATGAAACATTAACAAAGACTATTAATGTTACTACCAAATATTCCAAACAGTACCAACGTACTACTATCCTTTGCTTCCTTTGCAGTACCGTATTATAATGAAGTAAAAACTGCCTCTAGCAGAGATTGAAATGGATAATCTGGGTAGGGAAATAAACAAGGTTTTGAAATTTCTATTACAATTTCAATTATGATGAGATAGGAAAAACTTGCTTGAAATCAATAAGCACATCATTTGCTTATAGATTACAAGAATCCAGATGGAGCCAACCATAGGGAATGGTACTGTGAAACGCTTGAGAAATTACGACGTGCAATTAAGTTGAAATTTGTCAGAACATTTCGAAATGGAGTGATTTTTCTTCTCCGTCCACACGTCCCAATTTAGCAAATTTTGTAACACAGAAGATACACTTAGTAAAATGGGAGAAATTCGAAAACCCTCCTAATAGTACTGAACTTTTGAACCATGCAATTTTCACGCCTTAAGTCACTTAAAATGTCCTTTAAAGATTGATCGTTCTTGTTAGACGTAGAAATGGTACAGGCATTTTTTGAACTTCCTTCAGCAGTAAAAAGAGTTATATTTAATCGGATTTTCGCAATGCAATGATTACGTCAATCTTCAAGACTATTTTGTAGTTACTCTCACTAAACTGGAAACTGGATCATCCGCCTAATCGTAAAAAGTTGATTTTCCTGTATTTCGTGCCTTAGAAAATTCCTCGAAAGATCAAAGCATCCAGTTGAAATAGAAGTGCAAAAGGGACTTTCTGATTTTCGTAACAGTAGTAAGAGAAGTTTTACCAAAGGAATACATTCAACCTGGTGAAGCAATGGAAAGATTGCGTTAATTCTCAAGGCCATTTTGCCAAAGATACACTGGCTATAAGGGGAAACACTCAAGCATTTACCTAATATTACGGATCTTTGAAAATACGATTTTCATGCCTATGGTTTCTTAAAAATAGCCCTTGATAGATCGACGGTTCCTGTAGGATATAGAAGTGCAACAGACACTTTCATACTTTTTTAACCGCCAGTAAAAGGAGTTTTACAGAAGAGTTGATATATTCAACCTGGCAAAACAGTGGGATCACTGCCTTATTTCAAAAGACCATTTTGCATGTTAGCCATACCAAATCTGCACTGTACAGCAATCAATCAGAAACTTTTTGAAGAAAAGTGAAAAAGTTTGCTAAAATATTGTATAATTGCAGATAGGTATTATATATATATATTTTTTTTTTATATATATATATGCATATATATATATATATATATATATATATATATATATATATATATATATTTTTTTTTTATATATATATATATATATATATATATATATATATATATATATATATATATATATATTGGTTTTTATGTAGTAAAAAAATAATACTCATTTTTTTCTATATAATTGCTAAATGCATAATGAGAAAATGATAATATCTAATTTATATGCATTATTTGTAAGAATTATATATAAGATTATATGTAAGAACATTTGTAATGAAAGTTAATGACTCAAATTTTATGAAACAGTTTTATATTTTAAACAAACTTTTTTTTAAGACTTTTTCGTTATCTGTGTCTTTCTGCAACATTATTTATCTTTACTATAAGAATACAGTTGCAAGTTGGATATTTTAAAAAATTATATTGAAGTTCCATAATTCCCTTAATATTCATATTTATATACACTCATTTAATAAAACTTCGAAGATTTTCACTAATTTCATAGAGCGCCAGTATATTCCAGATCACCGCTTAAGTACCACTGTATTAAAGAAATTACATTTTACCTCATACAAATTAGAATGAAATAAATTATTCATCGTTTATTACATGTGCCTGCAACCATATGTTCATGGATTAAAGATAAGAATAGGAATTGCGTTTAGTTATTTTTCCGTTAAGTTTTATCAAACACAAATGAAGAATGTTTCTTTTTCGTATAAAGAAAATTATTTTTATGGAATACTGATTTCTCACAGAATCATTATCATTAATGCAAATTCATCCTAATATGCATTAAATGTAATCAATTTTAAACAAGTCTGTGTTTTTGTGCCGCTGTTTCTGCTCTCATTTATTCAATCTATCAGAGTTTAGTTGCTTTTTTTTTCATGGTATATTTTTTCTAATTCAGTTAATGCATTTTCGAAAAATGTCACTTGTGTTTGGTTAATTTGGGTTATTTTATATTTAACATTTAGAAAGCTGCATTGTGACTATAAGCATTAAGCATCTTAGAATTTATTTAATTATATTCGTTTTATATATTATTAACAGAAGTATAGTGCAATTTTCTAACTTTAATTTCAAGTGGCATTAATCGCAATGTAATGGTACATAGCTTAAATGTTTTGTTTTTTGAACTTATTGAGCTGACGGGTTTATAAATCGCTTTTTATATTGCCTTTATACTCTCAAAATTGGCAACAAATCAGTAAGATTACTTTTTCAACTTGAAAGCTGATTAGACATTACTGTTTAAAATGAGTTCTAAAAGTCTACGAATATCCGTACCATTATATGCTCTTAATCCAAGAACTTTAGTAACGAAAGAAAAATCTACTTTTTCGGTCATAAACATATTTACCCGAATTGAAAGCGTAGAGAACTGTTAAATAATAAATTGAGTAAGTTCCGATCTGACAAATAATCCAACACAAACTACACGTCTAACTTCCCAGATGTAATTTAGATGTGATACACCACTAAATTTTTAACATCTTCACAAACGGTGAAGAGTTACTTCTTATATCATGTTCTCCAAGATTACTTTTTCAACTTGAAATCTGATTAGACACTACTGTTTAAAATGAGCCCCAAAAGGCTATAAACATCCGTACCACTATATGCTCTTAATCCAAGAACTTTAGTAACGAAAGAAAAATCTCCCTTTTCGGTCGTAAATATATTTACCCGAATTGAAAGCGTAGAGAACCATTAAATAATAGATTGAGGAAGTTCCGATCTGACAAATAATCCAACACAAACTACACGTCTAATTTGCCAGATGTAATTTAGATGTGATACTCCCCTGAATTTTTATTATGTTCACAAACGGTGAAGAGTTATTTCTTATATCATATTCTCCAAGATTACTTTTTAAACTTGAAATCTGATTAGACACTACTGATTAAAATGAGTCCTAAAAGTCTACGAATATCCGTACCATTATATGCTCTTAATCCAAGAACTTTAGTAACGAAAGAAAAATCTGCTTTTTCGGTAGTAAACATATTTACCCGAATTGAAAGCGTAGAGAACTTTTAAATAATAGATTGATTAAGTTCCGATCTGACAAATAATCCAACACAAACTACACGTCTAACTTGCCAGATGTAATTTAGATGTGATACACCACTAAATTTTTAACATCTTCACAAACGGCGAAGAGTTAATTCTTATATCATGTTCTCCAAGATTACTTTTTCAACTTGAAATCTGATTAGACACTACTGTTTAAAATGAGCCCCAAAAGGCTACAAACATCCGTACCACTATATGCTCTTAATCCAAGAACTTTAGTAACGAAAGAAAAATCTCCCTTTTCGGTCGTAAATATATTTACCCGAATTGAAAGCGTAGAGAACCATTAAATAATAGATTGAGGAAGTTCCGATCTGACAAATAATCCAACACAAACTACACGTCTAATTTGCCAGATGTAATTTAGATGTGATACTCCCCTGAATTTTTATTATGTTCACAAACGGTGAAGAGTTATTTCTTATATCATATTCTCCAAGATTACTTTTTAAACTTGAAATCTGATTAGACACTACTGATTAAAATGAGTCCTAAAAGTCTACGAATATCCGTACCATTATATGCTCTTAATCCAAGGACTTTAGTAACGAAAGAAAAATCTGATTTTTCGGTCGTAAACATATTTACCCGAATTGAAAACGTAGAGAACTGTTAAATAATAGATTGAGTAAGTTCCGATCTGACAAATAATCCAACGCAAACTACACGTGTAACTTGCCAGATGTAATTTAGATGTGGTACACCACTAAATTTTTAGCATCTTCACAAACGGTAAAAGAGTTACTTCTTATATCATATTCTCCGAGCTGTTGGTACGAAAAAGAGAAGGTATACAAAACCACTGATTAATTCTGAGGCTTTAATTGTTTAAATAGCAAGATATTTAGATTCTTCTCCCAGGCTTGCTTACACCATTACGGGATTTTAGAACTGTTATCATTGTACATTCTCAAGCCATGGGTACGTTTTACACATTTATAGTACACGTGTAGAAATCCCGACCGATCTGATTAAAGATGCATTTTGTTTAGTAAAAGATTACTCTAACAGTCCATCTTTTACAATATATTTGATTCATTGTAAGCAGTTCTATCTTTATTTCACAAAGACTAATTAAATAAAAACCTACCACTTAAATCCAATTTCAAACTGTTGAAACACCCATGATCAATAGGGATTCAAATTATGGAATCTAGTACAGAAAGAAACTGTTCTTCCTATTCTGCTATTATCCAAACCTACTGTGACAGAAAGCAAGATACTTTGTCAATTTCTTTCGATCTGTAAGTAAAACACTATGGTTAATTATGATCAGCTACGTATTTCTAATATTTAACAATTTTAGCCGTTATTAAATATTTTCAAAAAATATGTAGTTTTATTTTAATGATTATTTGTTTGTTTTTAAATCTACTGCTAATATTGCAAGTTCATTAGATATTCTAGACAACGGCCTTGTCAAAATATTTTATAATTTAAAAGAAATGATTTACTCTCTATGTGGTTGCTAATTACCAGGTTTATATAATTAAGGAATTCATTTATCACAATAAATATCGTTTCAGTCACGAGGAAAAATACACAAAGAAATTCTCAAATATACGCCATTCCCAGCAAATATTATTTTCCCTACAGGCCAACACTGAGTTAAGCATATCCAATACGGCCGGAACCTAGTCACTTTAAGCAATCAGTTCCACAAAATGTATACGCACCCACACTCGATTCTAACCTGGAGTGTAGGGGAAAGAAAAGAAAGGAATTTATCATTCCTCTCAAATCTTTGTTTATACCGAAGCGCAACCATGACACATGCATGCTCCCACCAATTGTCAGCGTAGAATGATTGAACTGTATCATCAAGCTTCCGGAGCGTTCCGCCACCCTATCGATTGTTGAGAGGGTTGCATGCACCATCTGCTTTCTTTCGTCAATAATTTCACCCAGGGGCCAAATGTCTGTTTCCAACACTTCGGAAGAAGTTTGCATTCTTTCGATAACAACAAATTGTACGTATTTCTTACAAAGTGAATTGCTCAAGAAGCGATACTGTTCGGGGATGTACTGGGAAAAGAAGAGTGCTCTATTTTATGTTTCGAACATTTCCTTTCTCTCAGAAAGATAGAGTCCTGGGTTTTTTCTCTTTAGATAGAAATAGCCCTTCTTTTTGTTTAGAACTTATTTTAAAAGGCTGAGGTCAAAGCTCATCTAACCAATTTATAAATTATTCATTTGCTTTTCCTCTAGTTAACACTAAACATACTAACAGTTAATACATACCTATTTCTACCATAGCCGTTCAAATAAGCGGACTTTGTTTTTCCGGATTGATTGCATGGAATATGTATATTGGGAAAGAAATAAACAAATAAACTTTATTTAATTAAACAACATTTGTTATTGTCAATTTTTATGTATTACAAACACAAAGAATAAGAATTTTTAATTCATAACCCATCGCATTTTTACATATACATTACCGGTCATTTGACTGGTTATTGTAAGTTTAGTGTTAATGAAAATTCAGTTGAATACATGAAATATGAATATTGGGAAGGAAATAAACAAATAAACTTAATTAAACAAAATTTGCTATTGTCAATTTTTATGTATTACAAACATAAAGATTAAGAACTTTTAATTCATAACCCATCGTATTTTTTACATACACATTACCGGTCCCTTGACTGGTTATTTTATGGTTATCGTTAATGAAAATTTCTTACTTAACCCCACTGTCTACACTTATTTTGACAATAAATTCAATTTTGACAATAAATTTGATTTTGTTTTGCTTTTAGAAATAAAAGATGACGATCCGCTGTAAGTTTACATTCAACAATGAAATGGTTTTAATCCTTGATAAAATATTCCATAAATCAGAAATATAGTAGTACTTTGTCTAGATTAAAAAATATTAATGAAAATAAATAAAAACAGGTAGCACACCAGTTCTGGAGAGAAACGTAATTCAAGAATGAAGGAAATACATTTCTTTATAAACAACAAGATACGTATCTAATGTTTATACGTTTATATGGAGTTTATTTGACAGAAAAATGGCAAAATATTTAACTAGTGCAATCATTTGTATATCTAGTGATTGGTGGCAGTTTTCTTCATATTTTTTTCGATGCTGCGTTAAGATAATAAAAAGCAAAATAGAATTAAGTTATTTAACTTTCTTTTTTATGTTTCGTCAATGATATTTTACAAAACTGACGTCCAAACAGGTCAAAACTCAGCATCAACTTTAGAACATAGTAATTTACAATTTAAAATTTGGAGATTAACTAAATAGGGATAACAAATAATATTGTATGTAAGAGTGTTCATATTTAAAGGTATGGAGAAAGTTAAAATTACTGTCAGAAGTTTTTTCTTTCCTAAATAAGATTAAAGTTATAGTATTGTATAAAAAATACACCTAGAAGCTGAAGCCTAGTTCATAAATCACTGATTATGTAGTGTAATTTCAGTCATAGCCTTTTAAAAACCTGACTTTCATACCGTATAAAAGTCGTAGACAATATTCTCATATAAAGTCTTTAAAGAAAGTGTTTACTTCAAGCACATCTAACTGAAGGCAATACTGTATAATCAAGATTGATGATTTTACATGTTTGCAGTACTTGTCTAATACAGATTTCCAAATACTTGTATCAGAACAGCAAACATCCAGAGTATAAACTTTAAACTATTTAAACCTATACAGTTTTCACGGAGGTTACAGGTTAAAGTATTTAAGTATAAATTTTTTTCAGTCATTTTTTCCGCAGATAATTGAAGTAATACCTTCAAATATAAACCAAATAAGAACATTATGCTTCCTATTTTATGATTGGAAATATCGATTCTAATGAACCTCATGCTATCCTAATTATATCTTAAAAATATTTGTATAGTATAAGTATGTATTTTGCTATTCTCTAATTACATTTAAGTTTTTGGCGATATTTATTAAACCTAAAGAAAAGCTATTTAATAGCTATATTTTCTCAATACTTCTTGAATAAAGTGTTCTATAGAAGAAATCACTTCAAAAGCAAAGGTCTCATTAACCCTAGTGTGACAACAAAAAAGATCACAGGACTTCCAAACAGAACAAAATAAATCTTCAAAGCCAAACGGAAACAGTTGCACGCTCTTCGCGTCTGATGCCAACAATAGATCGATTTTGAAAAGCATCGTGGATAGTAATTATAATCGGACCACAATGAAGAATGTTTTATGCCTTAAAAAGGTCAAATTCATGTACATCTATTTTACCGTCAAATTAAGAATATTCTTTCGAAAGACATTTAATTTCTTCTCTATTTTTATAAATAAATAATGAAATGTAAGAAATTAAATATTTTAAATATACATATATATATATATATATATATATATATATATATATATATATATATATATATATATATATATATATATATATATATATATATATATATATATATATATATATATATATATATATATATATATATGTATATATATATATATATATATATATATATATATGTATATATATATATATATGTATATATATATATATGTGTATATATATATATATATATATATATATATATATATATATATATACATTTATATATATGTATATACATTTATATATATATTATTTATATTATGTGTCGTCCCGTCCATATTAAATATAACTTACTAATCCGGTAATATTTAGAACTCTAAAGTGATTTATTCTAGAACTTCCGTAAGAGTGAATAATTACTGAGCTTTTCACCCCCTCAGTTATAGGGTAACATTCAAAATGAGAATGTTGCTCCCTTAACAAAATTTCTACGTGACCTCACTTGTATTTAGTGCTGAATTAGTGAAAGTTATACCGGTCGCTAACCATTCTGCCCCCCCCCTACGCACTCTGTAAACATTAGCTTTAAATCTATTTAAATATTTGACTGAAACGTTTCACAGGAATTTCAGATTACGCTTTGACGTTGACGGTAAAATTGAATTGTAATCTCTGTTACAGAATACTTCTTTTAAAATATACTTTATTGGGGTGGCATTAAATGTTTGTTGAAATTCAATAAGTTTATAGGAAAATTTTGAAATGCTCTAGGACTTTGTTTATTTGAAGAGAGATATATAACTGTGGTAGTCTCTGAAGGATAAATTCTTGAGTTCTCTTTAGGTATCCGGGATATACGAGAGTGTTCTGAGTTAGGAGGAAATCTCCTTCGGTAATGAATTCCGGGTGATACATTGGGGCCAAGTCTAACCTTTATTCCTTGCGTTGACTCGGGTCTTTAAGATAAGCCAAGAAGAGTGAGAAGGGACTTAACGAAATTTATTCAACTGAGAATCAAGATATAATATCATCTCGCTGGATAAATCAGTATAAAGGAGGCGTTTCATCATAAATCCTTCCTCCTCATATATTTTTACGCTAAGATGGTATCGATGGCTGAATGGTTAAGGAGTTAGTCTTCAGTACCGGAGTTCGTGGGTTCTGATTCCACTGTGGCATGAGTTTCGTAGCCTTTCGGAATAATCGACTTTAAGAAGTAGGTCCCGGTCTCACTAGCCCTCTTATTGCTAAATGTAGACCGTAGCAAACCAAACCAAACCAAACACCTCGATGATAAGTAAAAGAAATTATTCGACTTCTTTTTATAAAATTATTCGGAATGCAGCACTGCTATCAATACTGTGCTTTGGTTTGGTTTAGTTTAGAGTGCTACGGTCTACTTTTTGCAATACGGAGACTAATCACTAAAGGGCAGAGACTGGAGGTTAAAGTTAGTGTCCCTCGCCATTTCACTAGTCCGTTCGGAGTCCGATGGTTCCTCCAAACCATCAACGGGAGAGACGTGGACCGTTAAGGCTGGTGTCCCAAATCGTTAGACAAGGACCCCTGTTCAAGCCTAGCTACTCTAGTTATTTCAGGGTGATACACCCTTTCGCCGAGATCAGTTTGGCGTAGCATAGGCACCTGGAGTAGTCTATACTGCTTTCAAAGCGTCCCGAGACAGGAGACGAGTGGAACCACCGGTCTGGCGAGTCCGGAGATCAATACCCTCCAAAGAGATGTGGACCGTTAAGGCTGGAGTCCCAAATGTAAGACAAGGACACTTGTTCAAGCCTAGCTACTCCCGTTATTTCAGGGTGATACATCCTTTCGCCGAGATCTGTTCGGCGGGGCATAGGTACCTCGAGTAGTCTGTACTGCTTTCAAAGCGTCCCGAGACAGGGGACGAGTGGAACCACCGGTCTGGCGAGTCCGGAGATCAATACTATGGGGTGGATTTGTTTATATACAGAGAAATATTTCATTATGTTACTTTTTGTAGAATAAATTATGGAATTCACTTTTGGTAGCCAGGATGTACAAGAGCGGTTCAGGATTAAGAAGAATTTTCCTGCAGCAATAAAGTTTGAGTTATACATACAGATAAAATCTAAGTTTTACCTTTGTATTGACTCGGATTTTTAAGATATGACAAGAAGTGTTAAATGGGCTTAGGGAAATTTATTCAAATGAAAATCAAGATATAATATGCTGTCACTGACTAAATCAGTATAAAGGAAGTGTTTCACCGAAAAAACATCTCTGTGATTTCTACACCTCTTTAGCTATCATTGCTCTGTGTAAATCATTTGGTTTGCAGCTCTTTTGTCAATACTTTACTACACGGTACACATTAGTCTGGAAACTGTACGGTCTATGTTTAGGAACCACCTGACTCATTCTGGTTAACCTTTGGATATGACACCAAATTATATTGATTTGTAAGCACAATTACGTAGCATTTTAGTATGGAAATAACCGTCGAGAATTCTTGCAAAAGTAAATAAAAATTCCGAATATAATAATAATAGGACATAGTATCATTCAAATTATCCCATTAATTATATTAACCCCTTAATGCACAGTTTTTTATGAGAAAGGCAGGCCAAAAAAAATCAATTTTTTAATGTACAAAACACAATTTAGAACGTTGAACCTAGAAAAAAATATATATATATTTTATACTTGAATAATTAAGCATTATAACTTACAATTCCAAGTAAATGATAAATATAAAAAAAATGATTGTTTTTTTTTTTCTTTCAAATTGTTATTTTCAATTCTCGATTGCATTCGAGTGTGAAAAATTATAGCAACATCAAGTTCAACTCCCCTCGAATTATCTCGAGTATGCACAGTTTGTTGAGTTTAGCGTGCTCAAGTTAACTCGAGCGTGCACGTTATGGGGTTAACCGCACAAAATTCATAATTTTATTAAATATTTTAAAAATATTAAAATATCTTAATAATAAAAATAATAAATCTTTCAAGACAAAATAATTGCATGTGTTCTCCAAAATCTAACATCGAGCATTTGACACATTCCACTAAACTAAGATTAGCCATTGAAACTACTGCTTAAAGCAATAAAAATCTTTTCAAAAAGGTAATTTTGAACTCAGCTGTTTCGATATCTAAATTTAGTCTTCTACTTGTTTTTTATTACATCCACAGGTCCATTCTATAGATTTCATGGCAATGCGATCATAGTTTTAGCACATTGGTTCATTAGTAAAAATAGCAAAAGTTCTTTACTTACCATATATGCACTGGAGCGGATTAAAAGAAAGGAAAAACATGGCGTGAAAAGTTACTTGGTGCTTTGCCAAAAGATAGTGGTAGCTTAATTGAGAATGTTAAAATAGATAAACGCAAAAGTGTTATTTTTTGTAATCGAGATCTATCTATAAAAAAAGAACTAGTTAACAATTTTAATTCTGCATATACAACTATTTGTGTTATCTCTAAGACAGTTATTTTTTTTTAAATCAGTGAACTTTTTCCAACATGTGTATGCATTAAATGAAATAAAGCTAGGGTGTTAGGTACTTTAAATTTCAATTTTAAAAAGAGCCAGTAATCTTTATTAGTATGAATAATACTATTACATAAAATTTAAAGGCATTACAGGTACAAAAAAAAGAACTTATGTAAAGCATAACATTTTTTCATGAAAGTTGAATATTTCAGCAACATTCTTTGAAACCACAATCAGAAAATGTGTATTGAACAACATTTTTATCCTGTATGCTTAGCTTTTTTTAACAACTAGGCATTTAATTTTATGTCTTTTAAATATAATTTATATGAACAAGAATTTAAATCCTTAAATCTTTAACTTAAAGCAAAAAGACGTTACAAAATATTTAACTCTTTAAAAATGCATACTCAAGTTTATGTATAATACTCTCAAGAACTTAACCGAATTTTTAAAAAGCCATTAAGAAGAAAATGGGAAATTTAAATTCACTATTAATATAAAAAACCTAAAACCAGAAAAATAATTTTAAGACCTAAAAGATATTTAACAAAAGGTAAATTTTTAATTAGTCATTCGATTCCAAAAATTTAACGTGATTTCAAAAGTCTATACCTAGTTCACCTTTTCGGAACAAGAGGAAAGAATCACATAGTCTTTAAATTTCTGAAATTTTCAAGGTTCTTTATCCTTTTAAGTTGGAGTTTACAGCTAAAATATACTTTGTGGAAGCATATATTATATTTTCTTTATCCCTGAATCCTATTTACAAGACAGTGGAATAGAGAAATGTATAAAAAATTTTCAGATTTATTTTATCTATTTTAAATTTGTTTTATTTTTTTATTAATACACATCAGAATATATAATTATTCTCAAATTTGAACAAAATAATTTGTTATAAAAAAATTTTAATTAGACCCCTCTAATTATTTTTAACTATTAAAAAATTACACATCTTCTAGAATTAACAAAATGAAAATAGTAAAATAAAATCTTTTTCAAAATTTTTAGAAATATTTAATACAAAAGATACAAAATATTATAAAGGGAATGTTTAACTCTTACGTAACATTTTCTATAGATATTAAAAAATCCTTTAATTGAATCTGGATGATCCTAATCATTTGTGATGATTAAAATGTATCCGAAAAGTTTGTTCAAATGATTGAAATATATCATAAAAGTTTGTTCAAATTTAATTAATTTGTACTATAGCTAACTCCAGGGAAAATTAAGGTGGCTCTTATTACAGAGAAATTATACATTTGGGGAATTAAATTTATCCCTTCTCCTTCAATTAATGCCAGCGTGTTCGGGGCGTGAAATTCTTCAAATGGAAATTAATACCGCTTTAAAGCCTTAATTGTCACGACAATCTTAATGGTGAAAAACGGGACAGTTTTGGTTATATGAGTAGTTAGTGAAACATAAAAGGTATAGTTAAATCTTCGATTTTTTCTTTTATATATTTATTTAATCCTAGATTGCAATCCGTTTGTGTCATTCGGTGTTGCTATAATTACGTCTGAAAGACATTTTGTTAAAAATTTATTCCAAATAATGGAAAGTCATGCAATAAATACGCTTTCATTTGTAAAAAATGATTAATTACACAATAAATTTCTCTACAACTCTAACCAGTTTATTTTTTTTAATTACAAAACGTGTCTGAGACGTAAAGATATCGTTCAATGGTAAATTTTCTTTCCGTGTATATTTTCTTTCCTTTTTTAATAGTTTGTTGTTTTAAATATAAAACGTCTCTAAGACGCAAGGATATCGTTCGAAGGTTAACTTTTTCAGCAAATGTTTTCTTTCCTTTTTTAAATGTTTATTATTTAAATTACAAAATGTCTCCGAGACATAAGGATATCATTCAATGGTAAATTTTCTTTCTATGTATAGTTTCATTCCTTTTCTAAATAATTTGTTGTTTTAATTATGAAACGTCTCTAAGAAGCAAGGATATCGTTCTAAGGTTAGCTTTTTTAGCAAATGTTTGCTTTCCTTTTTTAAATGTTTACTATTTTAATTACAAAACGTCTTCGAGACATAAGGATATCGTTCAATGGTAAATTTTCTTTCCGTGTATATATTTTTTCCTTTTTTAATAGTTTGTTGTTTGAGGTTACTTGATTATGGCCTGTTATGTAATACTCTAGGGGTGAGTCTTACCAAAATCGTTTAATGGCTAACCACGATTAATCTCAGTTTAAATGGAGAATTGTGTCCCACCATTGGTTGGAGATAAGGGATAATCATGATTAGCCGTTAATCGACATTGGTGATACCGGCCGTAGATGTCATCTATTCTCATGTGAAATACTTTTTAACCTTTCTTAGGATCAAACCTTTTTTTTTATGACTTTAGTACATTCTGCCTAAGCATCTCAATTGCTTTTATACGCAATATGAGAATTATATACATGCTGTTCCAATTCATTTTGAAATCTAAGCCTTCGCCATTTTTTACTTAATCTTTGGGAATACAGTTGAATCCCTTGGATTTTATTCGACGCATCTCTGAAAATAACTAAACACCATAATTAATAATGGATGGACATGGTATTATTTCCTATACTCATCTGTTGGAAAAATTATCTCCTTTGCCATTGCCATTTTAAAATCTAAGCCTTTGCCATTTTTTTACTTAATCTTTGAGAATACATTTGAATCTTTTGACTTTCATTCGACACATCTCTGAAAATAATTAAACATCATAATTAATAATGGAGTAACACGTGATTATTTCCTATGCTCATCTGTTGGAAAAATTATCTCCTTTGCCATTTTAAAATCTAAGCCTTTGTCATTTTTTACTTAATCTTTTAGAATACAGTTCGGTCTTTTGACTTTCATTCGACGCATCTCTTAAAATAATTAAACACCATAATTAATAACGGAGTAACACGTGATTATTTCCTATGCTCATCTGTTGGAAAAATTATCTCCTCTTGGACATATATTTGTAATTACGGCCACACCTTTAACTATTGTGTCTCAGCATTCTTGAGAGCATAACGATCTCATCAGCGATGTTGATTTATTCACCATTTAATGCCATGTAACACGTAATCTAAACGGCAGTTACAAAAGTCCGGCTCATTAATAACCATCGCGATTGATGGTAGCAGCAGCGCTCCAGATAAAAATTAAACCGCGTCGCTGATCACATTGTGATAAAATTTATAGGCTGGGCGTGACCGGAAAATAATTTGTTCGAGGGAAAGAACTCGCGACGTTTTGATGCACTGTGGGAGAATATTCCGCGTATTGTACGGGAGACAAACGCAAGTGGAATATTTGGGGAGACATTTGTCTTTTCCCGGGGTCCATCCACCTGAAGAATCTATTTGTAACTTTTACTAGAAAATGGAAACTGCAAACCACGAGTGTCAAGAAAGATGCATTTACAATGCGCACTATTTTAGTCGAAATGCTGAAATATGTATCATAACGCGGGGTGGAGTACAAAATGCAATAACATAATTTTGCGGTAATGTAATTTTTCATGTTAACGCATGCAAAATTGGAATATTTTTAGATAGCTTTGCATTCTTTCATGTTCTATATTTTATGTATTAAAGTCAAGACCTGTGCTGTGTGTATTTTAAAATAATTTTTTAACAGAGAAAAAGATAAAAAAAATACTATAAAAATTGAAGCAATACCACTGTATTTATAACAGCTAAAAGTATAGAATTAATTTGTTAATATTCGAGATACAAGTTTTTCTTTCTTATGCCTTTGTAATTATTTTAGAATAATTTAGATGAAAATATAATTATACTTTCATGTTCTATATTTTATGTATTAAAGCCAAGACTTTTGATGTGTGTATTTTAAAATATTATTTTTTTAGGAAAAAATAATAATTTAATTAATAAAATATTAATATTTTAGGAAGCTAAAAAATTACTATAAAAATTAAAGCAATGCCTCTGTATTTATAACAACTAAAAGTATAGAAGTAATTTGTTAATATTCGAGATACAAGTTTTTTCTTTCTTATGCCTTTGTAATTATTTTAGAATAATTTAGATGAAAATATAATTATACTTTCATGTTCTATATTTTATGTATTAAAGTCAAGATTTTTGCTGTCTGTATTTGAAAATATTAATTTTTCAGAAAAAAAGCTAAAAAAATTACTATAAAAATTAAAGCAATGCCTCTGTATTTATAACAGCTAAAAGCATAGAATTAATTTGTTAATATTCGAGATACAAATTTTTCTTTTTTATGCCTTTAGAAATATTTTAGAACAATTTAAATAAAATCTAATTATACAAAATTAAACTCTTAATTCGAAGATAAACAAGTTAGGTACTGCAACGCCACAATTTTTAACTCAATATCAAAGCATACTTAACAACGGCATTTAAGGTGAAAGCATAGATAGAGCAATTATTAGACAATAAACTGAAGAGAAAAATACTATAAAAAAGAACTTTTCATACCCATAACTGTAATTACCAAATCATATGCAGCTCAACTCATAACGGAATTAACCTCTAAGTTAAACTTTATACTTTCATCTATGCTTAACATTTCGCCAACTTGAAGATGATTAAGTTACTCCTTTCATATAAATTAGTCACACACTAATGACTTTCTGGTAAGGATATAGATAAGTTATGTCATACTTCTTATGATGAAATGCTTATCTTTATATAAGATTCATTAAAATAATCGATAACTTCCACTACTTTGAAATTTATCGGTGCTCAATATCATAAAATTATGTGCTTTATGACAGGATGATAAGCTATTTATTAGGGTGAAAACTAGCTGCTTCTTATGAAGTAAATCCTATCTATACGAAAATAGCTAGCTTACATTCGTACCAACTCTGGCCCTTCCACTACCTAACGCATTTAGCCGGCTTCAAGAGGATTAAACTTCATGGGGACAAGATGATCCGCTTAAGTCATCATCCTTCTTTGGATGTAGTGATTATGCAAGTTAAGTGGCTAAGCTTCGATGTTCTAGGTTCATTTCAAACAAGGAAATATAAATTTTGTATTTTAACTAAATCCACTAAATTGATCATGCGAGGTCTGTTACTGGTATTTCTCTTTTAGCTGACCCCTATGTATGGCATCAAGGGAAGGACACTATCCTTCCACATTCTATCATTGGAAGGTCACAGAAACGTCATTCTGAGCCCCTTAACGTGCGCTCTCGAGTTAACTCGAGTACGCTAAACTGGCCAAATTGTGCACACTCGAGATAATTCGAGCGGCGTTGTACTTTATGTTGCTATAATTTTTCCACTCGAATGCAGTCGGGAATTGAAAATAACAATGCGAAAGAAAAAAACAACAACAATAGTTTTATTGATATTTATCATTTACATGGGATTGTAAACTTTAACACTTATTAAAGTATTATATATATATATATATATATATATATATATATATATATATATATAATGTATATATATATATATATATATACATATATATACATACATACATATATATATATACATATATATATATATATACATATATATATATATATATATATCTATACACACACACACACACACATATATATATATATATATATATATATATATATATATATATATACATATATATATATATATATATACATATATATATATACATATTATATACATATATATATATATATATATATATATATATATATAATATATATATATATATATATATATATATATATATATATATATATATATATATATATATATATATATATATATATATATATATATATATATATATATATACATATATATATATATACATATATATATATATACATATATATATATATATATATATATATATAAATTATAATATACATATATATATACATATATATATATATATATATATATATATATATATACATACATATATATATATACATACATACATATAATATACATATATATATATATATATATATATATATATACATATATATATATATATATATATATATATATATATATTATATAGATATATATATATATATATATATATATATATATATATATATATATATATATATATATATATATATATAAATATATATATATATATATATATATATATATATATATATATATATATATATATATATATATATAAATATATATATATATAATATATATATATTCTAGTTATCACTTACGACTTATCTCTTTCTTGTGTATATATTGTATATTCCTTGTGTATCTCTACCTTGATATCTCTACCTTGTTTCGAAATATATCGCACAAAAGAAAATTTTGATTAATTTTATAAGTACTAGTATTGTTATTATTTAAGTTTTAAATGTATAAATAAGTATTTTTACTGATAATAACGTTTATTATGAAATGGGAATTCAAAAAGAAAAATAAAAAAAGTCGATGTGCGTGTGATATTACAATATTTGACAATTTTCTACAATGTTATCAAATTCCAAAAATGCAATAAAAATTTTGATTATTTTTATATTTTTGTAATTTGTTTGGCAAGCCAACAATCTAAATTGTGTTTTTACAATAAAAAAAATAGATTTTTTTGGCCGGCCTGTTTTAAAAAAGTTGTGCATTAAGGGATTAAAGATAATTTCCTTTAATTTAAAAAAAATCCTGTTTAATTGTATGGAATAAGTAATCAAGAAGTATATGTTTTAATCACAAATGATGGAAGTAATCCATGGTTCTTGAAAACCGAGTAAAGATATCTAGAAAAAATATCTACTGAAGTATGAGATAAGATAATGGCTAAAATGGTTGGGCGCTGCAATTGACGATTCCATGAATTTGATTACAAGCATCCTAATCTAGTAAATTTTGTTGCCATAGAATAATACAATAAAGATTCAGTTGAAGCCAAACCCTATCTTTGATGTATGGGTGATTTAAAGAAAATTGCATAGATTGAAATGTAGTACATCTACCATAGTACATCCTGTAACTATGGTAGTATGATTTTGCACAGAAATACATTATTTTTTCAATGATATAAATTAAAATTTATTATAATCTTAATTTATTTTGAAATGATAAAATATTTATCTTTCAGCAACTTGCACATGATTATAGCAATAACTCTATGTGTCGTACCTTTTGAACCGTATCAGAAAAAAGAAACCCACATCAGTCAAAATAAATAGAAAAAATATATAGCCAGCCTTATTCATAAATTAATGTTGGTCCACTTGATTGGCTTCATCCTTTATTCAAATGCAGATATTTCACGGAGAGGTGCGCGTGATAGAATCCTATACCTCAAAATGAGCATTCGCCCCTATTTCTCTATCACTGCACGGAATTTACTCTAGTTCTAATACTACACACTTTAATCATCATTCCCATGAGGGATATTTAACGACACAGACCGCACCTTAATATCAAAAGTCATGTATCTATGACTGAATGTAGAAATCCTTTAACTTTGAGGTATTAGTGTTTATTTATTCTTCAGTTAATAATATCAAAGAGATATAAAGGAATAAATGCATGCATGTACTAGTGTAGAGAGCTAACATAAGGTCCTACTGCTCTCTCAATGAAAACTAGTACTCTCCCTAATATCAAAAGTCATGCATCTATAACTGATGGCAGAAGTTCTTTAACTTTGAAGTATTAGGGTTTATTTATTTTTCAGTAAATAATATCCAATAGATATAAATGAATACATGCGTGCATTTATACATGCGTGCATATACTACTGTAGTGAACCCAAATTAAGGTCCTACTGTTCTCTTAATGGAAGTTAGTAAGCACCCTAATATCAAAAGTCGTCCATCTAGGACTGATTGTAGAAATCCTTTAACTTTGAGGTGTATGTGTGGATTTATTCTTCAATTAATAATATCAAATAGATATAAAGGAATAAATTCATGTATATATACATGTGTGCATGTATTAGTGTAGTGAACTAAAAGTGAGGTCGTACTGCTCTCTTAATGGAAACTAGTACTCACCCTAGTATCAAATGTCGTGCACCTATGACTGATTGTAGAAATGCTTTAACTTTGAGGTATTAGTGTGGATTTATTCTTCAGTAAATAATACCAAATAGATATAAAGTAATAAATGCATGAATATATACATGCGTGCATGTATTAGTGTAGTGAACTAAAAGTGAGGTCCTACTGCTCTCTTAATGGAAACTTGTACGCACCCTAATATCAAAAGTCGTGCATCTATGACTGAGTGTAGAAATCCTTTAACTTTGAGATATTAGTCTTTTATATACTTCACTTTATATATATATATACATATATATATATATATATATATATATATATATATATATATATATATATATATATATATATATATATATATATATATATATATATATATATATATATATATATATATATATATATATATATATATATATATATATATATATATATATATATATATATATATATATATATATATATATATATATATATATATATATATATATATATATATATATATATACATATACATATATATATACATATATATATATATATATATATATATACATATATATATATATATATATATATATATATATATATATATATATATATATATATATATATATATATATATATATATATATATATATATATATATATATACATATATATATATATATATATATATATATATATATATATATATATATATATATATATATATATATATATATATATATATATATATATATATATATATATATATATATATATATATATATATATATATATATATTATATATATATATATATATATATATATATATATATATATATATATATATATATATATATATATATATATATATATATATATATATATATATATATATATATATATATATATATATATATATATATATATATATATATATATATATCTATATATATATATATATATATATATATATATATATTCTACTTATCACTTACGACTTATCTATTCATTGTGTATATATCGTATATTCCTTGTGTATCTCTACCTTGATATCTCTACCTTGTTTCGAAATATATCGCACAAAAGAAAATTTTGATTAATTTTATAAGGATTAGCATTGTTATTATTTAAATTTTAAATGCATAAATAAGTATTTTTACTGATAATAATGTTTATTCCGAAATGGGAATTCAAAAAGAAAGATAAAAAATATCGATTTGCGTGTAATATTACAATATTCGACTATTTTCCACAATGTTATCAAAATCCAAAAATAGAATAAAAATTTTGATTATTTTTGTATTTTTGTAATTTTCTTGGCAAGCCAACGTTCTAAATTGTGTTTTTACAATAAAAAAATAGATTTTTTTCTCCGGCCTGTTTTAAAACAAATATGCATTAAGGGAGTAAGGTAATTTCCTTCAATTTTTAAAAAAAAATTCTGTTTAATTGTCGGTAATACGTAATCAAAAAGTATATGTCTAAATCACAAATGATGGAAGTAATCCATGGTTCTTGAAAACCGAGTAAAGATATCTAGAAAAAATATCTACTGAAGTATGAGATAAGATAATGGCTAAAATGATTGGACGCTGCGATTGACGATTCCATGAATTTGATTACAAGCATCCTAATCTAGTAAGTTTTGTTGCCATAGAATAAGACAATAAAGATTCAGTTGAAGCCAAACCCTATCTTTGATGTATGGGTGATTTAAAGAAAATTGCATAGATTGAAATGTAGTGCATCTACCATAGTATATCCTGTAACTATGGTAGTATGATTTTGAACAGAAATACATTATTTTTTTAATAATATAAATTAAAATTTATTATAATCTTAATTTATTGCGAAATGATAAAATATTTATGTTTCAGCAACTTGCACATGATTATAGCAATAATTCGTCTTTATGTGTCTTATCTTCGGAACCGTATCAGAAAAAAGAAACTCACATCAATCAAAATAAATAGAAAAAGTATATAGTCAGCGTTATTCATAAATTAATGTTGGTCCACTTGATTGGCTTCATCCTTTATTCAAATGCAGATATTTCACGGAGAGGTGCGCGTGATAGAATCATATACCTCAAAATGAGCATTCACCCCTATTCCTCTATCACTGCACGGAATTTACTCTAGTTCTAATACTACACAGTTTAATCATCATTCCCATGAGGGATATTTAAAGACACAGACCGCACCTTAATATCAAAAGTCATGTATCTATGACTGAATGTAGAAATCCTTCAACTTTGAGGTATTAGTGTTTATTTATACTTCAGTTAATAATATCAAAGATATATAAAGGAATAAATGCATGCATGTACTAGTGTAGAGAGCTAATATAAGGTCCTACTGCTCTCTCAATGGAAACTAGTACTCACCCTAATATCAAAAGTCGTGCATCTATAACTAATGGTAGAAATCCTTTGAGGTATTAGGATTTATTTATTCTTCAGTAAATAATATCAAATAGATATAAATGAATACATGCATATATACATATATGCATATACTACTATAGTGAACTCGAATTAAGGTCCTAATGTTCTCTTAATGTAGAATAGTACGCACCCTAATATCAAAAGTCGTTCATCTATGACTGATTGTAGAAATCCTATAACTTTGAGATATTAGTGTTTATTTATTCTTCAGTAAATAATATCAAATAGATATAAAGGAATACATGCATGCATATATGCATCCGTGCATATACCACTGTAGTGAACTCGAATTAAGGTCCTACTGTTCTCTTAATGTAGACTAGTACGCACCCTAATATCAAAAGTCGTGCATCTATGACTGATTGTAGAAATTCTTTAACTTTGAGGTATTAGTGTTTATTTATTCTTCAGTAAATAATATCAAAGATATATAAAGGAATAAATGTATGCATATATATATATATATATATATATATATATATATATATATATATATATATATATATATATATATATATATATATATATATATGCATGTGTGTACTAGTGTAGAGAGCTAAAATTGAGGTCCTATTGCTCTCTTAATGGAAACTAGTACGCACCTTAATATCAAAAGTCGTGCATCTATGACTGACTGTAGAAATCCTTTAACTTTGAGGTATTAGTGTTTATTTATTCTTCAGTAAATATTATCAAATAGATGTAAATGAATAAATGAATGCATATATACATGCGTGCATGTACTAGTGTAGTGAACTAAAATGAAAGCCTTACGGTTCTCTTAATGTAAACTAGTACGCATCCTAATATCTAACGTCGTTTACCTATGATCGAACTTAGAAATCCTTTAACTTTAAGGTATTAGTGTTACAGTTATTCTTCAATTATAAATATCAAACAAATATAAACAAAAAAAGTTCATACATACATACATGTTTGCATGTATCAGAATGCTGGAGTTAAAATAAGACCATTCTGCATTCTTAATGGAAAAACTACCTATCCAGTCCAGAAAATTCTACATTATAATAGCCTTTTTTTGGTTAAATACAAAATAAAAAAACTCTTCTTTGTTTAGAATAAAATATTTCCTGAATCATTAATGCAGTTAAAAATATTAATTTTAATAACAAAACTAAATAATTTTGATAAAGTTAAACCAAAGCAATGCACTTTAAAAAAAATAGATACAATTGATAAAAATGCATCTGCATTTATTTATAAATTGACTTTAAAACTTTTTAAATGAGAAAACCTTTTTCAGTCAATGAACTTTAATTAAATTATTTTATGTGATAAATTTTATTTTATAGCTTAATAGAGAATATGTTTTTAATCCTTTTTATGTCCACTTTGGAGAGGTAAGGTCTATATTTTTTTCAACATGAGGGCTAATTTTATGTCGGGTGCATCACATATGTTATACACGTATAGTACTTTATACGCTTGTATATTAAGTGGGATATACCATGAAGTAAAATATATAAAAGCTGGTACTGAAAATACATTTCAACATGGATCCCGCGTGATATACAATTGCATAAAGCATTATATGTACACATCGCATATGATTTACGGGATAGACAAAGGGTTAAATTATCAATATCTCAATAACTCTTAAATTTTGGTTTTTTGGTTTTAGTTTTTGGAGTGCTACGGTCTACTTTTTGCAACACGAAATAACTCTTAAATATTTAAGTACTAAAATATCAGATATTCTTAAAGTTTTTGCTCTTCAAAATGAAACATTTATATAGTCATACATTTATCTTCAATACAAAAAGTTATTGTCAAACATATATGACTAATATTTTCTGGTGATTACGTGCATATCATTTTTTATAACTTTTTTTATTTGATAATTATTAATATTAATATAAAAAACAGGGTCATATAGGAAAATTAAATAATTGTTTTAAAATTAGACCTTTATTAAACAACTAATGTAAAACTCATTATAACTGAAGCAGAGCCTTTTATGAGAGGATGCTAAACATATATTGTATTTCTATTTTATGTATAAAAAAAGTATTATCTCTGACATTGGTATTTCAAAAAATTTTCTTGGCGGTCTCGGCACTCATTCACATATCTTAATCCATTGTCACCAAATTTAATACACATTTTGGGCATGTCGTACAGAACATCCTGAAATTTTCCATCATTCTTTAATGGTTTAATTGAAATACTCTTCCTGTACATATTTATTTGTGAAATTATCTGTTAGTAATAAACTACCCTAGTTGTCAGCAATTTTCAATATTCGAGATTTTTATCATTTTATTACTATAATTATCTATCGTAATCTTTCTCAAACTTCATTGGTATCTCTGTTGTTGTTGCTCTTTCTGATGCCACTTCATCAAACCAAGCACGATTGTGCCATACGCTACGCGTATTAAGGCAAAACGGTGCGCCTTTAATTTTGATGAGCACTGTTATGGTGAAAAAGCGACTTTGCTTAAGGTGGTCCTCGATTTAACGTCACGGGATCCTCGGGTAGCGTGTGGATGTCGAAGTGGTTATGACCCGACATACAGCTTAGAAACAATAACAATGTTTATTCTTGATTAAAATGGAGTATGTACAAATTTTCCAAATGAAAATCACAGGGCTCAGGCGGACTGGTGAGGACCTAAATGTCCCAAGTTTAAGGTGAACCTATAAATAAACAATCTTCGGACATGTGCCAACAGATACCACTGTACAGGGATACAACTGGGTCTCCTTGAGTCCCCCAAAAAGCTGGAGAAAAGTTCTCCAACAAAAACGAACCTCCAAAAGTCGAACCTGGGACTTTTATGTCCGCACCAGCCCGCCTGATTCCTGTTATTTCCATTTGTAAAATTTGTACATACTCCATTTTAATCAAGAATAAACGTTGTTATTGTTTCTAAGCTGGACGTCGGGTCATAACAACTCCGACACCCACACTATACCCGAGGATCCCGTGATGTTACATCGTAATATTGAGTTCTCTAATCAGCTAAATCAAAGACTGATATTGGTTCTAAAAAACGCTTATTACTAAATGCTGAGAAATCAACAAGGAATTAAAATTAAATCTATCGAAATATTAAATGCATTACTAACAACCTCTAGAATCAAAATAATACATCAAATAACTTTTATCTTTGTGAAATGGCAGTAAGATGCAATAAAACATTAATATAGGACCTAAATACAATAACTTCTCTGTCAAATAAATTCCTTAATGTACTTCATTATTTTTCCCGAATGCTTTCCCTTAGATGTGTCACAAAATATGACCCCTCTTACCCTAAAGGCCCTCTAGAGAGCAACCCTTTTACTAAGGTTTGTAATTTGAACTCACCCTTGGTCGAGGAACTGGAGAAAAGCTATATGCGATGGAATAACCCAATTCTTGACCTCTGAATGAGAGTACTAGTATCTCAAGCCAAAGGGATAAATATTATTCTTTCCCAAATTAACGAAACTTCTTTCCGTCAAATTACAGACGTGTCATACAGGAAGATTTAGAATGTTACATTATTCATGGAAGAATTTACTAATATTTAAATACCTACTTTTTAATAAAATAAGCATCTTTAATGCTTATCTTGAAAACGTGACAAGCTATCAAATATTCAGGATATAGATATAAAATATTTTTATAGTCACACTTACCTTAGATTTGCAGGATGAAGTACAGCATATATCTGCCACCATAAAAAATATGATATCATAATAGAGATAAAACTTTCTACGGCACGGGAACTATTAGGCTGCGAATAGTTTTTATTTACAAAAATATTTACATTTTTAATTAAAGTAAAATATTAATTGTGAATATAAGAAATCTAATATTAATTACTATTTGATATCTTTTATTAATTAATGATTAATAAATTATTATCTCAAAATGGTATTATCATTAGAAGAATATCAAATTGAATGAGAACTATAATAAATATTATTAAAAATTCCTGACTATTAATTTTAATTAAACATATTTTATTCTTACATCAATGTCAAAATTTAAAACAAATTAGTATGAGTCTCATATTATTTCAATAATATGGATTCTAACGCCCCTAAAAAGCAGTCTGGGGAAGAAAACTATAATAAATATTACTCCAAATTCCTAACTATTGTAATAAATTAAACATATTTTATTCTAACAGCAATGTCAAAATTTTTAAAAAATTAGTATGAGTCTCATATTATTTCAATAATATGGATTCTGACGCCTCTAACAAAGTGATATCTGGGGAAAAAATAAATTAAATGAAAACTATAATAAATATTATTCAAAATTAATGACTATTGTAATAAATTAAACATATTTTATTCTAACAACAGTGTCAAAATTTAAAAAAAAATTAGTATGAGTCTCATAATACTTCAATAATATATGAATTCTGACGTCCCTAACAAAGTGTTGTCCAGGGCAAAGGGAACCCTTACCCCTCTCCTCCTCATGCTACACTTCTGAATGGTTATGAGAACATTTTTCCATATGGGAATAATTACTCCGGGTCTATTCTTAAAAAGAGACTCTATAGACCTAGGAACATTCAAGCCAACACTGAAATTCTAGCCTAGGATTTCCGGTATCTTTGGCATATATCACAGATTTGTTTGGGCCTTTAGTTGAAATATTTAACAAAATTAGGATCTGGGAGAATAATTATAGTCTGGTTAGTTTGAACTGCTGCAGTCAATAACCTGATACTTGACACTTAATTACATCCGACGATGCTGATTTAAGGCCATTCTAAATGGTTCCGAACATCTATACCAACAATTAGACCAAACCTAGTTAGTCAGGTTACGAAAGATAGCAGCTATCTATTACATCATTACCTGACTGAATAGTTATATGAGTAAATATTGTAATTTATTTTACTTCTCTGACAGCATTTAGTCAAATTTGCGAGTCATAATATTGATTTACTTTGAGAGTTATCTGTAAAAAATATTTGCACTTGTCTCTTCGTTAAGTATTTGAATTGTTATTGTACTGCTAGTTTAAAAGCAGAATGTTGAATAGGAGAAATCTTATGTATAAAATGCAAAGTGTGGATGTAGGTAAACATAATTGTATAGAAACGGTGTGACCTACATGCATGAAATTTGGTATAGTAATTCGTTATACCGTATGAAATTTCTTGAAATACTTTTTCGAAAATCCAATTAGTTTTTTGTTTAGTTTTTCATGAAGCGATTTTTTATGTTTTCATCTTCCTCTGTGAGCAGGAAAAAAGTAATATCATACCAATATTGTGTTTAATCTTGAGGAACGGAGTTCTGCCTTTTTAGATAACGTTTCCTAAAATTTGTAAAACTTATCAGCTATTTTTTTAAACTTCTAAATAATAGTTACAGTTTAATCAGGGAGATGAAAATTCCCTTTTAAAAAATTGAGGCATAGAAATAAGTGTCTATTGATGATGTTTGAAATACATTTTAAATATTAAAGTATCCATTTCATATTTAGTGTTAACTTATTTTAATTTAACATTTTAAATAAATATACTTTGATATAAAAAAAGATTGAGAGCTGGAGAACTAACATTATTAAGGTTTAAGGTAATAGAGAAATGTCCAAAAATTTCTCACTTTCTATGACGAAATTAATCCGTGGGCTGTCTGTGAAGAAAATTAGAAGAATAATGTTTTTCCAAGGCAACATAGATACACGGAGGATATTTTATTATAAAAACAAGAAGAGACAAGAGGAATTTAAAGATGAAGAGGCTGCAATCCAGTAGATGTTTCCGATAAGATTGTTTGCATTTGTGTCTGTGATACAAGTGCAATGTATGATTAGCTTGCCCTTAATTGTGTTAGGATACGGAAGCGGACAAACTAATATTACTTTTCTCAGAGCTAAGGGCAGCCAACGAGCTTAGCCCGAAGGGTAATGGGAAACGATAGTTACAACGATATCGATAATCATTTTTAATATAATATATAAACTTTACCATTCCTCGTTTTAATGAAGAACTATTGAAAAATATCTCTTAGAGCTGGAAGATCTTTAAACTCTAGAATAGCATTGATGTGTTATGCCGTATATTATTAGGTGTTTAGTATCGCGTATTATTACGTGATTTTCTTTTCTTGCATAACTAGTCAATAGAGCACAATCATTGACTTCATATACCTTTTAATTGTTATACTTTTGAAACTATACTTTTTTAACAACAAAGTAGTCGAACATAGAACATGTGTAAAGATCACAAATGAAAATTAAAACTACCACATCAGAAATACTTTTAGTTATAAATTCTTGTAATTCATTCGAATTAAGCATTCAGTAATTCCTAGTTATTTATTTTACTCGCTGTGTGTGACTCTTAGGTCCAAGCCCTGGCATGAATTAAAAAAAAAAATAACTATCAAAAACGTATAAAAAAAGAGAAAGAATTGTTTTTAACGACTATTACTAATTCTTACAGTATGTAATGAATCTGGGAAATGTAATTTTTCCAAATAAAAAAAAAGTCAAGAAATATTTTGCATAAAATATCAATCGAAATTATAAGTACATAAGAAATTCAGCATAAACAGTAAAATTAACATGTTTCTGGATTAATTAGAGAATTTTCCGATGCAGAATCGACTTATTATACTCATATCTACTGTGTTTTAATGAAATATTTTACGTGAAATGTTATAAATATTTGAATCTTCTATACTAAGTTAAAATATTATTTTTAAACGCTTTTATAGTTTGTAAAAACTACTTATACATTATTTCATAGAAAACTTGCAATTTAGTTTCAAATAACATAATTATTTACCTTTGCAAATATTGGTTTAAAGACTAAGTCCTACTCTGCTATCATAAATCTCGAGATTTAATATTGCACTAAACGGAAATAGATAATACAAATCAAGAGAAAAATGAACTAGCGATTTTAGTTTTAGTTTGATTCTGTCATTTCAAACAAGATATAAGCATGACCGACAATAGTGATTCTAGACATAAGAAATGCTTCTATCTTAATATATAGAGAGACATGCTGAAAAAAATTGCAATTCGACACAGAGACTGAGAGGGAAATTTAACAAAGTCACCGGGATAAAGCGACTTCCATTCACTCTTTAGTCAGGTTTCTCTTTAGACATTTATATGTCAGAATAAAGCTCTTAAGGGAAAGTATTATTTTTTCCATGGAAAATATTTAAGTTAGATTACCTTGGAAAGATTTCACTGATGGCATGGTAAGGGAAAATATACAATTTTCAGGGGAATGATTTAAAGGTCAGATGGAAAATCGATGTATAAAGAGAGAGAAAATAATTTTTGTATTTGATGTGATCTGTCGTTATGGATCAGTAAACAATTAGTTTACTTAACACTGTCACATGAACATGTGATTGAAAACTGCATTTTTAAACAATATTTTGCTGAAACAAGATATATATGCATGTTTATGTGTAAATACATTTATATGTGTGTAAGCTTGTGTTAGGTAGGTAGATAGATAGGTATGTTAGACGTTGAACGAATGGCTTTAATACTATCTGTCAGAGTTCGTGTTCCCATACAAACCATATATATATATATATATATATATATATATATATATATATATATATATATATATATATATATATATATATATATATATATATATATATATATATATATATATATATATATATATATATATATATATATATATATATATATATATATATATATATATATATATATATATATATATATATATATATATATATATATATATATATATATTTATATATATATATATATATATATATATATATATTATATATATATATATATATATATATATATATATATATATATATATATATATATATATATATATATATATACACACATTGCAAGTCACAGAAACTTTATGCACTGAACGATTAAGCAATCATGGCGTTACAATTTTTCCTTGCATATTTTATGAATATCACTCCACATCACACGAAACAATCTCATGCGTTAAAATTATGCTATGTTGAATCATTTCCCCCCTAGGGTGTTCTAACAATTCGACCACACCTTCAAATAAGTGGTCTCTGTACTCCTTTACACATAGCATGCGGAATATACTTCTAAAGATGCATATTCATTAACATGGGGCAGAAAGCAGCGTTCAAACTCATTCCTCTTGGGTTTTTATAGACTCTAAATTAAAGACGAAATGAATCTTCTTTATTGTGATTAAAATTTTTGAGAACTAAGCACACAATTAAAGGAAGATGTTTGGCTTTTGTATTACAAAACATTTGTACGTTATTGTAATGAGAACTGTCTACAATGGTCCTATAGGTAACTACAAAAGTATTTTCATAGTTAAATTATCGTTACAGATTCTTAGACCCACTGCGTTTCTGATCTTTATGTAAGTAGTGTCTATGTACTACAAGCATTTCAAACTCAAAAACTAACATCGCCCAAATAAAGAAAGTCTAAAGAGATGAAAACTAATTTTTATAGAAGTGTAAGTTTTATAGAAATGTGTATACAAAATTTTAAAAATATAAACAACTAAGTAATGTAATTACAAAATAGCACTGTAATGTTTTCTCTCTGAAACCTTCCTTCCTTCTGCCTTCTTTCATATCTACCACCCTTTTTCCATGCTCACGAAAAATCATTCAAAAGTAAGAGATTTTCCGTATAGTTTACGAAAACACCTGCTCATCATGCGTAGAAATGGAAAAATGAAGAGGATAAACAGTTTATGGAGTTTTAAAATACAATCATGAAAATTTATAGTAATACTTTTGCTATATTTCGAGTCATTGAACGGGTGGCAACTATACTCGTTGTAGGACGCACTTGTTTGGCATACCCCAAGTTTGATATCTTTAATGTGATATATATTAGGTTATATTTAGAGATCCTACTTTATCTAAAAAACATTAATATAATTATCAATTAATCTTTGACTGTTGTTGCGTGATCTCACTAATTTCTAGGATAATGTGCAATACATGAATAGCTTGATAGTATTAATAGGAGAGAAAACATTTTAATGCTTGTGTTTCATACTTAATTTATATTATATTTGTGATAAATTGCTGAAAATCGCAATTCCTAACAAATAAACCGTTTCAGTGTTTTCTTTAACAAGTTATTGAATAATGAGTACAAAATATGTCTTTATCTCATAAAATTAGCATTTAAAAGTCGATGAATAGAGACAAACTATTGTGTTTTTTTATGTTTTGGGGAAACTAAATGTTAAAAACAATTCAGAACGTCATTTGAGAAAGAAATGGTATATCTACTAGAACACATTTAATGACTGGGGCACGTAAAATATGTTCGTGGTCACAATGTCCTCCAAGTTCTCCATCAATATCTCTGGAGGTGGAATGCCAAGCCTATGGGATTTCTACTTGACCCCTGCTTCAAAATCATAAGGACCCACTTGAACATAAGTAGTACTTTCACCTTTGAGTTGCTCGTTAAAACGAAAGTCCTTAATAATCGCTTTGCCTTAATACGAGTAGCCTCCTACTCAATCGTCCTAGGTTTGACCAAGTGGCATAAGCAACAACAACAACACATTTAATTATTTTAATTCTCTACTTGAAGGACACTTGGAGGGATAACATGGATAAAAACTGTAACGATATCAAATTATGCTGATTTCCTTGTAATTTGTAATAAATAAAGCATTGGTAAATTATAGTTACACCAAAATGCCCTTATGCATTAAATAAAATGGCTAGTTATTTTAATATTGCGTAACGTATAGTCTGTTCTAAGATGTAAGTAAAATAACAGTAAATCACATACATTGCTTACATTTGTCTTTTATGTATGATATAGAAAGATTAAACTGATTTATGCAAGAAAAAATGCAGATAATTTTAATACGATTTTCACAAAAGCATTTACATTATATATTTACTTATATTACAACTTTCTGTATTCAAAAGTCCAAGAGAGATTTCTAATAATAATTTAAATAACAGCCTGATTATTTTACGAAGCTTATTACTTAAACTTCTTACTTAACTAAACACTTATATTTTATTATAACACTTATTAACACTTATTTTACTAATTAATTATTAACACTTAATTATTTAATAAGTATTAATAATTGTTTAATAAGAAAATAAAATAATTATTAAATAATTATTTAATTATTTAATAAGTAATAATATATTAAGTATTAATTAATTATTAACAGTTATTATATTATATTTTACTTAACTATCAACTTATTACTTAAACTTATTACTTGATTAGATTACTTGATTTATTTAGATACTTGCCTAGATTTTGTCCTTTATGTATGATATAGAAAGATTAAACTGATTTATGCAAAAAAATGCCGATAATTTTGATACGATTTTCGCAAAAACATTTACATTATATATTTACTTATATTAAAACTTTCTGTATTCAAAAGTCCAAGAGAGATTTCTAATAATTATTTAAATAACAGCCTAGATTTACTTGATTATTTTACAAAACTTATTACTTAAACTTCTTACTTAACTAAATACTTATTATATTTTATTATAACACTTATTAACACTTATTATATTATATTTTACTAATTAATTATTAACACTTAATTATTTAATAAGTATTAATAATTGTTTAATAAGAAAATAAAATAATTATTAAATAATTATTTAATTATTTAATAAGTAATTATTTATTAACAGTTTTATATTATATTTTTCTTAATTATTAACTTATTACTTATTACTTAAACTTACTACTTGATTAGATTACTTGATTTATTTAGATACTTGCCTAGATTTTGCCCTTTAAGTATGATATAGAAAGATTAAACTTTGATTTATGCAAAAAATAATGCCGATAATTTTCACAAAATCATTAATATTAACATATATATACTTACTTATATTATAACTTTCTGTATTCAAACGCCCATGAGAGAGCAATTTCTAAATAGCATTTATTTATAAATGAAATTCATTTGAAAGCGACAGAGACTGGGTCTTTTTAGGTCTTTATTGTGGTAATAAATTGAGAAGAGATTAACAGATAACCTTCATTTGACACAAAAATATTACATTTGACTCTTACTTGGAAATCGAAACACGAAACGTTACCCATTATAAAATATTTACAGAAAAACATAAAAAAAAATCTGATCGCGAGGATAATAATTCATTGAACCCAAGTTCAGAATTTACGGCATCCATTTTAGATCTACTGTCAGCTTGAATCCAAATGCTGAAGATAGTAAACGCCTTTCCATTAGCATTCCTCTTCTGAATCAATACTTAATTCAGCAGAAGGAGGAAATAGCAGATTGAGATGGGTCTCCACTGAAAAGGAAATTTCTGTCTAAAAACATGACACCGAGGGTCTTCCATTTTTACGACACACTCTAAAACCGAAATTCGGATGATTACCCTCTCCGACCCGTGTAATGGATTTTAAAAGAGCCAGCACGACACAGGAGGGTTCCAACGTATCCCATAAAAGCATCATCTTTGTGTAAAGTACTAGAAGTTTCTTGACATGATTCCTTCGGAAAGGTATATTTTGAGTGCTTGAATGATGAGTGCAAAATATGTCTTTATCTTTTTACTCTAGCATTTAAAAGTCCAGAAACAGATGCAGATTACTGACTTTTCTATGTTTTATCGAAAAATAATGTTAAAAAAATTCCAGAACGTCAATTAAGAAAGAAATGGTATATCTATTGAGAACACATTTTATGATTGGGCCACATAAAATATGTTTGTGGTCACAATATCCCTCCAAGTTCGCCATCAGTACCTCTGGAGATGGGAAGCCAAGCCTATGGGTCTTCTGCTTGGCCCCTGTTTTAAAATTACAAGGTCCCACTTGACCATAACTCGTACTTTCACCCTTGAGATCCTCGATAAAACGAAAGGCACACCTCTGTGCCTTAATACGAGTAGCCTCCGGGTCAGTCGTGCTAGGTTTGGCAACGTGACATAAGCACCAACAACATATTTAATTATTTTAATTCTCTACTTGAAGGACACTTGGAGGGATGACATGGATAAAAACTATAAAGGTATCAAATTACGCTGATTTCCTTGTAATTCGTAATAAATAAAGCATTGTTAAATCACAGTTACTCCAAAATGCCATCCTGCACTAAATAAAATTGCTTGTTATTATAATATTGCATAGCGTATATTCTAAGATGTAAGAGAAATAACAGTAAATACTTGCCTAGATTTTTCTTTTATGTATGATATAGAAATTTTAAACTCTGATTTATGTAAGAATGAATACCAATAATTTCAATACGATTTTCACAAAAACCTTAACATTATATATGTTACTTATATTATAACTTTCTGTATTCAAAAGTCCATGAGAGCCCAATTTCTAAATAACATTTAATACGATTTTCACAAAAGCATTTACATTATATATTTACTTTTAACTTTCTGTATTCAAAAGTGCATGGGAGCCCGATTTCTAAATACCATTTAATACGATTTTCACAAAAGCATTAACAGTATATATTTACTTATACTGTAACTTTCGGTATTCAAAAGCCCATCAGAGCCCGATTTCTAAATAACATGTTATACGATTTTCGCAAAAGCATTAATATTATATATTTACTTATGACTTTCTGTATTCAAAATTTCATAAGAGCCCAATTTCTAAATAACATTTAGTTATAAATGAAAGTCACTTGAAAACGACAGACACTGGGTCTTTTGAGGTCTTTCTTGTGGTAATAAATTGAGAAAAGAGTAAGAAATAATCTTTATTAGACCCAAAAATATTACATTTGACTCTTACTTGGAAATCGAACCCAGGCCGAGTTTGTGGAAACACGAAACGCTACCCACCATAAAATATTTACAAAAAAACATAAAAAAAATCTGATCGCGAGGATAATAATTCATTGAACCCAAGTTCAGAATTTACGGCATCCATTTTAGATCTACTGTCAGCTTGAATCCAACGCTGAAGATAGTAAACACCTTCCCATTAGCATTCCTCTTCTGAATCAATACTTAATTCAGCAGAAGGAGGAAATAGCAGATTGAGATGGGTCTCCATTGAAAAGGAAATTTCTGTCTAAAAACATGACACCGAGGGTCTTCCATTTTTATGACACGCTCTAAAACCGAAATTCGGATGATTACCCTCTCCGACCCGTGTAATGGATTTTAAAAGAGCCAGCACGACACAGGAGGGTTCCAACGTATCCCATAAAAGCATCATCTTTGTGTAAAGTACTAGAAGTTTCTTGACATGATTCCTTCGGAAAGGTATATTTTGAGTGCTTGAATGATGAGTGCAAAATATGTCTTTATCTTTTTACTCTAGCATTTAAAAGTCCAGAAACAGATGCAGATTACTGACTTTTCTATGTTTTATCGAAAAATAATGTTAAAAAAATTCCAGAACGTCAATTAAGAAAGAAATGGTATATCTATTGAGAACACATTTTATGATTGGGCCACATAAAATATGTTTGTGATCACAATACCCTCCAAGTTCGCCATCAGTACCTCTGGAGATGGGAAGCCAAGCCTATGGGTCTTCTGCTTCAAAATTATAAGGTCCCACTTGAGCATAATTCGTACTTTCACCCTTGAGATCCTCGATAAAACGAAAGGCATACCTCTGTAGCCTCCGGGTCAGTCGTGCTAGGTTTGGCAACGTGACATAAGCACCAACAACATATTTAATTATTTTAATTCTCTACTTGAAGGACACTTGGAGGGATGACATGGATAAAAACTATAAAGGTATCAAATTACGCTGATTTCCTTGTAATTCGTAATAAATAAAGCATTGTTAAATCACAGTTACTCCAAAATGCCATCCTGCACTAAATAAAATTGCTTGTTATTATAATATTGCATAGCGTATATTCTAAGATGTAAGAGAAATAACAGTAAATACTTGCCTAGATTTTTCTTTTATGTATGATATAGAAATTTTAAACTCTGATTTATGTAAGAATGAATACCAATAATTTCAATACGATTTTCACAAAACATTAACATTATATATGTTACTTATATTATAACTTTCTGTATTCAAAAGTCCATGAGAGCCCAATTTCTAAATAACATTTAATACGATTTTCTCAAAAGTATTTACATTATATATTTACTTTTAACTTTCTGTATTCAAAAGTGCATGGGAGCCCGATTTCTAAATACCATTTAATACGATTTTCACAAAAGCATTAACAGTATATATTTACTTATACTGTAACTTTCGGTATTCAAAAGCCCATCAGAGCCCGATTTCTAAATAACATGTTATACGATTTTCGCAAAAGCATTAATATTATATATTTACTTATGACTTTCTGTATTCAAAATTTCATAAGAGCCCAATTTCTAAATAACATTTAGTTATAAATGAAAGTCACTTGAAAACGACAGACACTGGGTCTTTTGAGGTCTTTCTTGTGGTAATAAATTGAGAAAAGAGTAAGAAATAATCTTTATTAGACCCAAAAATATTACATTTGACTCTTACTTGGAAATCGAACCCAGGCCGAGTTTGTGGAAACACGAAACGCTACCCACCATAAAATATTTACAAAAAAACATAAAAAAAAATCTAATCGAGATGACAATAATTCATTGAACCCAAGTTCAGAATTTACGGCATCCATTTTAGATCTACTGTCAGCTTGAATCCAGTGCTGAAGATAGTAAACGCCTTCCCATTAGCATTCCTCTTCTGAATCAATACTTAATTCAGCAGAAGGAGGAAATAGCAGATTGAGATGGGTCTCCATTGAAAAGGAAATTTCTGTCTAAAAACATGACACCGAGGGTCTTCCATTTTTATGACACGCTCTAAAACCGAAATTCGGATGATTACCCTCTCCGACCCGTGTAATGGATTTTAAAAGAGCCAGCACGATACAGGAGGGCTCCAACGTATCCCATAAAAGCATCATCTTTGTGTAAAGTACTAGAAGTTTCTTGACATGATTCCTTCGGAAAGGTATATTTTGACTTTTTTTCAGTGATTAAGTGCTGTCGTTTCTTCTAGAATAATCTTAGTAGTTTTTGAATAAGTAACACATAGCAGAAATAGTATATAAAATTTATAAATTCAGTTCAACTACGCTAGGAATCTTTTTACCTTTAACTGGCTGTTGAAGTGCTTCCTTACCTGCATTTTTTGACTTTTAGGGTGATAAACAGGCCTACATTTAACATTAAATTTTGAATATTTAACATGGGTCAGATTTTATACCTACAAAAATTTAATGCTTGAATAATACTAAAAATTACAATAAAGTCTTGGAATTCATATCAAAGTTATTTAGCAATGGTCATATACTAACGCAAAACAAATTAGAAGCTATTATATTTTAAAATTTTCCTTAATAACTGTAAGCCTTAATGCCTGATAGCTTCTTCTAACAGACTTACAACAATTTAATTTATTTCCGACTAACAATATAAATTTTCAGACATATCCACGTATATGTATTTAAATTACATATATTTTAATTTAAAAAAACTAGATTGAACATTGGCTTTTAAATTAAATTAACATATTGTATGCTGGGCACGTACTAGTATGTTTTCTGACAATTGATACTATATCACGTACTTGTACATTAAACAATATTTATTTGTGGGTACAAAAATAATATATAAAATATAATGTTTTTGTATACATATTTTAAAAATTTAGACAAATAAAAATATTATTATACATTCGAAAACCACATAATATATAATAATTTATATTATAATATATATATAATTTAGATTTAAATATAACTATATTTATTAAAATATATTATATATATGTATATTTATATGTTATATATATATATATATATATAAATATTATATAATATATATATAATATTTTTATTTTATATATTTGCTTATATTTAATATAAATATAGAAAATATTAAAAAATATATAATATATATATATTAATATTTATATGAATATATATATTTATAAATATAACGCGCAATTACGCTGCGAAATGTACAAGCACACAATGTATTAAAATTGTTTGCAGTATTAAAATTCCGAGTAAACGAAAGAGATTTCTCAGTTAGACGATGATATCTTACATGGACAGGAATCCTTCTTGAATATTCAGGCAAATATTGACAGTTTTACAGAAATCATGAAATAAATGTTTTAGATACCAGTATTTTAATGAACACGAACATCTTGATTAAAATATTGTAAAATGCTTTATATAAAACGAGTCAATATTTATGTACTATTATTATAAAGCTAGACTTAAAGATTAAACAGTAAGGCTAAACCTAAAGGTTGAAAAGCTAGACCTAAAGATTACACAGTACAATAATATATTATTTTTATATAATTAAATGAATCGCAAATGCTCTGTTTTAAAGATATGATAATCTTGCAGATATATAGCAAATGTTTGCAGCGAAACATTTTTAATTGCTTATGTAATGTCTTATAACTGATACAGCAAAATTTAAATTCCTGAGGCTTAATCAATTAATTCCAAGCTGAAGATCCTATCAGCAGATTAGAGATTGGAACTGTTGTGATTCGTACATTTAATAAGGACACATTTTCGCATTAATTTACTACGATCAAATTAGGTTTCTCCCACTGATGCTTCTATCCGACTTGAGAACTTCACAACATTGACATTATAAACAATGCCGTCACGCATAGACGTTGAGGAACGGCATCACAATATATACGTTCTCAGTGTCATGACAAGACCATCGGCACAATGTTTGATATAGATCATGTATTGAGAGGTATTGTGTTCAAAGAGCAATGCTTATGTTATCTGAAACCTAATTCAATAGATATTCTGGTGACCGTAATCCCAATTAAATTACACGAAACATCATTTGGTTAAAGCTAATTATCATTATAAGCTTTACCATCTAAGATCCACGCAGAATATATTTATCTCTTCCTATGGTTTTAGTCAGAAACAAACACAATTTCACAATGTTTATAGATGAATAAAATTACTTAGGTAGTTTAACTTAGGTTACTCATCTTACTTAGGTTAGTCATCCAATTATGCTTTAATATAAAAATCAAAAGATAAATTATTTAAGATAAATCCAATGAATGTATAAATGTATTTAAAGAGACCTCTCTAATGCACTTAAAAAAACCCTAAGAAATATTCGCATAAATGAAAGCGTGGTACAAATGACACATTTCTTTGTTAATAAGTTTCTTGAATCTCGCTAAAGTGACAGTAGGTCTATGCACTATCATTATATCAATACCGTATGCTAAATAGGTACATAAATTTTAAAAATAATTTGAAGCTACGTAAATTATAAAACATAGTCGTTAAAAAAGTAAAAAACATTTTACTCACACATAGTTAAGTATACATGTTTTATTATGAAACATATATACAAAACAGCAAATTGAAAGTAAATTTGCCTTCCTCTCCTTTTAATTCGAAATAATATCTATCTTCCATACTATAATATTCCATTTATTCCCATCAATATATACAGACAAGTAAAGATATCTGATAGATCCTGAAAGATACTTAGTTTTACCAAATTGTCGTCTTCCATGCGAGATGAAATTACATTTCTTAACTGAAAATAGCTGCGTACATGTGAGAAAGTCATGTAATTGAAAATTGTGTATCTGTGTAACATTTAAAGTTACTCCCCATAGAACTTTATCGGGACAACAAAGAACAGATGTGTAACTGAGAAAGTGGAATAAATGAGAAGTGCGTAAGTAAGAGTTCACTATAAATATAAACACTCATACACACATATATATTTGAGTGTGTATGAAGGGGAGAGAGAAATGTACAACAGAGTTCATCCATCGTGGAAGGATAGAACACAGAAATAGATTCATTTACGAACAAACTCCTTTATTTTCTTCTTAAAACGTCGTCATAGTTAAACTGCAATGTATTATGGCGCCTCACCATTTGCTAAATATGTCAATAAGTGACGCATCGTACTCCGAACGATACCAACTTTTAAAATCTCACTATGCGTCAGTAATTTCTCTCTCATGATTCAATACACATGCTAACCACAAGCTAAGCTCAAAGAAGTGACAATATTTCACGCTCGCATTATCTCCAGGCCGAATATAACTTTTATTTTATCAGTTAAAATAAAGAGATTAAATAATTCAATAATTTATTTTGTTTCCAAGATATTTGTTTTTTGTCTTTATTAATACTGGATTCTACGAATCCATATATTTCGTTAATTATTTTATAATGGGAGCACAGTATAAGTAACCCACTTTTCTCTATATGAGAGGACAGTACTAGTACATTGAAACCTTACTCGATAATCGAATTCAAGTCCATCGATTGAAAGCACAATACACTAACTACTATAGAATCTGGGAGTCTCAGTTTAATATCTAATCACGCTAATTCACTTTCTTTGCATATATATATAAATATGTGTGTGTATGTGTATACAATTACAATTATATATATATATATATATATATATATATATATATATATATATATATATATATATATATATATATATACATATATATATATATATATATATATATATATATATATATATATATATATATATATATATATATATATATATATATATATATATATATATATATATATATATATATATATATATATATATATTAATCCCGGTGTCCCTTTGATTAACCCCTAACCTAAATTAACCACAACGGCTACAGTTCACACTCTCGTGAAGTGGTCTAACCAATTAAAACTTGATACTGGCTTGTCTCCCATTTTAGGAAATTCCAGAACGAAAAGGATATGCACGTAATTGCAGACAGATTTTCACATAGATTTTGACCCAGATGTTACTTAACATTTTACTCAGAACTTCATGTTAGCTGAACTCTCAGTTTATCCCGAACCCATAATGAAGTGGGAATCCGTCCACCCAGCGTACTGCTAATAAATGTCTTTGACCAAAACGGTATCTTCTTCTGGCCATGACTGCAACCACCCGTCGTGGACTTCGTCTTGTTAAACACACAAATATATATATATATATATATATATATATATATATATATATATATATATATATATATATATGTAGATACACACTTATATTATACACGCGTAAAAGTTTAAGAAAATAATTTAAAAGTTTTAAGTTTCCTTTGAGACTCTTATATTATTGTTTTTAAAGCGATAACACAAATATCTTAAATTTTGTAATATATTAATATATTTGTTAATACAAGCTAACTTGAAAACCCTCTTACGATTGCCATAATATGTTTGGATATTAGACGTTTAATGATCTATAACTAAACTTTCGTGGAACACAGAGTAAAGTAACCACGAATGAAATCGGTAACTTATCAATGACTTGTCGCGTTACGTTTGAAACATACGCAAACGTTTCCTTAAAAAAAAAGTACTTTCCTATTCTTTTATTTCCTCATACTTCCTTCCGCCTTTCGCTTATTCTAATTCACCTCCCCCACTTCCACGCGTCGCCAGCCATTACTCCCCTAAATTACTCTAACGCCCCCCTGGGATCCCTATTTTCCCCGAGGGGAAATAGGTTTGTACGGCAACTACTATATCGATGCCCTTTTTACGATTGGGTGACTCTCATCCCGGTACATAACGATCCAGGCAGCCAAGGCGTATAAATCTAAGTACCCACCAAATTCCTGGAAATGAGTTGGGGAATTCGAAAATGCTAATCTGGTTTTCTCGCAATATGTTTCAGAATTGCTCATCATAATGTTACAAAATGTCTCCACTTTTATGGTCGACTGAAGGTGAGAGTTTATGTAGGGTAATAACAATAACGAATGTTCCCGAAATCAACAGAATAAAATGATTGACCCCAAAAATAGATCGTTAATAAAAGAATAAATGTTTGCGTATAAATAAAAAATCATTAATTATTATTCAATTAAATTTAAAAAAAAATCAGTTTGATACATCGTTAATTTATTATTCGTTATTAATTAGACACTTGAATTATAACCAACTATTAAAAAATAGAAGAAATATTTAAGAAATAAACAAAATAAAATAGAAATGTCAAGTTTGTAATGCCAAGATGCAATTTTTCAGGATTTAATCTAATTGAACAAAATGTAAATTATTGCTTAAATAAATTAAATATTGAATTATTGTTTAATTCAACTATCATAATCGAAATAGTATACCTGCTAGCTTTAATTTGGCCTTTCTAAGGAAGTTTAGTAGGACACCTTTTAGGTCAATAAAATAGTTAAAGCAAAGGTTTGTTTAATTTCTTTTAATAAATATGAAGTTGTTAAGGTTTTTTTTATATGAAATGTAATAAAAATATGCAATAAATGTAAGAGATAAAAAAAATACAATATAAATATTGAGTTCGTAATGCATTTTATTATCAAGGTACATTTTTCAGGATTTAGTTTAATTAAACAATAAATAAATTATTACTTAAATAAATTAAATAGGTAGTTATAATTTAATTAGTTTACTATAATTAAAAGATAATTGTGATAACTAGGATTTTATCTTTCTCAATTTATTTGATTCGATATTTTTAAATCAATATAAACGCAAAAAGTGAGCTTGTATTTCATTTCTTCTTCTAGTACGTATGAAAATATTTCTAAAAATTTGTATGAAAGATAAGATATAAACAAAAAACACATTATAAATATTAATTACCATTTAATTGTCATGGCACAATATTTGTAGAATTTAACTTATTTCAGTAATAAATATATTATTGCTTAAATATAAATTAAATTTAACTAATCTACAATAATTACAAAAGTATAACGGCTAATGATTTACACTTTCTCAGGATATTTAGTTGTACATATTTTAGATTAATATAAAGATTAAAATAGAGGTTTTGTCTCATTTCACCTAAAAAATATTAAAGTAGTTTATATCAACGGTAAGAAGTGAACAAAAGATATAGAGCAAAAGTAAATTTGAACAAATTACATAAGTACAAAAGTATTACAAAAATATTTATTTTGTAATGGATTTGATTATCGATTAACAGTACTTTTAGAATTTAATTTATCGAAGAAAAAAGTAAATTGTGGCTTAAAAAATTAAATATGTAATTATTGGTTTAATTTATTTACTGTAACTAAAATAAACTGTAACTAAAACTGTAACTAACCTCTTAACTATAATTTGACTTTTCTCAAGATCTTTAATTCAGCCTTTTAGGTCAATATATTACTTTCTACTAATGAATATAAAATAATTAGGTTTTTTCTATATGAAATGTAAGAACCAAGTAAAAAATGTGTCAGAAATCCAAGAAACAAACAAAGAACAATATAAATATTAAGTTTGCATTTGATTATTATACTGTATTGAGTAAATTATTACTTAAATAAATTTTATAGTTCATTATAATTTAATTCAACACTTGTAACTTAAAAAGTGTACCTTCTAACTGTAATTTGACATTTGTCAGGCTTTTTAGTTCAATTCATTTTTGGTCAATATACGAGTTCAATCTCAGCTTCTTTCTCATTACTTTTAATGAATAGGAAAATAGTTCAGATTTTTACTTGTGTATAGATAACTACATGATTTATTAAATCAATAAAAATTCCTCCTTCATAAACAAATTCATAGAATCACAGTGATAGGCATTTTTCCATTCCCATTTATGTTCTTAATGAAATACCAAATTTTGTTCCAAGAAAATTATTCTTTAACGTTTCATACAACCATCTCTCCAAATCAAATTTGTTTTTTGATTTTTACGGTATTATTTCTTATAACTGAAGACATATCTCAAATTGCTTATGAATACGAAGAGAGAGCTACGATTTTTACATTTGCCATATGCAATACAATGATGTGTTACGATAAATATAAGAAATCCATTACATTTAGGGATAGCCAAATTGTGGTCCACCTATAAACTTTAATGTCTTTCAGCAGAATTCAGAAATTTTATAATTAAGACAATTATCGAAATAACTATAGAAAAATTAATAATATTCAATTGCTTATTGATTATTAATGCTAATCTGACTAATAAATGCTTACTGATTCAATTGCTTAATGATTATTATAGATTCAACTGCTTATTGATTATTATGTAATTATATATAGCTGTTCTATTGCTAGTTTATGTAAAGTAATAATGATAATAACAATAAGTGTAATAAGCATTATTTCCCATTATCATCTAAAAATTTTATATAAAGCGTTACGCCATATACTTCTAGTTCATTACAAATTCTTGATATGGAAAAGT
>CM063498.1:177397944-177407944 GCA_032207245.1 Pardosa pseudoannulata
GAAAGAAGAAATCACACAAATGAGCTGACCTCAATATGAGGGTATGTTCTTGTATACAAGATAAGAATTTCTTAGAAATATTCTTATCTTGGAATATTTCTAAGGAAGACAGGAAGACAAGACAAGGAAAGACAAAGGAAGACAAGGAAGACAAAGGAAGACAAGAAAAAGAGGAAGACAAAGGAAGACAAGGAAAGCAAAGGAAGACAAAGGAAGACAAAGAAGGAAGACAAAGAAGAATTTAGGAAGACAATATAAATTAGTAGCCCAGCGGCATTGGGGTAGCGCTTCGCGCAACCACGACACAGGTTCGAGGTTCATTCCTCGAACTGGGCATGGTTGACTCAGCCTTTCATCCCTTCAGTGGGTAGATGAACTGAGGACCAAGCGTGTTTGGGAACTAAACACTGGGGGTTCCGCGTAAGATTGAGCACATAACCGGAACATATGTTTCGCACCCCAGGGACATTGGTCTCTGAAACTGGCCCAGTAGACCCTGGCCCCCTAGGGGCTATTACGCCGAGAAATTTGTTTATGTATGTATATAAGTATATTATGTGTGCTTTAAGTTATAAAATACTTATAATCATTTAAGTGACAATATATCTCATAACGTTTTGTGTTTTTGAATCATACACATTTTCCTTTTCAATTTTATTCATATATACTGAAATGCGTTTTTTTAAATGAAAACTCTCTGTATCAGAGAATATAGCAATGGTATGGTTTGGTTTGGAGCGCTACGGTACATGGTTTGGAACCCTTGGTCATGTAAACGGAGATTGGCACCGTAGGCCTTGTGCCCCTAGGGTCTGTTGCGCCTAGGAGTTTGGTTTAGTTTAGTTTAGTTTACATAAATTAGTACAACAGTAACAGCTCTTGTGCAACATAGTACTCTGTTACTGTTAGGATATCGGAGAGACAATATCACATATGAGATCGGTGGAGAAACGTAGTTCGTTTTAGATATTTTATCCACATTGCGTTCTTTTTACATCGTGATACATCATCGAATTGAAAGTTTAAAAATAGGTGTAACAGCGCAGCTTGTTATATCGATAATTCACGATGTATTGATAAGTGCTAAAGTAATTATTATTATCCTCATGTGCTAACAATCATTGATTGCAATTATTTGAAATAAGCAACTGAGACTAAATTCCTTTCCTAGAATCAAAAGACCAACCGTGCAAATTGTCCTCTCTACAAATTATAGTCCTCATCCAACAGAGGGAGAAATCGCAATTTCACTTTCCCCACCCTCTTCACCTGAAGGGTGAAGCACTTGAGGGGTGAAGGAAGAATATGAACAAATGCCTAAGGGCTGAAGAGCTTCTGCGACTAGCAGACAGAGAACATCTTCAACATTCTTTAAGTTCAAAGATCTCAAGAATATTTTAATATGATACTGATATGAAGGTTCATTAAGGGAATTCAATATCTGTCATTACATCTCATATACATGGAAGAACAAAATTCATTATTTATATAAGATGAAATAAATCAAGATTGCAAGATTTAAAGGCAACATTGGAGGTCATATTGCCATGAAGCACCAGCTTGGAAATTTATGAAAAAAAAGCACTAAGGATAAAGAAAACAAACAACTCTACGAACAAAACTTTGAAATCTTACTAGTAATAATTAGGTATAATCTTATCCGTAAAGATTCGACATAATATTAAGACGAGTATAACTTTATAATTACACTATCTGCATCTCTATATTGTTTTCGTTTCATTGTTATTATATTCATGAAATTTAACGATATTTTTTTAATTGTAGATTAGAAATAGTTCAATTAGTTTAAGATGCAGCACCTTTCTGATTTAATATTTAATTAAAAGGTCAAATTTCAACTCATTAACACGAGAATATTTTCTGCTGATTATTTATTGATTAATATAAAACATATTAGGTATTATGAACTCCTGTGAGCAAAAAAAGATATAAAAATGAAAAAACTTCGATTATTACATGAATGTTTTATTACCGATGAGCTGTAATATTTAGTGTCAAAGAATATAGTTAATAAAAATAGAAAAATCCAGGAAAAGTATATTTACTATTATATCTAAACACAGTATTAACACATTGCATGAGGGTACATTTCACAGCGGAATTGTACCGGGAGCGGGTGTTTTGAGCATAAATTTAGTTATTCAGTTAAATCTCAATAGATCAAAAATTATTTAATCTTTCAACCAACTTTTCTTATTTTAAATTGAAATATATAAACAAATGTATAAATAGAAATATATAAATAACAGCCATAAAATTTTTGTAAGTAAAAAAATATTTTTATTGGATAAATTTATAATAGTATCGTAAATATGAAAAACCAAATAGAAATAATAGTTTATAATTTTAATTTTTTTTAATTATGTTATATATAAACATTTTTACATTATAAAAAAATGAAAAGAGCAATCATAAAACTAATATGTAAAAACTATGTTTTATTTGTCTAAATTTTTCCAGAATCTATGTAGTAAACAAGAACATTCGGTTTCGTTTTCCTGTATATACTGTTATTTTTGTACCCACAAACAAACCATGTTGTTACACTAACCCGTACTAGTACGTGACCCACACCCAAGTATCAATCGTCAGAAAATATACTAGTACGTGTCCCACGCTCAAGTATCAGTCGTCAGAAAATGTACTAGTACTTGTCCCGCATACAATGTCTTAAAATGAAGTTTCATAAAATATATAACTATTCTTCATAGTATCAATTTGTGTAACAGTTATAAAAGTATATTCATGTACAAGTCTTCAAATTTTCTAGAATAACTATCAAAAAGGCAAAAGTAAAGATAAGAACACATATTTGAAAATTTAAGACATCATTTATAGGATTTCTATATACCATCACTAAAAAGAATAATCATCCCAAGAAATTATAAAAAAAAACTACAATTTTACTGTCCTCAAATTAAGTTGCTATATGTCAATCATTTAAATATTAACTTATATTATAAAACGGCTATTAAATTTAATACGTATTTCCAAAATCACTTTTATTATAAACGCAGATGTATTAAAAAGGTAAGGTAAACAGAGTTAGAAATGCAAATGATTCAATACATAATTCAACGTGAATTTCTAGTCCAGTTCTCTAGCATTCGGTTTTATTTGAAATGACCTGTTATGTATATATTCATATATTTTAATGCGGTAAATTTATCCCATGTGTGCTATATCATTCTATAGGCTTGTAGTGCTTTCATTTAAAAATATCTTGACAATGCGATTACATAAATATCTAGAGTTCACTTTACCCTAAATCGAAGTAAATGCAAATCTAATTTTATTATAATATCTAAAATTTTATATCTTGCTTGTGTTAAATTATTAAGAAATATGTATCTAAATTTCAGTCAGATGCTGTCGAGATCAGAGCAATATAGTAGCAGAGAGGTTGTACTAAAGAATATACATATCAGTTTAAAAATTACTTCAAAAGAAAGGAAATTCCGTTAGAGTATTTTGGTAGTAATAGAAGTAAAGACTACTTCCTTTTATAACTAATATGGATATGAAAAGATAAAATTTTATTTTTATGATAAAGTTATTTAAATTTAATATTCGATGGATTATTTTGGATTTTTTATGTAATCCTTCTGGAAATATATTATAGAATAAATAATATAATCTACTAGAAAAATATATAATATAATGAATTTAAAAAATATTTTGTATCAAGAATGAAAATATTTCATTATTAATACACAGACAATGGATGTAAATTTTATAATTCATAAGCACAATTATAAGTAATGATAATTTGTTTGCAGATCAACAAATCAATGTTTTGTATTAATTACTGCTTAAAACGAAAACAAAATTTTGATTTTTTAATATCTATGACTAAATAATAAAAATCTTCAAGGAACAAACAATCAAAATGAAGCTTTAAAGAATTAGATGTCTTCTATTTGTTTTGTTGTAAAATAGAACAAAGATAACAACAAGAGAAAAAGAGAACAACAAAGATATAAAGATGGATTACAAAAAAAATAATTTTCATTAAAAAATTAATCATAAAATTTAAAAACTATTTTATATGTTAAAAAGATTACTTACAAATTTTTGAGTGAGTTGTAGTTAAAAATCTTTAACTAAAATACGCGATATTCTAGATAACAGATGTTTGTGTATTTTAATCCCGTGTTTTTCAATCTTTTTATTTCATAAAGTGTTATCCCCCCAATTACGTTATTCATTCGTTCATTCTTTCATATGAAGAGTATTTACTCTTCATTCTATGTCTAAGTACAAAAATATTTCTTCTAACTATTTTCGAAATAAACAATATAAGTTGGAAAAATAAATAAAATAATAATAGACAATCTCTCTTGAGCAATAATCTAGGTTTACCATTTGTTGTTACATTAACGGACGTAAAGTTGCTCAATGCTGCAGATGAACATTTCTGCTTAGCATTCAGAAAGAAAACAACATTAAAACCAATGTGGAGAGGGTAAGTTGATTAAAAGTGGTGTACTTCTGCTAAGCTGACATATACATAATGTTTTCAAAGCTTCTTTTTCCAATTTGTAGTGTAGTAAACTTTGAGATTTTACAATTCACTCTTCCACCGAAATCTAAAAAGATTGAAACAGAGAATTTAACAGCCAAATGGTTTTCCTTTCTTATTTGAATTTTATACATGATAAGCATATCTATGGGTCTCTATTACCAGTGATGACGTTTCTAATATTTTTATTTCCAAAAGAAGTATTTCGAAACCAATTGCTTTACCTTCTTTAATGTTACTAGAAGTATCTCCGGCAAGGGCACAAATCTCAGAACACACATATTACGCATACTTTTCATCTAATGTTAAAACTGAATATGTTGTGTGACCTAAGTGAGTGCTAATAAATGACAGAAGTGACTAACATTTCATTATATTCTATATGTTTTATTAACACTTTCGTGACCAACGTCTCGTATACGCGACGTAGCGATTTCCCTCTTATCAGTCCAGCGTTGCCTGCCAGCTATGGTTTGGTTTGGTTTGATTTTGGAGTGATACGGTCTACTTTTTGCATCACGAGGGCTAATGAGACCGGGATCTACTGCTTAAAGCCGATTCCGAACGGCTACGAACATCCATGCCATAGTGGGATTCGAACCCACGAACTCCGATTCCGAAAGCCAGCACCCTAACTATTCGGTCATAGTTCGGCGCATGAACGCTATGATCTGCGGTTAATATTGAGAGACCAGCGTAATCGGAGATCGGAACGTTTCATTTTAATTTTTAAATTCTAGATTTAATCACAAAATGGCGTTAAATGGTTCACAACGGTCAATTCCTATAGCATTTACGTGGTGGTCCTCAAAGTGTAAATGTCTATATAAAATGGGTTATTCCCAATGATGTCATGCCCCACAATTAACAAAACGCTGTACTATAGAATGGATACGTATTGTCAAAAAAGGACAAATGCTGTAATCTGAAATACGACCTGATATAATACGTAAACTGTGAGAAATACACAACTTTTCGGAGAATTACATTTGTTAAGTCTTTTTTTACTCTCATTCATGTATTGATAGCGAACTTCAAAAGCAATATAAATTACTTTATTGCTAAATTAACGTTAAATGATAGCCTTTTACATATTTTTCGCTTAATTTCGTGGTACAAGTTTAGAGATGAAGGAGCACTTTTATGCTGTCTTAATAAGTCTGACAATGCTAATTAGATAACAATCTGTCTTAATTACTTCGCCAAATTATGCTAAGAATTTTTATGATTATTGATGGGGTTTTCAAGCCCCTCTTGCGGCACAACTTCGTCAAAGCTGTTTAATGGGGATCTCGGGGGACTAACTGCATAATTCTTACTGCAGCCGAAGTTGGGATCCATTTAAGGAAAAAAAAACATTCAGTTATTAAGGGATACATCATTGCGGTATCCTAATTTTTCGTCTTAGCAGATGATTCATGCAGCTCATAAATGCTAATGCGATGATGAAGAATCGAAGCTTGTTTTCTTTCCAAAATAACAAATAATTTAATTATAAATTAATAGCCATGACAGTAAAAATACGTGAGTGATACATATATTATTTAATAAGGAAATTTATGACGGCATATAAATCTGATAAAAGTTTTCATAAAAATCCGAATTGTTACAAGTTACCAGTAAGAGGAAAATGTACGTGACGTGAAGCTAATCTTTTATAAAGTTAGGAAATATTTTTTAATTTCTCTTATCTTCACTAACATACTTTAACTTTCATTCAGCTTCAATAAGGATTTAAGGGCAATTATTAGTGTCAGCGCCAATATCCCAGCCTACGGATTTCTCTAAAAGAACTTATTTAATGCATCAATTATTTTGATATTATTAATAATTTAAAAAAAATTTTTAAATGTAAATTCGTATATATAAATTATATATATTATGTATTGTATCGTAAATTTCAGTTTTATATATATATATATATATATATAATATATATATATATTATATTATAATATATATATATATATAAATATATATATATTGTTTATTATATGTATACAATATGTATATTATATATATTATATATCACATATATATACGCATTATATACGTATATAATATATATATATATATATATATATATATATATATATATATATATATATATATTATATATATATATATATATATATATATATATGTGTATATACATATATATAAATATATATATATATATATATATATATATGTATATATGTATGTATGTATATATATGTATATATATTGTATATATATATATATGTATATGTATATATATATATATATATATATATATATATGTATATATATATATATATATATATATTATATATATATATATATATATATATATATATATACATATATATATATAGAGAGAGAGACGCAAACACACACACATATATATGTGTGTGTGTGTGTTATTTGGTTTTAAAGAGGTATTTAAAAAGCTAATTAAAATTAATAATAAATATAATATAAAAACTAATAGTAATATTTTTGCAGTGATTTACATCTCGATATTTACAAATAAGTATCATTACCTTTTTTTTATAGTTTGCTTTACTGATTTACACACATATACAAATTTTTGTTAAATTTATGATGTTGTTGTTTCCACTGCCACTTGGTCAAACCAAGTAGGATTAAACCATCTGCTACTAGTATCATAGGGTTGGGGTGCTTCTTTTGTTTTTTAATGAGCATTGCAAGGGTGATAGTATGACTTACGCTCAAGTGGGTCCTCATAATTTAGTAGCAGGGAGCAAACAGAAGACCCAAAGGCTTGGCTGGCTACCCGCAGAGATACTAATTGAGAACTTGGAGAACATTGTGCCCAAGATCATATTTTAAGTGCCTTAGTCACCTTCAAAGTCATCGGTGGATTTAAGGGCGAATGAGGCTCCGAGCCCGTGACCTTCAGTTATTAGAGCGTTGCCTTTGCCGTCTGAGTTACCGTGGATCCGTTAATTTTATAGTTGGATTAACAGCTTGTTGACACACGGTATGATTAAAAAATAAATATGTTAATGTTCATGTAAATCTCTCCGAGCGGTCTGCGATGTCCTATTTTCAGCTGTAAGACATTTGGGTATAACTTCACGTGGGTCTTGTATAGGAAGCAGGTATGGAGACGAAATAATCAGCCGTAGGGAAGTTCAAACTTAACAACGTTGATTTATTACAACCAAAAACATTTAAAGAAAAATATATGTAAAATCGTCGAGAGAGGAGATCATTCTAAGCAACCTTCTCATTTGAAAGTTCCGCCGGGAGTCCCTCCCGTTTTTCCTTTTTCCAACAGGAAACCTCGGTTTTAGGGGAGATCGACCCCCCCCCCTTTAACCTTCGTCCTTGGAGTAGCCGAAGCGGTCACACAAAGAACAATTTCTTCTTTCTGTCGGTACTTTGACAAAACGGCAGATTTGACACTAATTCGCCGTGCGTCCAAAAGGACCATTACTGCCGTTTTCCAATTGTTCGGCGTTTCGAAATGTTCGGCGCTTTACAGTGAACAAAAAGAATAAAAGTTCGCCCGACCACCGACAGAAACGGACGCGACTATTACAGTTGACAAAAAAAGAAACTTTAAACATCTTCAATTACATACATTTATAATAAAATTTTAAACTCTTGTGAAAACACACTAAAGACTAAAAGAATAAATATTTTCTGTAACTTCTCTACACGGCATCGGAACCGTTAAGCTTCCCGAAATCTCAACAGCCGGAGTAGACTCATTATTTGCCCCATTTCACTGAATAACCCCGTGAATGACAGAGCGGCATCATTTTCGCAGGTCTCCAGATTCCACCGCATCCATTTTCATGCGTAAATATGGAAACCTCAACGACCTTTCCGGATTTTTACTCAATGCTTCTTTTTCCAGACTGAGATCATTTCCAGCTACGGAAAGTGTAACTTTTATAACTTATTACTTATTTTTCTGGAATTTTACAGCGACACCCATCTATCATTGTATAAATTATCATATTTAGTTTAAAGACTTAATTAGACGTTTTGTATTTGAAGTCATTGACGTGAAGGATTGTTTTAACCACTTAATAAATTTAAGGAGGTCATACGACTGTTAAAAGTCGAAAAAATGTAAAATAATTATCATTTTTTACACGTTGTACCTTGAAAACTACCAGTTTTACAAACATAACTTATTTAATATATTTAGAACAAATTATTATCGTTAAAAACACATCTCATTCATTTTTTAAACCTAAACTATATTTTTGTTGGAAAGTTTTAAATAAGAGACAGTGTTGTTGACATAAATGATATGAAGTCTAACGCGAATGATTACTATAAATATAATTAAGTTTAAGACATACTTAGTGTTTTAAATCATACTACAGTGTCTCAAAATAACTTTGAACCTAATTATATATATATATTTTTAAAATACATGTATACTTTAAAAAAATATTCAAATATAAAGTTCAGAAATTTGATTGGGTAGTATTTGTCATTTACATTGTAAAGAACTGTAAAAAATAGCCTTTGCGAGATTAATTTCTCGCTTAGAAAATTATACTACGTATGGATATATGGCAGGACACAACATATTTCTGTCAAGTGTGACACATTTTATGGGCTGCATTTTTGGCATGAATTTGTAAAATAGTTTTTATTTATTATAAAAACATGACTGCAAGCATTTAAAAATACATAATTATTTACAGCTTTGAAAATATAATTACTTTTATATAATTATATTTTATTACGTTTTTTAGTGTTTAATTGAAATACCAACAAGTAAAGGGGTGGAGTTGGGGTTCGGAATTTTACATTTTTGTTTCTGACAGTCTGTAACATATAAAGCTCCTTTATTCTACCAAAGTCATAAAAGATGTGAGTCATAGCAACAAATCTGCTAGAGAGATATTTGATAATCAAGGGTTTGGCGTAGCTTAGATTTACTCTTCCTTATTCGATATTTCAAAGAGAAATTTAACTGCTGAAACGGCTTTGATAGCACAAAGTTCATCATAGCTTATATTTACTTTTCTCTTAGTGATTACCTTTATGAGGAATTCAACTTAAGTTGTCAGCTGAACAAAGTTCGTCCTAGCTTACATTTACTTTTTTTCTTAGTAGATATTTTTAAGAGAAATTTATCTGCTGAAACAGCTTTGGTAGCATATGAAAGTTCATCATAGATTATATTTACTTTTCCCTTAATGATTACCTTTATGAGGAATTCAACTTAAATTGTCAGCTGAACAAAGTTCGTCCTAGCTTACATTTACTTTTTTCCTTAGTAGATATTTTTAAGAGAAATTTAACTGAAGAAACAGCTTTGGTAGCATATGAAAATTCATCATAGCTTATATTTACATTTACCTTAATGATTACTTTTATGAGAAATTCAACTTAAGTTGTCAGCTGAATAAGTTCGTCCTAGCTTACATTTACTTTTCCCTTGGTAGATATTTTTAAGAGAAATTTAACTGCTGAAACGGC
>CM063498.1:177410444-177417944 GCA_032207245.1 Pardosa pseudoannulata
ATGAGTTAGTTAGAGCGTGGACATGAGCTATCAACAACACTCTACGCTTGTCTCCACCATGAACAAATTAAAATACTCTAGTTTTACTTTTAAATGAAACTGTGATTTAATAAACTTATTATTATCAAGAAAGACTGTTTTCCATTCTGCTTAACACTAGACCATGTCATATATATATATATATATATATATATATATATATGTATATATATATATATATATATATATATATATATATATATATTATATATATATATATATATATATATATATATATATTATATATATGTGTGTGTGTGTGTGTGTGTGTGTGTGTATACATATATAACATTCAAGCACACGCATTAATTACCGAAAAAAAAGAAAAGTTAAAAAGACTCTTTGGTTGACTGAGAACACAAGTAATTAGTAAGCTTACGATAAACGGTTTGGCTTTAATTAGCATTAAAATTTATTCTCGGTTGAAAGTGAAGTAAAGCGATAGAATGATTTCCATCATTAATCTGAAAACTTCGAGTCCTTATTTCACAGTATTAATTTAAAGGGATTGTCTAATGACGCAGTGCGTATGGCTTTAACTTTTAAAAATTCGCAATGTTGCAAAGTTATCGCAACAAAACTTAATGAAAACAACTTATAATGCTCTTTCCTAATTAACATCAACTCTTTTGTTCCCGTTGACATAACTTTGATAACGATTGACTTTGCACTGCATATTATTATAGTTCATTGATTAATGGTTTTTAATGTGAGAAAGAGTAAAAATTGTACCATACGCTCGAGCTGCATAATTTATAACTTCGATTTATTACTTTTACTGTTTTAGCAGTTTTCAGATAAACCAAACTTCCCTTAAATGAATTGAGGTCATAAGTAATAAGTTATAAAATACTAGCGGTAAAATAAACAGTACTTAGTAATCAAAGTTTTTTATTTTATAGTGATTAAATTTGCTACATGATAGTTTTAGAAGTTCTTTAAATATTTTTATAACTTGTATACCATTAAATAATGCTTATATATGTTCGGTCTAGTGTTTATGAGTTTTATTAAATTTCAAAAAATACATTAAAAATACGCTTTCTCAGCTGCTCAACCTAATTTTTTATTAAAAAGACTTTTTTTTGTCTTTTACAACCTCAAAATATTCCAAATTAATTATAAAAAGATTTATTTAAAAATTAGACTTAAAATACAAAAAAGTATCACGGACGCTAAAATATTCGTTTTAAAAAGCATCAAATTTAAACATAAAACCTTTTTTTGTGGTGTAACTTAAACAATTTCGCATTGCGTAACATAAACTATCTTGCATATTTATTAAATTTGTAACTGTAATTAATCTTACAATAATTAAAAATTGTCTTGGTATCATGAAATCCACCCACATGGTTAACATTTTAATTCAATAATTCTTTAAATTTAATATTTATTCTCTCTCTCCTATCAAAAGTATTTAAAAAGTGCATGTAATTTAAACATAAAACCTTTTTTTGTGGTGTAACTTAAACAATTTCGCATTGCGTAACATAAACTATCTTGCATATTTATTAAATTTGTAACTGTATAAATTTGTAACTGTGAATTTTACAATAATAAAAAATTGTCTTGGAATCATGAAATCCACCCACATAGTTAACATTTTAATTCATTAATTATTTAAATTTAATAACTATTCTCTCTCTCCTATCAAAAGTATTTAAAAAATGCATGTAAGTTAGAACCGCTAAGTTAAAAGGATTTGCCAAGGCAGTTCTAAAGAGACAATTTCATATTCCACATTTGTAAGAAAGGCACAATTATTTATTAAATAATTTAAATTTAATTTTAATAATATTTATTAAATAATATTAATTTATAAGTTAAAATATTTATAAGCACAACATGCGTTAGAAAAATGAGGAATCCATTTTCTTTTAATATAGCTTTCTTAAATTAAAGCACGGTAAAAAATTTGGACAGCTAATTAAAACTACTCACTCACTTCAACTATGAATCTACCAATTTATTAATCTAAATAACATTTCAACAAACTTTTATGTTTAGTGACATTTCTTATACATTTAGTCTCAAATGTGTTTTTAAATTTTGATTGAATTAGAACATTAAAAGTTGTTAGCAGAAGGTGAAAAAATAGACTTCTCTGAACTGTTGAAACGGGTACACAAATTGAAAAATTTGATCTTGTTTTATTTTTGTCTTTTTACTAGTAATAAGCTTTTAAAATAATCTTTTTAGCAATATCAAGTGTTAACCTTAGAACTCTATCCTTTCGGAAACTTTTTGGTAAATAAAATAAATTATTAAAACCTTTAAATAACTTTATTGGGCAATAAATCAATTTTAAGATCAAACCCTATCCATTATTAACCTTTCAATGATTTAAAATATTTTAAATAAATCTTGCAATAGTAATAATAGCAACAATGTTAAAAAATATAGTCAGTGTGTTCTATGTTAACAATAAAAAAGTCTGTTTTGTGTACTGTTTTATGTACACAAATCTATACAATCATTTCTTCCATTTTTAAATTATAAGTGAGAATAATATAATACATTTTGAATACTAAAAACAATGTATATTAGATGTCAACATAAAATGCGTAATTAGAAATGTTACGAGTGTATTTTATTTCTATTTGTTAAACCACATGAGGTCACTTTATTTGACCCCTGTACGAATGTTATTCAATGATTCCTTAAAGATATACTGATTAGAATGAGAAAAGGAAAATTCAAACTGTAATAGTTTACAGAAAAATCAAGCATAAGGGACAAATGCATCATTTATTTCTTAGAAGAAAAATCCTTCTGACTATTTAAAAGTAAATGAAGAAACTCATTTAAAAATAAATGCTACTGTACATTACTTCGGGGACACATCTTAGTCATTTAGCTTCAGCAAAAATGATCCAAGCATATGCGGTAAAAATAAAGAATTTTTCTTAAGCAAGGAACTTCTTTAACTTAATGTACTGTCCAGCTTCCTGATTTAAATAAAGCATCAATCGGAACAAATAGATTTTAAGTAAAAAGGAAAACTAAACAAGGAACACAGGAGTTATCAACTGACAGCTTTGATTAAAATTACTCTTAAAAAAAAACAAGTAGAACACATTAGCTGGAAATATGCCAACACGTTTAAGCATGGCCATTAATTTAAAAGAGTCTCAGCTAATCATTGAACAGAAACTTCCACCCTTTCGGTATTATTCTAGCGAATATTTTAAATAGCTAAGGAAACTTTGCAGCTAATATTTTGCTCATTGTTAAGTTTATTTACTTTTCAAAATATTTATCTGCAACAACGGTTTGACGATGCTAGACATAAAAAGCATTGGATTTTTCTCGTAAAGTAAGAAACTACTTTCTTTTTCAAATTCTTTTCACGTATTAAATTTTTTGAGGGGGTTCACAAAATGTAGGCCTTACATACAATTCATGTTACTATTCTTTAATGATGCTCACTTTGGGGAGGGGACAGAATATTCATTAGCGTTGCCGAAATAATTTTCTAAAAGAAATATTTTTTAAAGGGAAGTTGGAGATTGGAACAATAATAATTTTCTAAGTGTTATTAGAGTATTCTTCTTGGTAACAATGTCGTAAATATATCTTTGCAGTTAAAATCCAAGTAGTTAAGGTTTTTGGGGCTCCTTGACTAGAAGTCGAATCCCCAGTAATGACCGATGTTAATGGATTATCTGATGTGCTTCGTAAAATAGAGGAAAGTTTTGATATTAAGCAAGTATTTAAGGTAGAAGTTTTGAAATTACAAAAAATAGAATTAAAGCCTTGTCCTTAGTAAATTACAATAATAATAAAGAATACAATAAGAATAATAATAAAGAAACAGAAAATACCGTAAATATATCTTTGAAATCCAACTCCAAGTAGTTAAGGTTTTTGGGGCTCCTTGACTAGAAGTCGAATTCCTAGTAATGACGGATGTTAATGGCTTACCTCATATGTTTCTTAAAATAGAGGAGAGTTTTGATATTAAGCAAAGTATTTAAGGTAGAAGTCGTGAAATTACAAAAAATAGAATTAAGGCCCTATTCTTAATAAATTACAATAATAAACGTAAGAATAATAATAAAGAAAAAGAAAAGAGGTTTTATTATTAATTTTAAGTTAAAAGAAATGAAAGAAAAAAAATTTAATATAGAACATTAACACAGTTAAAAATTTAGGAGAAAGTTTAAGATTAGATTACGATATATCTAATTTAGGTTTATATTTTAAACTCTGAGGTTCCTTCTGGTGGTTCTACGGTAGGTTTGAATACATTGTGCCGAAACACCACTAACGAAAATCAATTGAACTGTTAGATAAATCTGTATTTTAAATGGCCTATTTTACCAACTTTTAGTTCATGAGCATTGAATTCTTCATTAGCGAATAACATTCCCTCTCATTTATGAATAATCCTTTAAGATATTAAATTCGCACCCACTATAACAAATTACTAGTTTAGTAGCCTAAACATGGTACATGCATGAAAATATTTACCTAAGTGTAACGATTACAGAACTATTATTGTATATGGAAAAAGGTCTTCTTTATATGGATCTGTTAAAACCTTAATAAGATTGGACTACCAAAATGAAATTGCTGTTATGAATCTACATTATCTGAAGAAACCGAATCTATAAATACTTATGATATATTGGATGCTTAATGAGGTGAGTTATATTTACCATGAAGGCTGAGTTCCTGATTCAGTAGAAATAATAACTATATTTAAAGTGCTCTAATGTTTTAGATTCACTCTTTGGGACAAAAATATTTTCATAGGTCCATACCTTTATTATTAATTGTAACTGACAGTAGAAATGGTTTCCATACTCACCTGGAAGAAGTTAGATGATTTTAGATACTCACCCGGCAAAACGAACTACTAGTTTAGTAACCTTAACAATGAGCAATCATGAAACTATTCACCAACATGTAACGATTATAAAATTACTGTTGTATATGGGTAAATGTATTTTATATACAGATCTGTTAACATCTTTCACCCTCCCCCATATTGAAAAAAATTTTTTTTCCTTAGTATTCAACTTTAATTATTGTAAAATAAAGATTGTTTAAAAGACATCAACGATTATTGTCCGATTTTTTATTATTTCCGGTTATTTCTTATTTCTGACAATATTACGGGATATCTCCACTAGGAATGATCATAATATAGTGTCTCCTAGTGAATGCAGTTAGAGATTAACGAAATATAAATGCTTTAGAGATTTTACGCATTTTGCAAAAGCAGCTCGTGGCATTATTTGATTACTGTTACTATTTTAATATCTCTTTCCCCTAATCAAGTATTCCTTACGTACGTGCTGTCTCATTCGTACGTCTAATTATCGATGCATACCACGGTGTGGATCTTGAATCAAAGCGACGACTCAAGAAAACATAATCTGAGATTCAATTTGCTCAGTTAGAGAAATTCATGCTAAACAGCTTCCACCAAATTTCCCTATTACTCAGTCTGTAAATATCGCGATCCCATGCATAGATGACACGGGCACGTTCCTTCTAAGTAATAAACGCCCCCCGAGTAATGCAACAAATTCTTTTACTAAATTTACGCATTCAATTTAAGTGGTGATTATGGTGGGACTTCCTTTATTCCTGAACGGCAATGATAAGTACACAATTTCTTTTCGGTGTCTCACCATCATGAAGCTCGCAGATAACTTAATTTAAAGTAGCTTTGATCTATAAGCTTCTCCCATAAAAATTAATTCGCCATTGATTTCCCATTTCGGTCGCCAGGTACAGCCATTAACGGCCAAGTTATTTCGCTTCATCTCAATGGAGATGCATTACCATGCAAAGAACGCTTTTCCCGGCGTACTTTCGACTACGTGCAAAACTTGCAGAGATGCTCCAGTGTGGTATGTGTAGTTTGCGTTAATAGCTGAACTGGTTTATTTTTATAATACAGTATTTCATTTTCTGAGATATTTTAAGTTGAAGGATGATGTTACCCTTTGAATTTTTAATGATTAATTTATATACTGAGGTCTGGTATTTATTATTAGAATGCGTAGTGTCCTTTTTTGCTCTATCTTTCTGCTATTTTCAGATTTTTATTTTTATTCTATATTGCAACTTCTTATTTCGTTTACATATTTGTAATTACCCAGATACTGGGCAAGTTTTAACATATATAACATATATATATATATATATATATATATATATATATATATATATATATATATATATATATATATATATATATATATATATATATATATATATATATATATATATATATATATATATATATATATATATATATATATATATATATATATATATATATATATATATATATATATATTATATATATATATATATATATATATATATATATATATATATATATATATATATATATATATATATATATATATATATATATATATATATATATATATATATATATATATATATATATATATATATATATATAATATATATATATATATATATATATATATATATATATATATATATATATATATATATATATATAATATATATATATATATATATATATATATATATATATATATATATATATATATATATATATATATATATATATATATATATATATATATATATATATATATATATATATATATATATATATATATATATATATATATATATATATATATATATATATATATATATATATATATATATATATATATATATATATATATATATATATATATATAATAAGGGAAATTTAAACGTTGAAAAAGCTTTATCTTGAATATGAGACCTTCTTTTTTTATCCCATTCTTTTTAATTTATGGGAAATATGTTTGAAAAGCACATACAAATTTTTAGAAGCGAATCTAATTGTTTATTCTCCTTATACAAATATTTTTCTATTATCCAGTATTAGAAAACGCATTCTTATGCATAAAAGTATAATGTTATGTAATTATCAATTAATAATTTTTTTTATTGTGGGATTACAAATTTTTCTTAAAGCACTAAGCACCAAACATATTGTATTATGGATATTTATGATGTAAAGACAATTTTGTTTTTGAAAAAATTTACCGTAACTATGTCAAAATTCTTTAGATATTTTAAAATATTTTATTAACTAAAATGAGAAATAGATTTAAAATCTTATTTGATTTCTTTAAAAATACTTTTTTCAAATACTTAACCAAATTAATAAGGTTAAGAATTGGGTTATAATAAGGTTTCATTAGAACCCAATTCTTAACCTTATTAGAGCCTTATCTAGTGTTCAAACCCAGCATATCATATCATTGATGGCATTATTTAATAGTAGAGTTCGAATTTTGATAGATTTTTCTTGTGAAAAGTACAAAATGCATTAAATGATATCTGTAATAAATGTGTGTAAAATGATAAGATGTGAATATGTTAGGTTTTATATAGATAAAAAGAAAACTAAATTGATTTTCATCGACTTCCATCTCACTTAATAATGAA
>CM063498.1:177420444-177447944 GCA_032207245.1 Pardosa pseudoannulata
TTAAATCAGAGTTGGAATACAATAAAACGTGAATCCAGGTTTCAATATACATCCCTATCTTTTTCAAAGAAAGAAAAGACAATTTCCTTTTTTAAAAATAATAGTTTTATGATCATTTTCTTGTTCCGAGTACTTAACATAAAAGAATAATTCATTGTCAGAGATTTCTGCAATCACTTTCTCATTATGTAATTCTAACTGAAGTCTCCTTCATTTTCAAAGGATTATCTTCATTAGGATTCTTAAGTGCTGACATCAATTGGACCCATTATTAATGAGCGATGTATTACCCCAATCGAGATTTTACGTAATAATACCTTTAAAGCCCTATCCAATAGCCTTTTCTGACCTCTTTCATGAGATTGATCACGTGGAAATAATTACAAAATGCAATACGGAACTTAAGACTTCCTTTCATTTCAAACAATTTGCAAGTAACCATAATAGTCTTTCATTAGGTTATGAATTATTTTATTTGGAGTTCTGTTAGCTCCTTCCGTAAGGATTTTAAATTATGTGAGTTTGTAAGGAATAGATTTGTATCGATTGAAGTTTGTATAAATCGTCTTCCATTGAAATATTTTTCGGAATTATTTATGGTATTTTCATATATTCCGTTGTTTTCCTTTCTTAATTTTTCTTATGTATTTATCTTTTAGTTTGAATTTTTTACTGAAGGAGGCATCACTTTGTAATTTATTTTCTGCTTTAAATTTTTCACTCTTCATAAATTCTAGTTCATAAATTATGAATAGCACTATAAAGGGGAAACTACCGTCAAACTTCGTTAGCCATTTCAGAGACACAATAAAATTTTTTGACGTTAATTGAAACTAATTAAAAAATATCTATAGGCCTTATGAATATCAAATGTATAAACAAAATTTACTTTCATTGGAATTCGAGTTAGGGGTGATTTATTTCTGAAACCTCCCTTTTGTATAGTGTGATCAATTTTAAAATTTCATATGATACATTTTTAAAATTTTAATAATAATGGGAACACAAGAAATAATTATCTTTTAAATGATGTAATAATTAAGTAGCTAAACAATATGTATGTGTGATTTGATAAGCAATTGGGTATAGTGTCATTCGGCAGAGATGAAATGGAATTTTAAATATATAGTTTCCTGGAAAAACAAACTTTTGTGGAACATGCATAAAATCCAAATCAAGGTGCTGCCATCTATTGAGGAAAAAAAAGAAAAACATAGAAGGTTAATTTTACAAATTTCAAATTTTTTCCTAGATTTTTTAACTTTAATAAAATTATAAAAATGCTACATACTAAAAAAAATGTGACATGATAAAAAAAGAAAAACATGAAAGGTTAATTTTACAAATTTAGAATTTTTTTCCACAATTTTTTTAGTTTTAATAAAACAATTTTTTTAATTTTAATAAAAATGTGACATACTGAAACTCTATAATTTTTGACATGAATCAATTGTAATAATTTTCTGGTTCTCTGATGTTAGAACACTAAATTAACAAGTTAATATTTTGATCAAATTTGCTTTTCGTGAAAATTAGTATCTAGAATTACAACAAAGAATTTTTGAATGCTTATCAAACTCTCTTCATACTAGAAGATGCTAATTCAGTTTCAAAGTGAATAAAAGGTTAGATGAAAGATCAACCACCCACATAGCTCAAGGCTTAAGCAAGGAAAATACAAAAATAAACCTTGTACGCAGATCAAATGATTAGCAATAATCAATAGGAAAATGTAGAACGTAAATAACACAAAACTGTCAAAAATGACTGTTATTCGATTACCATTGCAGAAACATAAGGCATTATCTACCCTAACGGAATACAATGTACCTTGAGTATTACAAACTGATTAATTCTTACAACATATAGAACTAAGCACTAATGTTAAATATATTTATGATATCTAAAACAGTTATCGACAGCAATGAATCAAAAATGAAGAAATACAATGCAATTCCTTCCACCTTTGAATATTTTAAAAGCGGGCAAGGAGATATCGCCTCATTCATATTATCAACTCCTTGCCCCTTGGCAGTATTTACAAGTTTCTCGATCCCCTGTCACACGGAATGATTGAGGACTATCATAAATGGAACTCCCCCCACTGTTCGCAATGATTCCTGGTGTTGCATAAACCACCTGCAGGTCGATATCAATGCTTCTGAAGTCAAACCTTAGCTTTGAGAAGTGGAGTTCCTTTATCTTTTATATGCCAGCTGCAATGAATGTTTAAACTATCTCCTTTTCTTTGATAGGACTGTCATGATCACTTTGACGACAGTTATTTATAAAACCATTTAGATATAGAAATGAGTTTGATTTTTATTGACTAAAGTATCGCTTGAAAGAAGTTATTCGATTCCTTTTGTTCCTTTTATTCCTATTAACATGAATACAATTCTTGATAATAAAATATTTAATATTTCAAGAATGATTGCATTGCGTATCACACTGTATAAAAATTGTAAAATTAATTCATCCTTTTTATTTATTGTCTGCAAGTAATATGCAAAATATTTATATACAAAACATTTTGTGTCGGCATATTAGTACAAATACCGATATAAGTACCTCAAATCTATGAGTATCATATGTAAAACATTAAAATAATCTAAAATCCACAAACACTGCATTCCTTATATATATATATATATATATATATATATATATATATATATATATATATATATATATATATATATATATATATATATATATATATATATATATATATATATATACATATATATATATATATATATATATATATATACATATATATACATATATGTATATATATATATATATATATATATATATATATATATATATATATATATATATATATACATATATATATACATATATATATATACACATAAATATATATATATATACATATATATATTATATATATAAATATATATATATATACATATATATATATACATATATATACACATATATATATATATACATATATATACATATATATATATAACATATATACACATATATATATATACATATATATATATATATATATATATATATATATATATATATATATATATATATATATATTGTAACGTACTGGAAAATAGGTAGGCGAGGCCTTCAATGACACAGGCTAGAAATTAAGGTATTCTTGACTAAATATTTTATTCACTAGAATAAACTATGTACAGATATGTACAAATTCAATAAACGATAACATTCAGGGATCTCGTACAGAGATAATATGCACATACAAGGATGCGTGGGATACCGGAACAGTATGGCTAGGGCTTTAAACACAATAGCTGGAAACTGATTAGTGCTGGGACTAATGTTGACTCGATCACTCTCTGTCGATTAGCGCGGTTGGCTTTCACAGCAGGTTCGGAGGTTCCGAGTGCGTATCACGCTGGGATTCGTGAAGAAAACACAGGATGCAAGTCGATCCAAAATTAGAGTGCAAAGTCACTCTAGGCTGACTACTTCTATGCAAGAAGTTAATATCAATCAGCAATAACGGGGAAGGAATTCCCAAGTCGAATGTTCGACTATCTAGCAACGGAGACGCATAGTTGATGGTAAATTAATTCAGGATATAAAAGGTTAAGCAAAAAATTAAAAAAAAACTATTTTGGGTAAAACAAGAATGACGATCTCGCTTAAAAATAATTAACAGCATCTTTTGTTGACCTTTTGTATCTTTCAGAAACAATATCGGGAAAAATTATTCCATCCATTTAATTCCCTTTTCCAATGAGGCGATACTACAGCTGAGAATCCCTTGTCAACGAAAATGATTGAGGACTATGATATCAATAAACTTTCCCTCTCCTTCCTCGCATCGATTTGCACGCACCATCTGCAATATCGCTTTCTAATTCAAACTTTGTTTCAACAACTGGGGCAGTCGAGAGGATCACATGACACCGACTGAGGGCGCTGTATATGTTTCATTTGTATACTGTAGATCCTTGGACATTATTTGTTATTTATTTATTGCTTTGACAGCGAGGATCCTCTATTTTAGAACTTCTTAAACGATTTTCATTCTTAGTCTGTTTTTCGAATCGAGATATTTTTTCATGCTCTATGATACTAAACACAATATCAAGGAGTACATTTATTATTATTTATTATACTTTATGTAATGCATTCTTTGTTAAACAATATATGGTAAGAAACTGTTTAGTTCTTCAGTACCAAAGTTTGTGGATTCGAATCTCGCTAAAGGTGTCCACTAAAGGAATTGGATTTAAAGGGTTATTTATTATTTGTTATTTATTTATTGCTTTGAAAGCGATGGTCCTCTATTTCAGCATTTCTTAAACCCTTTTCATTCTTTATCTGTTTTTCTAATCGAGATATTTTTTCATGCTCCATGATACTAAACTTAATATAAAGGAATACAAATAAACAATTTATGTAATGCATTCTTTGTTAAATAATATAGGGAAAGAAACTCTTTTGCTCTTTGGTACCAAAGTTTGCGGGTTCGAATCTCGCTAAAGGTGTCCACTAAAGGAATTGGATTTAAAGGTTTATTTATTAATTGTTATTTATTTATTGCTTTGACAGCGAGGATCTTCTATTTCAGCATTTCTTAAACCCTTTTCATTCTTTATCTGTTTTTGTAATCAAGATATTTTTTTATGTTCCATGATACTAAATACAATATAAAGGAGCACAAATCAATACTTTATGTAATGAACTCCTTTGTTAAACAATATATGGTAAGAAACTGTTTAGCTCTTCAGTACCAAAGTTTGCGTGTTCGAATCTCGCTAAAGGTGTTCACTAAAGGAATTGGATTTAAAGGGTTATTTATTATTTGTTATTTATTTATTGTTTTGACAGTGACGGTCCTCTATTTCAGCACTTCTTAAACCCTTTTCAGTCTTAATATGTTTTTCTAATAGAGATATTTTTTCATGTTCCAAGATAATAAACACAATATAAAACAGCACAAATAAATACTTTATGTAATGCCCTCCTTTCTTAAACAACATATATGGTAAGAAACTGTTTAGCTCTTCGGTATCAAAGTTTACGGATTCGAATCTCTCTAAAGGTGTTCGATAAAGGAATTGGATTTATGGGGACAAGGAACCTTCAAAATATTAAATGATGCTTTTAATCATAAAATAAGTTATGAACACACACTCTTTCTTATCAAAAGACATTTTTCGAAAACTATGATTAACTGCACTTAAACCAGTTTATTGTCATACACCCTAGATATTTGGTAGATTGTCTAGATATTTGGTAACTTGTAAAATCTAAAGGTACTGGCAAAAGGTTATGACCAGTACTCTAAGTTTAAATATTTCTAATTCCATTATATTTTTGTTAATAATGCATTTATAACTATCAATATAAGTTTATACAAGAAAATTGAAACCATCATAATAAGAGGTACTATACACGCACACACACACACACACACACACACACACACACACATATATATATATATATATATATATATATATATATATATGCATTTTTGTGCTTTATATGTTTTATGTAACAACATTATATCATATTAAGAGTCTATAAAAATATACTTAAAAATTGAAAATTTTAAATTCAAAATTCATTTTTGTTTATCCCCTTAAGTAGTTATTCCGGCAATCATAAATAGTGTTTTAAAGTCAGTATAACATCGAATAACATTTAAATATTAATAATAATAGGATTATAATCCTTATTTTGTGATGAATCGAAATAAAAGTCAGGTTTAAGGAATATTTTAAGTCTCGATAAGTTCTATATATCCTTAGTGAATGACAATAAATAACAGTAGAAATATATTACTCGAACAAGAGTACTAATTTTCAAAGCTACATTTATTTTAAATCGGATAAAATCTCTCTCCTAACTCAAAATATTAAAATTTTATGCGTATTCCAGTCCTTCGTGATAACAAAATAAAAATGCAGCTTAATTCTTTTCAATTTTTCATATTCTTATTTTAATAAATTCTCCATATTATTATTGATCTTAAGAGAGGCGCTTATGAATTTCTTTCTGAAGGGAAACCTGAGAGTTCAGCATGGATACAAGACAAGTGAAAAAATTTTAAATAGCAGAAAAATCATATTGTTGAGTTTATATATTTGTTTTTCTTATTTCAGAATTTGAGAGGGGAAAATTCTCGCTGACATATTACTAGATTGTTAATAAAAACAAGGTATTATAATTTAAAACGTGTTAAGAATAACTACAGAATATAAACAAAATTAAACTATTACTAGATTAAATTGTTCTCGGGTTTTGAAAGTTTTCAGTTTTTCAGAAATGGAAATTCTTAATTGAGCTGAATGTAGAGTATCATATTCATTTGAAATTCTGCTTCAATTGAAATAAAAATGAAAGAATTTCAAAATGATTCTGAAAATAAGAATTTATTTTCAACATCTCTTCTACTTTTTTTCTGTTAGTATAAAATAAAAAGGTTAAGAAAGTTAAGCGCTTACATCAGACAAAGGAAAATGATAGTTAATCGACGGTGGAGAAAGACAATTAAGCACTTTATTTTTTTTTACCACTTGAAATTATTTTTATAACAGCATTTACCGTTTCCCCTTGAAGATTTATTCTTTTTTAACTTCTTTGTAAGAAATACAAAAAGCATTAGAGTCGCGAAAAATTTCTATTCAATTTTCAAATGAACTATTCATTCTCACCATGCCTGAATACGGTATGACTAGTTGTAATAGTTTAATATTAGTAGTCGACTAGTTTATGCTTTTCATCTGTAAATTTGTTATGCAACTGGAAATTATAAATAAACTAAATAATTTTCTTAATTTAAAATTACTAGAGAGTTATATCTCTACAGGGTGAATTTAAGAATACAATATGGTAAAAAGTTACAAAATTACACCTCAGATCAAGTTAACTTAAAAATATTGTCTTGATGTTTGTGTAACATAAATTTTTTTAATAACCCTTATGCAAAAATTTTATAGTTTTGAGCTCTTCCATATTCCATTTGTTTCACATTGTAATACACCTATTCAAAATAGCAATAAAAAATAAGTAAAAATGCTGAGATTTTGTACCTCGGGCCTTGGATAGACTTAACTTTAAAACAAACTTTGTAATAATGTAATCGTAACAACAATTTAATCTTTATTAAATCTTATGAACAGTAATAAATCTTATAGTTTTAATCTCTTAAATATTTAAATTTATCAGTCTATTGTCTTTTGGGTTAAGAAAACTCCAGTCATTTAAAGCAGTTCAATCTAGAAACATTAAAAGCGTTCAAAAGGTCATGAAAAATTTTAACATCGTTTAAATTCAGTTCGAAACAATATTCATTTAACTTCGCAGTCATGTTTTAAACAGGAGGAAATAACTCTTACTTGCCCACCCACACCGGGAAAAAAAAATCCAAATAAATTTTCATTTGCGTTGCGATTCCCTGTCCAACGCCAAAGCAAACGCAATAAAAAATAATGAACTACTTCTCTCCATCCGCCATTTTTACAACCTTCTACATTTTTATCAATTACAGAGAATGATGCTTATGAATATAGAAAAAAAAATATGTTAAAGTTAAGTGCAAATCTGACACATTTAACATGAGACATCAAATTAAAAAGTATATTGAAAATTTTCTTAATTTAAAATATTAAGAGAATTATATCTAATTAAATTTAAGAATACAATATGGTAGAAAGTTAAAATTTTGTAACTCAGATTACATTAACTTAAAAAAACTGTAATAATGTTTTTGTAACAAAAATTTAATTTTATTAAAAACAATTTAATTTTATTAACTCTCATTTAAAATAGCAACTCTAATAGTTTTAACCTCTTCTATATTCCATTTTTTTTCACATTGTAACATACCTATTCAAAATAGCAATTAAAAAAGAATAAGTAAAAATGCTGAGATTTTTTACCTCGGGCCTTGGATAGACTTAACTTTAAAAAAAAAGCTTTGTAATAATGTATTAGTAACAACAATTTAATCTTTATTAACTCTTATGAGCAATAATAAATCTTATATTTTTAATCTCTTAAATATTTAAATTTATCAGTCTATTGTCTTTTGGGTTAAGAAAACTCCAGTCATTTAAAGCAGTTCAATCTAGAAACATTAAAATCGTTCAAAAGGTCGTGAAAAATTTTAACATCGTTTAAACGACTGCTCGGAACAATAAAACATAGCCTGCCAAAATTCATTTAACTTTGCAGTCATGTTTTAAACAGGAGGAAATAACTCTTACTTGCCCACCCACCCCGAAAAAAAAAATCCTCGCAAATTTCCATTTGCGTTGCGATTCCCTGTCCAACGCCAAAGCAAACGCAATAAAAAATAATGAACTACTTCTCTCCATCCGCCATTTTTACAACCCTCTACATTTTTATCAATTTCGTAGGATGATGCTTATGAATATAGAACAAAAAAGGATGTGAAAGTTAAGTGCAAAGTTGATACAATTAACATATATTAAAGAGATATTATATTAAAAATATTACTTAATTTCCTTAATTTAAAGTTTTAAAAGAGTTATATCTATGCAATGTAAATTTAAGAATTAATATGGTAAAAAGTTAAAATTGTACACCTCAGATCACGTTAACTTAAAAAAAAAATTGTAATGATGTTTTTGTAATCAACAATTTAATTTTTATTAACTCTTATGAAAAAATCTTATAGTTTTAAGCTCTTCTATATTCGAGTTTATTCACATTATAGTATAACTATGTAAAATATTAATTAAAAAAATAAGTAAAAATTGCTACGATTTTGTGCATCGGGCCTCGGATACCGTTAACTTAAAAATAACTTTGTAATAATGTATTAGTAACAACAATTTAATTTTATAAACTTTATGAACAATCATAAATTGTAACATTATTAAAGAGACATCAAATTAAAAATATATTAATAATTTTCTTAATTTAAAATGCTAAGAGAGTTATATCATAAAGTAAATTTAAGAATACAATATGGTAAAACGTTAAAATTTTGTACCTCAGATCACATTGAACTTAAAAAAAATTGTAATAATATTTTCGTAACAGCAGTTTAATTTTTATGAACCTTTATGAAAAATCGCAACTGTAATAGTTTTAACCTTTTCTATATTCCTAATTTTTTCACATTGTAATATACCTATTTAATAACAGCAATTAAAAAAAGAATAAGTAAAAATTGCTGAGATTATGTGCATCGTGCCTCGGATAGCCTTAACTTAAAAAAAACAACTTTTGTAATAATGTATTAGTAACAACAATTTAATCTTTATTAACTCTTATGAAACAATCATAAATCTGATAGTGTTAATTAATCTCTTCTATATTTAAAATTTACATTCTATTGCCTTTTGGGTTAAGAAAAACTCCATTTAAAATAGTTCTAGAAACATTTATAAACAATATCGTTCCAAAGATCGTGAAAATTTTTAACATCGTTTAAATGTCTGTTCGAAACAATAAAACATAGCCTGCCAAAATTCATTTAACTTTGCAGTCATGTTTTAAACAGGAGGAAATAACTCTTACTTGCCCACCCACCCCGAAAAAAAAATCCTCGCAAATTTCCATTTGCGTTGCGATTCCCTGTCCAACGCCAAAGCAAACGCAATAAAAAATAATGAACTACTTCTCTCCATCCGCCATTTTTACAACCCTCTACATTTTTATCAATTTCGTAGGATGATGCTTATGAATATAGAACAAAAAAAACGTAAAGTTAAGTGCAAAGTTGACACAATTAGCAATAGTAAAAGACACAATAAAATATATTGAATAATTTTCTTAATTTAAAATTTTAAGAGAGCTATATCCATGTCAAAGTAAATTTAAGAATACAATGGTAAAAAGTTAGAATTTTGTACCTCAGATTCACGTTAACTTAAATAATGTAATGATGTTTTGTAACAACAATTTTAATTTTTATTAACTCTTATGCAAAAACTCTTATAGTTTTTACGCTCTTCTATATTCGAGTTTTTCACATTAATATACCTACAAAATAGTAATTATAAAAAAAATAAAATGCTACGATTTGTGCATCGGGCCTGGGATAGACTTAACTTAAAAAAAAAACTTTGTAATAATGTATTAGTAACAATAATCTAATTTTTATTAACTTTTATGAATATCATAAATCGTAACATATATTAAAGAGACATTAAATTAAAAAAAATATTAAATAGTTTTTTAATTAAAATGCTAAGAGAGTTATATCATGCAAAGTAAATTAAGAATACAATATGGTAAAACGTTGAAATTTTGTACCTCAAATCACATTAACTTAAAAATAATGTAATAAAGTTTTGGAACAATTTAATTGTATGAACTCTTATGCAAAATCACAGCTCTAATAGTTTTAACCTCTTCTATATTCCTAAATTTTTTCACATTGTAACACACCTATTCAAAATAGAAATTAAAAAAACAATAAGTAAAAATGCTGCAATTTTTGTATCGGGCCTTGTTAGTAACTTTAAAAAAACTTTGTAATAATGTATTAGTAACATGTAATCAATTACTCTTATGAACAATTTAAATCTGATTTTTCTTTTCTATATTATTTACATTCTATTGCTTTTGGGTTAAGAAAACTTAGATTCAATCTAGAAACATTAAAATCGTTCCAAAGGTCGTGAAAATTTTAACATCGTTTAAACGACTGCTCGGAACAATAAAACATAGCCTGCCAAAATTCATTTAACTTTGCAGTCATGTTTTAAACAGGAGGAAATAACTCTTACTTGCCCACCCACCCCGAAAAAAAAATCCTCGCAAATTTCCATTTGCGTTGCGATTCCCTGTCCAACGCCAAAGCAAACGCAATAAAAAATAATGAACTACTTCTCTCCATCCGCCATTTTTACAACCCTCTACATTTTTATCAATTTCGTAGGATGATGCTTATGAATATAGAACAAAAAAGGATGCGAAAGTTAAGTGCAAAGGTGAGACAAAGCAAAAGTTTAAAGCGGAAACTAATTCTGCTGGGTATAGCAGGTTATTTTTCGCGTAGAAGAATGGGGGGAGTGTGCGTTGTCAGCGTTTCTCTTTCATTTTTATTTTTCATTTTCATTTTATTTTTATTTCTTAGTTTTATCCACCTATTGATCTGCACTTGAAGGTAACGTTTAAAGAAAATGTCCTTTTGTTTCTCCAGAGTCTTGAAAATAGATTTTCTCCTGTTCAAAGATTAGAAACCACTTGAGATGGGGTTGAAGGAAAGGAAAATACGGGTGTGAGAAGGTTCTGTGCTTTTCTATCTACGTGAAAACGGAAAAAAATATTTGGGTTTGGAGAGAATGGATTTCCAAGGGCTCGCCAGAAAAAAAATTATTGAAAAGCCATTTTTTGAAGTTATTATTATTCAGTTTCAAATTTTATTATCATCTGATTTTAAACGATTCCTTAATTTCTGAAGTATATTTCTGTCCAAGTGTGCAATTTTTTGTAAAGCATCAGATGGGTTTCATTTATTTTCTGTAAAAAAAGTCTGATAATACGAACTGTATTTATTTTAAATATAACGAAGTGGGGATTCTTAAATGATTCTCACGTTTTAATTATGAAAACATAAGGATATCTTTGTAAAGCTACTTAATGAGATTCACTTTAATGTAATTTTGAGTTTAAATGTTTTATTTTTTCTACTTTTTTAAAATTTACTGAGTTTTAACTTTTTTTATGCACACATTTCTTTTTTGCTTTTTGTTGGAAAATATATTTATTTAATTATTGTACTTACAGCAATCATAATGTTTTATAAACTACGTCGAATAATAATGTTACATTATCAAACTCGAACAAAGTGCCAAAGAATAACCAAAAGTTAAGCTGTTGACTTTTAATTCTGGAATTCATGGGTTGCTGACTTTTATGTACGGTTATTTGTAGCTTGAATTGGTTTCAAGCAACGTATCGTTAAACTAAAAGTAACAAACTATTTACTAGAGCTTCGAACAGTTTTTTTTTTGTTGTTCCGGTTTCAGTTCAAGTTTAACTAAAAAAATATATCGGTTGAATTCCGGTTTTCGTATCGCCAAAAATAACAGTTTTTGGTTTTCGGTTTAGTTCAGAATGAATAAATTTATTTTATGTATAATCTTTTATGTACTTAAAATATAATTCTAACATAAACAGAAAATGTAATTCTAAAAATTTTAGAAGATTTTTTTAATTTTTTTATTAGGACATATTAGTATTATTTTATTTAGTACACCATGTGAAATAATACAATTAACCCTCATGTACGATTCCAGGGTGATCAGAGAACGTTGGCATTGTTATTCATTATCGTAACATTGGCATTGTTATTCATTATCATAACATTGGCATTGTTATTCATTATCAAAATCATATTTGGCAACTGAATATTTAACTGATTTAAATCTGTCTTCTACAAGTAGATTCATGCAATACTGAAACAAAAAAGTACTAGTGTACAACAAAACTTAAAATCGAAGAGCAATGTATATGTAATGACGATAATTATATGATTGACATTAAACTATAAATACTGACAAGTTGGTTATAGTAACAAAATAACTGAAGGTATAACGAACCAAAATAAACCGATATTGTTTTCAATTCAGTTCCGGTTTTCTTTCCGACCAAAATAACGGGTTTTTTTTTTTTATCGTTTTCCTTTCAGATCCGGTTCGAAGCTCTGCAATATAGCAATAAAAACAGATTAGGAAAGAAAGGTATATGAAAAGAATCATACTGAAGATCCAAATTAGTCTTAGTGGCTATAGTTATAAGCAAGTTTACAATCCACACTTGTATACCATTATGTAACTTTTTATATTCATGTAGTGGAGATGAGTGAATTTTCAGCATTTTGTATTCAATGTAATAATCTGCAATAATCACATCATCAGCTAATATCCCCCGTTTATACGCCAATGTACCTGAGATGAAACATAAAATTTAGAATTCAACTAAAATTAAATTTTCATTAACATTTTAAATACAAATAAAGTAATAATCGATATTTTGATACAAGTTTTTTGTTATAAATAAAAATTGTGAAGTTTACAAAAAATTATAAAAACAGCTTTTTAGTAATTTTGACATAGAACTATTTAAATTAGCTTAAAATAAAGAAAAGTAAATCAAGTTTTTGTTAAAACATTTTCTAGTATTATAAATATCGGTTTTAATGATTCAAAAGTTTCAAAACGAGTTTTCAATCACTGAAAATATGTTAAAAAATAAAGCGTTATAAGCAAAGGTTCCTTAAACGGAACACAAAGATAATCATTATAATTTTTTTTTCGAAAAGTTCTTTTTCTGTGGTTCCATAATTGTCTCTAAATGTAATTTTAATAATCAAATAACCCTTTTTGATTTTAGACCATAGTGCGGAGTTTAAAAGTTTAATATAATTTGAATTGCACTTACATATTTATATTAGAATAATTAAAATGTTCAGCATATTAATAACTTTGTTTTAAATTATAGATTATATATATAAAAAAAACTAAGTTTTAAGGTAGAATGGGGAAGTACAGAATGATACCAGGTTTTGAAATATTCACATTGCATTTAAATGAAAAAGCTTGAAAAGATTTTAAGGATTAAAAAGCAGAATGATATTATAAACGCAGGATGACTTCTACTGAACTGTTCTTTGTGCACTATTTCATGATTAAGCAAAAAATGCGAAAGCAGCACGTGTTGTTATATCACACGTTAGTGATATCCGAGATGAAAAACTAATTAACTCTACGCACTTTTACCTGCGCTCGAAAAACTTCATCAGAACCTAATTTCAAACGCAATCTCGGGCAAGGTAATCTTTTGATTTCCAATCTTACAGGAGTACGACAAGAGTCTGCATTCAAGTACTTTTAGATTACCTCGAAAGTAAAAAGAAAAAAAAATCTAATCTTCTAACAGAGAAAAATCTATTCTCCAGTCACATAGAAACAAAAGATCATTTTTCCATAAATGCTACCTCCAGTGAAAGCATTAGATGGAGAAAAAGGGCGGGTAATGAAAAACGCTGAGTCTGCTAACTTTTTACAATTCTTTTATGTGGAGATACCTGCAATCCGTTGCAGAATTTTCCCCCTAGTATTTTGGATTTCTGCCTTTGTTTTACCTGTTCGATTTAGGCATCATCTGGGAGCGAGCTCAATGTATAGATTTGCTGTTTAATCAGTCGTGAAATGCGGGCATCGGAAAATAGAATTCATAATTTTTAGCATTCCTCAGCTGAATTCATTTTATGATGACAAAAAGATGGAACACAATGAAAATGGAAAAATTGAAAGTAGTGGCGAAAATTGATTTACTCATCGAAATATGTTTTCAGAGATATGATTTAAATTTTAAGGGAAAAAAATGAAAATAAAACGCGTTCTATGTTGAATTTGCAAATCTTTATAACTTTTGCTGGTATAACTTTTGAATATATTTGGTTACATTTGTTTTGTGTTATTTTAATTAAAAATTAAAATGAGTATTTCTCTAACTTTACTTTAATTTTGATTGACTTATTTAAATATTCAAAAATGAGGTATTTGAAAGCATTTTTAATCTAAGACATTTATCTTTGAGATAAAAATTTAATAATCCGATATATAGAAATCTTCTATAAAGGCATCAATTCTTTTGATCTGAAAAGTATTAAAAACATGATAAATTACTGTAGTATAGTCTACAGCTAGAAATGGACTGTTGATTTAAAATGCTGGAGCTAGACTGCTAATTTTGAGCTCCGCAGGACCTCTCAAATATGAGTAAAAGCAAGATTTGTCTTTGATTCAACACACAGCATAATTTGTGATCTTCCAGATCCATAGTAGTGGTCGCTTTTCATCTGAAAGCTGAAAACAATTTCTTGTCGTATAACTTGCCCTGTACTGATATATATGACAGTCCTTGATACACATTCTGTAATTAAGACTTAATTGTAAAAGGTAAACGCATCGCAAATTATCCGGAGATAGCCTGATGTCCAGCAATAATTCCCGGTAATTGGTCTGAGATATGATGGAGTTGACACTCTTTGCTTAAGTTTTTAATATTTTAAAATTTTATACTATATATACATTTTTAATTGCTTTTATATCCAAATTTTATAATACTTTTTATGTGTATCGGATTTTGTTACTACCGCTGAGAGTTTCAGTACTATGTATTTTTCATGAATGAAGGTCACTGATGAACAATCAAGTGTACTGCAGAAACAAGAAGACTCTTAATCCACTTAATATTTAACCTCTACTGCGCTGTCTCTTAGATTTTCCAATCTTTATCCTTAACCTTTCCATTCTTCAAAATCGTAAATGCCACATGGCTCTTTAGTTCCTTCCAACAATAAACTATTAAGACCACTTACTAATCCTTATATCTAAAGTAGACCATTCAAAGCTAATATTATTTGGGGTCTAGCAAACTGCGTCACAGTAGTTGTGAGAATAAAAACGAAATTAAAACTTATATGGCTTTTCAGGGTGAGTTGGACTATCGTCTACCAAAGAATGCGATTCTTAAGTCTTCTGTCTTTTGTCTTCTTTCGTCAGTTTATTATTCCCATAATCCAGTTTTTTTTTCTTATTAGTGGTTTGTTAATGTTTTCTTTTTTTACTAGATTGCTTTGCTGACCCAGCGCTCAACCCCCAACGAGGATATTTGATTATATTCCCGGATAATCAGACTCTTTTTAGACTCCTTTAACTACAAAAAGAAATTAATAATTTTAAATTTTAAGCATTAAGTTCTTTGCTATTTTCAATAACCTCTAATTTCCAGGGTTTATTTATTATATTTAGTTTAAAAAATGCATACTTTTAAATAAGAAAATTACTTTTTTGTTCTGAGATAAACGTCAAAAGACTAAATTTTTTTAAGATTGATTTAGCTGTAGTAATTAAACAAGAATTAATGCAAGTTAAATAAATAACTTATTAAACAACTAGGGAGAGTTTTAATATTATTTTTACAGACCTGATCTTCCAGAACACACCATATAAGTTGCCTGATAAAATACTTTCACAGCAGTTAACCCTTTTTGGGCTTTTGGATGATTAATTCCCACCATATTGATCTTACGAAAATCACCTGCAAGAAGTACAAGATCCACTGTAGACCTGCTATCAATTTATATGACATTCTAAAGAAAAAGGGAAGGTCGTAATTCTAGCTTCCATGCAAAGAAATGTGCATTTACGGAGGATATGCATTCAGACAGTAGGGGAAATCATATGCAAAGTTGGTTTTTAACTATCAACGATGTCGGAAATGCAGCAAAAAGGACTAAGGAAAGATGATCTGCTACATGTATGTGTTGATTATGATGTACAGCTATACATTGCAACAGACTTCTCATCCTTCCGTGTCAAATAACTGCTAGGAAAACTAAGAACCAGAAGAGGGAGCTACATTCAGTTACCCCAGTTGTTGTTGAATGAATCACACATTTTACATTTTCTAGTGGCTAATATTTTATTCTAATTCCACGTGAAATCATTATAATTGTTAAATTTATACCGTTACTTCTTTTTCAGTCTTAGAATTTAATTTGTGGTTATATTAGATGTCATCTATTTACACGAATATTGAATTCGATATCAATTATCATTAAATTGAATTTTCCCCATGAATATTAAGGGTTCCGAAGAAAGTATACGTAGCCTTAAATCTTAAAGGTAAACAGGAAATTCAGCAAAATAAAGAACATTTATTAAATTCTATTGTTTAATTGATAATAAAACATAAAAAAGCAAAGATTGGCAAACGAAAGTGTTAAAAGTTATCTTAGCACGAACAAATAGTTTAAAATAATAATTGAGATTCATTTTCAGGAATATTTCTCAAAGTTGCGTCTAATTATTTGAAAAGTTGATTTTTATTTTTGAGAAATAACAATCTCAAATTTGTTTCGAAAGCAAATTCTGTCTAAACATATTCGGTGTCTCGTGGGAAAGTGTAAAAATGATTACCCTGAAGTTAGAAATTCTTGCGCGTTAACTTGTTATCTTACTCGGCAACAAATTTGCATCGCCACAGTTCGCTCCCCTTCAGTGTACATAATTCAGCTTCCTGTAATGACTGAGATGAAGTGCATAGCTGATTTACGCGTTTCTGCGACGGCTTAGTAAGTAAAATCAATTACCGAATTTTGCCAAAGATGAATGGTCTTCATCTAATATAGTGGATAACGCAATGAAGCAATTCTCTCGCGATAAGGAAGGCATTGCACGTAATATATAATTTGCATATTAGTGGTCATCAACAAGTGCGTTATTGATTGAGAAATAAACACACCTTTGATGTTCATTGATTTCGTTTTAGATTTTGCAACTTGAGGATATTACTCTTATCAAGTATCCTAGAACATAATTTTATAAATCTTAATTTGTATCTATATCCTATGGAAACATTTTCGATAATATTTTCATTAAGACATTGCGTGTTTATTTTAGTTGCATTATTTTAAATGCTTGTTTATATTTTTTCGTTTGGCTGAAAATAATATTAATAGCTCTTCAATTTCAAACTCTAGTATTCAAAAAAGTGTATTAAGAGTCATCTTTCCATTTTATAAAACACATTCTAGGTTATTGAGGAGGTATCCAAATTTCTTTCACAGCATTATTTGATACTATTAAGTTTTTTTTCCATGCAGCAGGCTAAATAGACATCTATCCAAACGCTATACAGATCCAGAGCTCTCGGCATTAAAGTTGTTACTCATTTAGTAACACCTAAAGAGAGTGTGTAGCTTAAGGAATGTTACAGGCGCTAGTAAAATTGCTGCTGTAAAGGGAATCCTCAACATTTAGCAGCATGGACCAAGCAGGACAATGTGACCACGAATCTATTTTACATTAATCAGCCGTCTTTAATGTACTAAATTACAAGTGTAATCGTCTAACTCCGAAACCTTCGGATATGTGCTCGAAAACTACAGTGGAAGATCTACTGTGGTAATTTATTGTAATTGCAGTTTATCCGGATTGTCTAGCATGAGCGGCCAGCCTATTTTTATACAAAAGAAATAAAAATGCATAAAAGGAAAAATAACGAGCCGCTTAACTTATACTATAATTTCAGTTTCTTTTATTTCAGTAGTTGCATGGGCAGAACTCTACTCTTTCGTTCCGGAGTACTTGAGCTAGAATTTAATTGTTACATCCGTGTTTGTTAGGTTGGTTGTGGAAGCTACTGTTTTGTTACACGAGGGCTAAATGTGACCACTACTGTTTGTTACAAGAGGACTAAATGTGCCCACTCCTCTTTTGTTGCATGAGGACAAAATATGCCAGTTACTGTTTCGTTACACGAGAACTAAATGTGGTGTCCGTCGACGCTTGGAATAGCCTTTAAAAAGTAGATTGTTGTTTCCTTTGCCCTTGTTTCTCAAAGTTATAAACAGTAGCGCACTATAACGAATCCAAAGTCTTCATATCTATATGATATCAGTACTTTAGGGAGAGTTATATTCATAATTTCTGTAGTATTATATGTATATATATATATATATATATATATATATATATATATATATATATATATATATATATATACATATCTATTCCTCACTTCATCACACATAAGTATTTAACAATTAAACATGGCAGCCAGTGGGTAGCGTCCATACGCTAACAAAGGACAGACACTTAGCGTAGGTTCATCAGCAACCCAAACTGAAAATGCTCTCTCTCTATCATTGCTCTTTAAACGCTTTTATATAGAGTTATTAGTGATTAGTGTGCCTTCATTAAAGAGTGCACTGCGTTTTCTGCTTTTAATCCCTTCGCGACCAATGTCTCTTGTATATACGCGACGTAACGATTTCACTCTTATCAGTCCAGCGTCTCCTTCACGCTGTGATCTAAGGTTGATATTGATAGACTAGCGTCACGTATGCGTAAAAGGAGGTCTGAAAGTTTTATTTTAATTTTTAATTGCTGTATTTGATAATTAATCTTCGTAAACTGCAACGGTATTTACAACGGTCGATTCGTATAGCATTTACTTGCTAGCTTTCAAGGTCTTAACCCCCCTATATTATTAATTTAATATTTTCATACCTGAAATATATATATATATATATATATATATATATATATATATATATATATATATATATATATATATATATATATATATCGTGATCCAGTGTTAAGGCGAATGGAAAATAGTCTTTCTTGATAATAATAAGTTTATTAAATCATCGTTTCATTTAAAGCAAATCTTCCTTTTTTGGTAGAAGATAAGCGTAGAGTGTGTTTACAGTTCCATGTCCATGCTCCAACTGACTATTATCTGTCTGCAAACTCATCAAATCTTTCCAAAATGCTTCCGCCTGACCGGATTATTCTAAATGCTTACGCGAGCTTTGGTCTATTTCATTTATTTATTATTATAAAAGAGTTCCTTTATTAAAATTGTTTATAACTCACTTAATTTCTAACTACCCCTTTTTTAGACCTGACACACACATATATATATATATATATATATATATATATATATATATATATATTATTTTTATTATTAAATTTGCAGAGTTTTTTAAAGAGATTGTTCGGTTGAAACGTGAGGTAAAAAACAATCTTCATCTTTCGATATGCAAAAATTGATTAGTTTTATGGCACTAGGAGAGAAGAATTGTCCTGTGGATTGAAGAAGCAATCTTGATATTGAAAATATGTGGGAAAAACTTCACGCGAAATGCTCAGTTTTTTTTCCGCTTAAGTTGTTTTGTTGGAAAGCACTTATTGATATGGCGATTTTCGCTAAAAATATTGGAACGCATTTTATGACTTGTAGTCACGAAGCAACCGTTTTTACCTCACGCATTTGCAGACTCGCTGAAAAAAGGGTTATTTACTTTTGTTTTGTAAAAGATATTTCCGAGTACACATAAAGCTTGATAAATAATAGTAATGTACTGAAGAGCTTAATGATACATTTGTTTTAATGCAATGTGTAAAGAATAGTGTTCTGCATTCAATAATAAAAATCCATATTATAATATTTAAAAAATAATTATTATAATTTTCAAGCAACAAAAATTATTAACGTATATCAACGGCAAAAAAGTATATACTTCTACCTTTAAAATTGACGCATTGTTATATGTTACATTAGCGAGTTATTTAAATGGTTCATATGAATAAAGGAAGTACTATCTAATGCTCATTTCCGAGTACACATAAAGCTTGATAAATAATAGTAATATACTTAATAGCTTAATGATACATTTGTTTTAATGTAATATGGACAAGAATACTGTACTGCATTCAGTAATAAAATTCCATATTATAATATTTAAAAAATAATCTTTATAATCTTGTAGCAACAAAAATTAACGTATTTTAACGGAAAAAAAGTATATACTTCTGTCGTTAAAATTGACGCATTGCAATATGTTATATTAGCGATTTATTTAAATGGTTCATATGAATAAAGGAAGTACTATCTAATGCTCATTTCTGAGTACACATAAAGCTTGATAAATAATAATAATATACTTAATAGCTTAATGATACATTTGTTTGAATGCAATATGGACAAGAATAGAGTGCTGCATTCAATAATAAAAATTACATATTATAATATTTTAAAAATAATTACTATAATTTTCAATCAACAAAAATGATTAACGTATTTCAACGGTAAAAAGTATATACTTCTACAGTTAAAATTGACGCATTGTGATATGTTACATTAACGAGTTATTTAAATGGTTCATATGAATAAAGGAAGCACTATCTAATACGCATATTATAATATGTTTGTATTTGCTTTTTTTTAAACACTTATTTCAAGTAAGTTCCGAATTTGTATAAAGCCTTAAAAATAATAATAAATATTATAACAATATAGTTAGTTTAATGACCCTTTTGGTTAAACGTATAATCTAGAGCAGGGATGGGCAAACTACTGCCCGCCGAAAGGTTTTATCCAGCCCGCGGATAGAATTTTAAGTTGCCTGTCAGAGGCAAATTAAAAGAAATATATATTTATACATTATATATCCATCTCCTTTTCTACTTCGCTTAAATATTATATCCCAAATTTATTATCTCACGACCAGAAGATCAGAGGTATATTTGCTTCTCATATGTGAACAAGTGTTTTCAACTTCGAACCTTAGAAAGAATAATTTCAGAAGTAGAATGACAAATGAGCATTTAGCATCGTTCCTTAAAATCAGTACATCTCACTTCGAACCTCAGTATAAGGAACTTTTAAAAATGAAATAGCAATTTCATTCATCTCAATAAACTATTTATACCGTTAGGTACTTATATATTGTTTTTGTAATTTTAGAAAATTTTTTCTTGGCCCGCCAAACTTATTTTCTTTCGATTTTTGGCCCGCAGCCGAAAAAGTTTGTCCATCCCTGATCTAGAGTGAGACAGAATGTTGCATTTAATAATTGCAATTCAAATTAGAGACGAAAAATAAACTTTCTAACTTTTAAACTAGCAAAAATATCCAAATAAGACGGAAAAAAATCTATTCTTTTTGAGTTTTGTTTTTCCCTGGTTATCAGACTTAACTCTCATTCGCTACTCAGATCACTTTTAATCCTTCGATTTAACAAAAGTACTCATTCTCTATCGGGTCTCCAGCTATATAAAAATTGCGCGTCTTTATTCCTAAACTATTTTATCTCTAGATATTTTGTGTCAGAAATTCATTAAGTCATTTTCATCTAGACTTTCACATCTTTTAATTGTTAGTTATAACCAATCGTTGGTATTACATGCTCATGGAAAGGAATCTTGGATTAACTAAGACAATAAAATCCTGTTGACATATATCCTAAAGGTCTGTGTTTAGATTTCACATTGTTATATGGTATATGGTTACAGTGGGTATTTATAAAATAGTAGTATTAAAGGAATGCCAAAGTAAACACACTACAACATACCTTATATAAAATGATTTATATTTGTTTTATTCGCTAAGCCCCTCCATCCTTCTGAGTGCAAACTTTCAATTTTGTTCCTTTTTCTTGGGATCGTGGGAAAATTTTAGTTAGCTATTTCAGTTAATACTTTAATCCCATTTTTATCATACTTATAGTATCCCTTTCTTATTTATCCGCATATTTTTGCTTTTTTCGTAAGTTTTGATATTTTAATTTAAATATTTTGTACCCTTATATTTTGAATCTATTTTTAAATAACTGGCATCTTTAGTATATAAAATTACCATCATAAACCTATCACTTGTCAATACAATTTATTTTTCTTACCGGAGATTTGTCCTTCCTTACAGGTACTCCGATAATATCACTTCTTTTGGGGGACGTTAGCATTAGTTTTCCTGTTTACTTTACCTTTTTGTCTATTTGCATTTCTCAATTACATATAAAATCTACTGTAATAAAATTAACTTTCAGAAGTTAGTTTGCTTTTAGAAAAAGTAGTATTATCTAAAACGGTGACTACATAAAAATGTTTAGACACAAACATTTTCAGTAAAATTGTATTGTAGTTTAAACTATAATGTAATAGTTTTTAATTATATTGTATTTATTTTTTAAACCCCAAAATTTAAAATCACACACAGGAAGATTTGGAAATTGAACTTCCTGGGCAAAGCCCTCTAATTCAGATTTTACCGAGAACTGCACTCATAGAAATTTAAAATCATTCATTTTTATTGCATTTAAAGTTACAGATGAAATATTTTCTTTTGAGTCATTGATCGATTTAGATTTTGCAGCAAAATCTCGCTATGGTGTTAAAAGTTTCAATTAGTTTCAAAGTTCAAAGTTATTTACGTGCCACTACTATACTTTGCAAATAACTTATTTACTTCTAGAGACTTGAAATTTAGATTGCATAAAATCATTATTTTGGATAAGATTTCCTGTTTACTTAACATTTTTATCCAGTTACACCTCGTAGTTATTTATTAAAGATCCAATAATGAAACAGCCTTAACGCGTTTAATTGGTAAGAAATCTGTAACGGATACTAATACTAATTTAAAAACTCTTTTAAAAATGAACAGTTTTAGTAAATAACATCGTAACTTAAACTATCCCCATTTTTGATTTAATGACTTTGCATTTGGGAAGCGATATGGAAAATAAAGGTAACTAGAAAAAATTGTAAAGAAATCGAAACATTCGTTAAGGCGTAGAAAAAAATATCAAAATTTCAAATCTCACAGTTCTAAACTTACTAAATGTTGGATATTTCTGTAGTAACTTAGTAGACGGATAAAGTCCTTCGTAATATCCATAAATCCTAGGTAAATAAGAAAATGGGAAACAAGCTAAACTGTAAAGAATAATTGTTTTATTTTATTGAACCATAAATATTAGTAATAAAAAGCTTTAATTAAGGTTTTGTAAAACAATAAAATAGCAAATTGCGTCAAAACATTTCGCCATACTAATACATAGAAAACTCTTTTAGCGTATTTGGTGTCAGTAAGACATTTGAAAATATCATTTAATTTTTATATGCAGACAAGAATTTTTTCTACACATTTCCGTCTAAAACTCCATTTTCTACCCCGAGATGGCGCTTCCTCGTTGACCACCAATTACTTTTGGAAGTAGAGTATTTCACTCTTATGCCTAATAGATGAAATAATGCATCCACATTTTCCAGATCCAAGAGAATCCATTGCATATGTCTGTTTTTTATGTTTTATTATTTTTTATATGTATATTAAATCAGCTCTATGTAATGGTGTATAAATACAATTTCGCAATTTTTCATTAAAATAAAGTTGAAATGTATTTGCCTTTTTGTATACTTATTTACTATTTACCCTCTCAGGTGGCAGAATATTGATTATTTGTGTCCCTTAAAACCAAAATTTATAATCTCAAAGCTGAGAAGTCTTGCTTCATGCTGACAGTTTCTTTCGATAAGCTATAAGTTTTTTAGATAAACAGCTTTTAATATATTTAAGTCATAAAAGGTAATTCTTCAGATTATGATTCGAAAAATGTAGAATTATTAATTATAGAATCAGGAAGAAAAGATAATATAGTAAACAGGCAATCTTCGACAGTTAGCTTAAAATTGATTTTATAGAATGAAATAAAATTGCAAATAATATTTTGGTATAAGCAATTCAAAAGCAAAATGGGTAGAGCAATACTCTTCAGCACGGGAGCATAAGCGTTTGAGTCACACTACTAGCATAAATGTGCTTAGTTGTTCGAAATCGGCTTTAGGAAATAGGTCCCAGTGTCATTAGCCCTCGTGTAGCAAAACAGAAGACTGTAATGCTACCGACCAATCTAAACCAAGAAATTTAGAAATTTGTGTAAATTTCAAAGCATTTAAAAATTTTGTGTGAAGATCGCCAAGTTGTTGTATAAATTCACATCCAAACAGTAGATTTATTTTTTCAACATTAAGATTTATTTCAAGACAGAGCACAAAGTATTACAGGACAACTAAATATACAAATATCATAATATTTACATTAAACAATTCTATCAACTCAGTTATCTATACGAAGAGCCTAGCTAACACGTGAGGAGTCTACCATCACCTCCGAAGTTCTCCTACAATCTACTTACCTTCTTCATAGATGTCGTTCTCTGGCCTATCACTAATGTCCCTACAGATTGAAGATTAGAAAAAATGTTAAAGAAATCTGTTAAAGTATTTCTATCAGTTTTAGATCACACCGTAACACTTAAATATCACTCAATTTCATGTATATTTTTATTAAATATACTAAACTATTGTAATCGGTCAGTAAATAAACTTTTATCATACACCGCGATACCTAAACCTTTTACAGTCCATTGTTCCCAATAGGGAACATAATATTAATAAAATTATTTAAAATTAAATTTCATCAATATTGATACAAAAAAATTAACAAATGTAGTAAAAAGTCTACTCGATTTTTTAAAATGGAATCTATATTTCTATGATTAATAGAAAAATGTATAAGAAATCATAAAAATGACCCTTTTCATCATTTTCTATAGAGCACAAAATAAAAATTCACATAAATGTAAAAAATCACCTAATGCTTCTAAAATCCGATTGGTAAACTTAAAACAACATTAATTTATTAAAAAAATATGAAATTCGACATTAATAATCAGAAACGTGCCTGTAATAATTTATTAATTATTGATGTTTCCAATTGGGAACAATGGACTGTTGCCACTATACTTCGACGAAATAATTTGATCTGCAATTACTAATTATGATTTCATGAAGGACCTTGCTGATAGAAATATAAAAGCTATTGGAACTATCCGTGAGCATCACATAAAAAATGCCCATTCATGCTCTCAAAACAGATGAAAAAGCTAGAAAAAGATTAATTATTCAAGAAAAGAAAAGAGAAAAGTGGATATACAGCAGCCAAATTTAATACATATATATATAATACTGGAATGTGAGGAGTTGACCTTCTAGATAGAATGTTAGGCAGCTACCGTACAATGTTTCGTAGAAAGTAATGGGGGTGAAATTTATTTGTTAATTCTTTAAACATGGCTGTTGCTTCTGGTTGGATTTTACATTCAGCAACGCATTGAAAAAATAAGAAACTGACCCATCTGGAGTTTCGCCGACAAGTTACAACCGCTCTTCTAAGAATTGCACCAAGGAAAGTTTATCCTCAACCAGTACCCAAAGTTCACAGAGAAAAAGTGATGGCCATTTTCTTGTACAAACAACACAAGGTAGATGTGCACAGTGCACATTAAATGCAAGATTAGCTTGCAATAAGTGCAAGAAAAATTCCATTGCTTTCCAATATATCATGGCATAAAGGTATACAAGGCCGTCAAGCTTTTGGGGACATTTGTTCCCCCCCCCGAAATTTTTCATTGAAATTTTGTAGATAAATTTCCCACTTTGTGTGTGTGTGCTATCTGTCTAAATTTTAATTTCATTCTAAGTATTTTTTTATTATTTAATATTTAATATATGCAGATCTGCCAAAATAAAAGACTTTTCAAATCCATGACTTTTCAGTGACTTTCCCGGATTTAGCAGATAATTTCATTCCATGACTTTAAAAAGATGTCTCGTTAAAGTATAGTCCCCCTGAAAATAATTTCTGATGTACATACAAATAAAATATATGCTTTTAGAGAAATTACAGGAATTTTATCATAAAAAAACTATAAACTTACTTTATAAGTGTTAATAAACTCACATACATAAAAATAAATTGTTGTATCTACATACCTAAGTTTAAACATATAGCAATTTTTCAATCAAAATGTTTCCAATTTGAATTCAGGGTACTTTGGTATTATCCAGGTGACCCTGCATAATAGCCAAATATAACCCTAGAATGTGTCTATACAATATCCCTAGAGATAAACTTAAATCTTAACTAATTTTTATTAAAAAATAATGAATATTATATGGGTAATAAAATTTTAATCTACAATTTAAGAAAATACCAATCCATATACATTTACCCACCCATTCTAAGCTTTCATTGTGTTTGAGTTTTTGGTATCCCCCTCAAATTCCCATTAAATTCTTAGGTCAATAGGATTATACATAAATACCAAACCAGTAACTTCAGCCGAATGACAAGTAAAAATAGAATTAAATATTCAATGCATTTTTTTAATCGGTAGTTTAGCGATCCATGACTTTCCATGACTTTTACTCATTTTACTTGAAAGTATGACTTTCCCTGACTTATTTAAACCATGTATATGCATCATTCTACTCAATTAGTGAATCCAGTGTATAATCAGGAGTGGCCAATGTTCTCAATTGGGAACATCATGAAAATCGTAAAAGAAAATTGTTTTCACACAATTAAATGACTGACATACCTTCACTGAAGCATTAGAAGGCAAGATATGCAAAAAAAAATAATAATTTAAAATATATCTGGATCTGAATTCGGCCTGTAAAAGGCTAAAAGGAGTGAGATCCTTTAATAAAAAGACAGGATAGCTATTTGGACTTTACAAACATAATTTCATAAATATACAACTCATCACGAGAAAGCAATTAATAATACTTACGTGTAGTTCCCAAAAGATGAAACATTGGAAGTGAAATAATAATTTAAAGATTTAGAGATTTATGAAATGTTTCCCTAGACGATTCTTTCTTAACTTGCTACTTCAACAAAAAATAAATAAATAAAAGAATAAAATAAATAAAAAAAGAAACTGAATTGAGAGAAATAAGGGAAAAAAATAGTTGATGTTTCTACGAACAAAAATAATTCTAGTTGTGGACAAAAATGAAATTTTTGGAGAGAAAAGTTTCTCAGAAAGAAAGGACATACCAGAAAGTAGTAAAAAATTGAATAAACGAAACGTGAAGGATTCCGTAGGATTTTCCGTTTGTTTGACGGAATGGAGGAGAAAAAATACAAATTAGATATTTTCGATTGATGTGCTCTATGATTTATGGAATTGTTTCAGTTACTGAGGATCAAAAACATTTTTTTTTATCTTAAAGTGCACAAAGTTCTAAGCATTTGCTAAAGTGCATTGCAGTAAAAATGACGAGCCAACTGAAGTTTACAGTAAGAAAAAATACATAAATCTAATAGTTAAA
>CM063498.1:177452944-177487944 GCA_032207245.1 Pardosa pseudoannulata
GAAACTGTAATAGATATCGTATATTAATTAGAAGGAAATAAATATAAAAAGATAAAGAATTGGAACGAATTGGAATAAGAATTGGTATACTTTAATCGTCACACTCCGACCGTCACACTCCGGTTAAATAGCCATTTTATTCAGCTCAACCGCTACCAGTCACCATAAGTACACCAATAAAAACAGACCAATAGTCTAAAAATAATCCATACAGAAATAAGACTACAAACTAAATTAAAATTAAAATCAATAACCACTAACCTAGGTATAGATTAAAAACTATCACAAGAACATTCAGTGTCATTATAAAATCCCATAAAAAAACTTATACTATGTATACATATACTTATGCTCAACCCACAAGACGTAGAACTTCTTCTTTGCTTATTTTAAGGTATGGCTGCAAAATCCGAAGGATGAAATATCGTGGGTAACCTGGAATTAAATTATGGCTAACATATACCTAATGAAAGATGAAAAATCGTGGGTAACCTGCAATTAAACTATGGTTAACATATTCCTTAATTAGAAATATGTTAACCATATTTTAATTGTTGGTTACCCATGATTACATAGAATATTATATATCGTATATTAATGTATTCCGAATCTAAAATCTTTTCCCATGTTAATATTATATGTTATTGATATTTTTATTAATATTGGTATTACTCTACTATAATAATATAATAACTGATATTAATATAATATAAAACTATAATAATTTTTATTAATATAATATAATAATATACATAATAATATAATACTTTATATTAATATTTTTCTTAATAACTGTATTTACATTAACTATTTATATAACTATATTTATATTAACTATTCATAACAATTTAAGCAATGTTCATTTTTGCAGAAAATAGATAGCTTTAAAATTATAAGTTCCCCATTTAGTCACTTCCACATTAGAAGATATATAATCATAATACCCAAACTAGAGATAAAAATATTATTATTCAACAGTATTCATAGTTAACTATATATCGATTGTTAAATATTCTATTCTAGACTTAAAAGATTGAAACAAAATAAAAAAATAACATAAAATGATTATAGAAACTTAACGACATTTATATATCGTATAAAAATATATCGCTATAAATCATGTATTTTTCGAAGATGCCATATCATTTTCCTGTCGATATTACAATCTAGTCATATACAGTACTGTAAACAAAAGAAAATCGATCAAGTGAAAATAAATATCACGCTAGACATTCTTTTAATATATAAACTTTTCTTCGTTATCTCCAGGACGAATCGATATTGTGATCATAACATGAAGATCGAGAAAAAAAGTACTTTTTTCTTCTGCTAGGTTATCAGCTGAGACCAAAACTCCCATATTCTTTAACTGTGTGCTAAGGAGATTTAAAAATAAAACACGTTCTGTAACAAGACATTCTGACAGCTTAAAATATAGAACATCGGATGTAATCTGTCAAAAAGATAAATATTGCTCTCTCCAAGTAATTTCTCACTCTTGAAAATGTTTAAGTAAATAATTGCCTTAGGCTTCTGTACCCAAGACTTTCTGTTTCTGTTGCTGACATGAAATTTAATTCATAGTTTTAAGAATTGAAGTCAGCATTTTTAGGTAACGTTTATACAACTTTGAGAAAAAAGTATAATCGGCGTCTGTGACTTGTTTGGAAAATAAATAATTTACTGACATTTACCATAATTTAACGACTGTGATTACAATACTGAACTGTGAAAATTCATTTTTATATTTTACTTCCTGTTTGAAACAATTTAAGATTGATCGATAGTTGATCATTTTTTGAAAGGCATATGTGATATGTATCTATGAAAATGTCCCATCTTTTATTAATTTATATAATATCTTATGAAAAAAGAGACTGTCATATCGACTCATTTCTGAAAAGGGCTGGGCATTATAGTTAATAGACCATAGTTATATATATATATATATATATATATTTATATATATATATATATATATATATATATATATATATATATATATATATATATATATATATATATATATATATATATATATATATATATATATATATATTATATATATATATATATATATATATATATATATATATACATATGTTGCTGTTTCTGAAGCCACTTGGACAATCGAAACACAATTAAGTCATAATATCGTACAATGGTAACATACATATTTTTTAGAAAATCAGTGTTCGGGGTCTGTGATTTGTTTTTAAAATAAATAATTTACTGACATTTACCACAGTTTAACGGCTTAAATTACAATATTGAACAGCAAAAGTTCATTTTTATATTTTACTTCCTGTTTGAAGCAACTTACAATTGATCGATCCATGATAATTTTTTGAAAAGCATATGTGATATGTATCTATGAAAATGTCCCGTCATTAATTTCTTTATATAATATCTTCGTATGAAAAAAGAGAATGTCATACCTAATCATTTCTGAAAAAGTCGAGAAATTTTAGCTAATAGATCGTAGTTATAAATATATATATATATATATATATATATATATATATATATATATATATATATATATATATATATATATATATATATATATATATATATATATATATATATATATGTATATATATATATGTATATATATATGTATATATATATATGTATATATATATATATATATATATATATATATATATATATGTATATATATATATATATATATATATATATATATATATATATATATATATATATATATATATATATATGTATATATATATATATATATATATGTATATATATATATATATATATATATATATATATATATATATATATATATATATATATATATATATATATATATATATATATATATATATATATATATATATATATATATATATATATATATATATATATATATATGTATATATATATATATATATATATATATATATATATATGTATATATATATATATATATATATATATATATATATATATATATATATATATATATATATATATATATATATATAATATATATATATATATATATATATATATATATATATATATATATATATATATACCTGCTGATACCTGCTGATCACAATAATTATGTAGCCCCTTTTTATTTGCCTTTAGCTACTGGAAAAGGAGAGGCCTAAACAGCTAGGAGTAATAACGATGGAGACAGCCAACATTGAAGAAAACGGCACAAGTCTAATTAAAACTTTATTTTAGAGCTGCTAAAACTACTAGTCAACGACAGAAAAAAGAAAGACACAAAAATCACTCTGCTCTAACACAGGTGAACCCAAGAGCTAAGACAGAAAGAAGGCTAGGCAGTAGAGGCAGTAGAGGCTGGGAAAAAGATCTTAAGGAATAAGAATGAGAGAGAAGAGAATTTAAGGAAATATTAAAGTTAAATAATTTTGATATATTACACACACACACACACACACACACACATATATATATATATATATATATATATATATATATATATATATATATATATATATATATATATATATATATATATATATATATATATATATATATATATATATAAATATATATATCCTAGAAGCAAGTTTAATTATTTAAACTATTCAAATATTAATTTGAAAATTCTGTATGTACATCTACGTACATCAATTAATAGTTGATAACGTAATGAATAAACGGAGTAATGATATTATCTGGAGTATTAAATTGATTATAAAAAGTACGTAGGAAAAAAGGCGATAATTAAAGTAATAATGAATATATTCAATCTTGAACCTTGCTGATCATTTGAATGGAGGTTTAAACTAAAAGCGAAATATATACATGTCGTTGACATAAATCATAAAGTGAACAGATGATATAATCACTAAAATTATCGTTGAAATTTAGACCATTAAATTAGAATTATTATACGCAATAAGATGCATAAATGAACATGTTATGTAGATTATATAATTCATCAGGGAAATCCAGTCGAAAGCTAAATTGGGAATGGTATGCGCTCAGAAACATTCATAAATAAATTAAAATATAAAAGGAACAGATGACATTGTTTATTTAAATTGCCAGGAAAATCCAGTCGGAGAAATGAAATTGTAAATATTTATTACCGAATCAAAGAAAGAAGCTAAGTTTTCCAACCTCATTCTGTAACAAAATATTCTTCTTTTGTTTTCGTGTACTAACAGGGATCATGGAATGTTCTTGATTGCTTATTTACAATTGAAACATAAACCTGTTCGAAATTAGTAAACTGAAGAAGGTATTAAATTTCAGAATTATGTGAGTAAACAGAAATCGTAATTACAGATTTTGATTTTTATTTGTTTCTTAATTAAATTTAAAAGAAATGTTTAAATATTTTAAGAAGCAATAGGAAAATTCTTATGACACCTAATGTAAACATTTCATAATCAGGAAATGCCGCATGAGATGGCGCTACATTTTGGGGCACCGTAAGGAAATTGCTTTTAATTTAAAAAGATGTTTCATTTCGATGATTATTTCTTATGAACTGAGGTGTAAAATTTGAGATCTATTCATTTCAAAGAAACGGATAAGAATAACGTATGTGAATAGAATATTCTGTATATTTTAAACCAGTGGTATTTCCAATTGGAGTGTTAAAAAATAATGCCCCCAAAAGATTAAAAACAATCCATTTCGTATGCAAGGAAAATAATTGATTTCTTATTTTACATACCTTATCAGGACAAGACTATTAATAATGTCATAAGAAATTGTTGGTTTATTTTAAACTAGGTTTACACAATATTTTAATAAAAAATATAGGCTTTATATTCTAGAAAAGTGTGCGATTGTTAAGGGTTTAATTAAAAGTAGTAGAATTGCTTTCTGCCTTAACATGCTTGAATTTTTTCAGTATTTATGTTCCGTATCGTGGTGGATGTGACGTGATCGAAAAAAATTGATACTATTTTCTAAATTTATATCATCATTGCTAAGTCTTTAAAACATAATTTAAGTTTTTTTTTCAGTTTGCTTAAGCACCTGATATGCGAATTTAAAATAATAGACCTTTGTTCAATCAGTCAAATTTAGAGAGAAGGATGATATTTTTTTCGTCTCTGATTCAAAATCCTGGTTTGGTCACTAAGTAAGGTTAAAATAGTGCTTTTTTTCACTACTAGGTACTCCGCAAAAAACAACTACCTCGATCTTGACATTGGTTAGCAATGGAAAAAAATACAAAAGGCATTCATTATCCATTCATTTTAAATGTTAGTGATAATAAAACAATATTATTGGGAGTAGAAAAATCATACAAAAGATCAGAGCAATGTTTTTATTTATTTATTTATTACTTAATTATTTTACTTTAGTGATATAAAATTACAGTAAGTTTAATATTTTGAGCTTAATAAATCCATTACCACAAAAATGCAATATTTTATTATTATTATTTCTTAAACAAAAAGTTTCGAAAATAGATTATTATACGTTATATAATCTACAGAAAATTGTATGCTCTCAGAAACATTCAAAAATAAATTAAAATATAAAAGGAACAGATGACATTATTTATTTAAATTGCCAGGAAAATCCTGTCGGAGAAATGAAATTGTAAATATTTATTACTGAATCAAAGAAAGAAGCTAAGTTTTCCAACCTCATTCTGTAACAAAATATTCTTCTTTTGTTTTCGTGTACTAACAATGATCATGGAATGTTCTTGATTGCTTATTTACAATTGAAACATAAATGTGTTCGAAATTAGTAAACTGAAGAACATATTAAATTTCAGAATTATGTGAGTAAACATAAGTCATAATTACAGATTTTTATTTTTATTTGTTGCTAAATTAAATTTAAAAGAAATGTTTTAAATATTTTAAGAAGCAATAGGAAAATTCTTATGACATCCAACGAAAACATTTCATAATCAGGAAATATCGCATCAAATCGTGCTACATTTTGGGGTACAGTAAGGAAATTACTTAAAATTTAAAAAGATGTTCCATTTCGATGATTATTTCTTAAGAATTGAGGTGTAAAATTTGAGATCTATTCATTTCAAAGAAACGGATAAGAATAACGTATGTGAATAGAATATTCTGTATATTTTAAACCAGTGGTATTTCCAATTGGAGTGTTAAAAAATAATACCCCCAAAAGATTAAAAACAATCCATTTCGTATGCAAGGGAAATCATTTATTTCTTATTTTACACACCCTAGCAGGACCAGACTATTAATAATGTCATAAGAAATTGTTGGTTTATTTTAAACTAGGTTTACACAATTTTTTAATAAAAAAATATAGGTTTTATATTCCAGGAAAGTGTGCAACTGCTAAGGGGTTAAATAAAAGTAGTAGAATTGCTTCTGTCTTAACATTCTTGAATTTTTTTCAGTATTTGTGTTCCGTATCATGGTAGAGGTGACATGATCGAAAATAAAACTTGATACTATTTTATAGATTTGTATCATCATTGCTAAGTCTTTAAAACATAATTTAGGTTTTTTTTTCAGTTGGCTTAAGAACCAGATATGTGAATTTAAAATAATAGACCTTTGTTCACTCCAGTCCAATTTAGATAGAGAGATGGATGATATTTGTTTTTCGTCTCTGATTCAAAATCCTGGTTTGGTCACTAAGTAAAGTTAAAATAGTGCTTTTTATCACTACTAGGTACTCCGTAAAAACCAACTATCTCGATCTTTACATTGGTTACCAATGGAAGCAAAAATAAAAAAGGAATTCCTTATACATTCATTTTAAAAGATAGTGATAATATAACAATATTATTGGGAGTAGAAAAATCATACAAATGATCAGAGCAAAGTATTTTATTTATTTATTTATTTATTTATTTATTTATTAGTGATATAAAGTTAAGATAAGTTTCATATTTTGAGCTTAATAAATCCATTACCACAAAAAATGCAATATTTTATTATTGTTATTTCTTAAACAAAATGTTTCGAAAATAGAGTATTATACGTTGTATAATCTACAGAAAATTGTATGCGCTCAGAAACATTTTTAAATGAATTAAAATATAAAAGAAACAGATGACATTATTTATTTAAATTGCCAGGAAAATTGAGTTGGAGAAATGAAATTGTAAATATTTATTACCTAATCAAAGAAAGAAGCTAAGTTTTCCAACCTCATTCTGTAACAAAATATTCTTCTTTTGTTTTCGTGTACAAACAGTGATCATGGAATTTTCTTGATTGCTTATTTACAATCGAAACATAAACCTGTTCGAAATTAGTAAACTGAAGAACATATTAAATTTCAGAAATGTGAGAAAACAGAAGTCTTAATTACAGAATTTGAATTTTATTTAGTGCTAAATTAAATTTCGGATAAAAGAAATGTTTTAAATATTTTAAGAAGCAATGGGAAAATTATTACGGCACCTAGCAAAAATATTTCATAATCAGGAAATGCAGCATGAGATCTCGTTACATTTTGGGGTACCGTAAGGAAATTACTTAAAATTTAAAAATATTTTCCATTTCGAAGATTATTTCTTAAGAATTGAAGCGTAAAATTTGAGATCTATTCATTTCAAAGAAACGAATAAGGATAGCAAATATGAAAAGAATGTTCTATATTAATAGAATATTTGCACCTATGCCGGGGGAATCCTGGAATATGAAACATAAGGAAAATGGGTAAGAAGACTCTGACAGCACATCCTGCTAACCTGGAGGGTAACGGAATCTTCTGACACGACTTCCTTAAGATAAAGAAGGAAAGTTTGAAGGCAATCTGTCCTTGCTTCCGGGAACAGGACGTATGGGCCTTTTCTCCAGTAACACATATTTTGTATTAAGGATTGGATGAACAGAGAATATTTTATTCTCGTTCCTTTGGAATGCCAGGGAAAATAATCCCTGCAGAAAAATGGTTCAACTTTATTTCAAGACAAAATCTGATCGAATATTCTTCTATCCTTTACATTTTGAATAAAATAATTGTTCGGCAACAGCTTATAACCAATAAAGATATTTTCTTATGTATTTCGACTTAAAATGATCACTTGATACTTAGTAGCCAACCCAAGATTTTGGTTCAGAGACGAAAAAGTATCATCCATCTCTCTAAATTTGACTGGAGTGAACAAAGGTCTATTATTTTAAATTCACATATCAGGTGCTTAAGCAAACTGAAAAAAAGACTAAATTATATTTTAAAGAATTAGAAATGTTGATATGAACTTAGAAAATATCCAACCTATCCGAAATACCTAATATAAAATTATATTAGGTATTTCGACTTAAAATGATCACTTGATACTTAGTAGCCAACCCAAGATTTTGATTCAGAGACGAAAAAGTATCATTCATCTCTCTAAATTTGACTGGTGTGAACAAAGGTATATTATTTTAATAATCACATATCAGGTGTTTAAGTAAACTGAAAAAAAACCTAAATTATATTTTAAAGAATTACCAATGAGGATATAAATTTAGAAAATAGTATCAAATTTTATTTTCTATCCCGTCAACTCTGCCATGATACGGAGTACAAAAACTGAAAAAAATTCAAGCATGTTAAAACAGAAAGCAGTGCTACTACTATTACTTAGCCTCTCAACAATCCCACACTTTTCTAGAATAAATTTAGATATAAATTTAGATATAAATTTAGAAAATGGTATCAAATTTTATTTTCGATCCCGCCAACTCTGCCATGATACGGAATACAAAAACTGAAACAAATTCAAGCATGTTAAAACAGAAAGCAGTGCTACTACTATTACTTAGCCCCTTAACAATCCCACACTTTTCTAGAATAAATTTAGATATAAATTTAGAAAATGGTATCAAATTTTATTTTCTATCCTGTCAACTCTGCCATGATACAGAATAAAAAAACTGAAAAAACTTCAAGCATGTTAAAACAGAAAGCAGTGCTACTACTATTACTTAGCCCCTTAACAATCCCACACTTTTCTAGAATAAATTTAGATATAAATTTAGAAAATGGTATCAAATTTTATTTTCTATCCCGTCAACTCTGCCATGATACAGAATACAAAAACTGAAAAAAATTCAAGCATGTTAAAACAGAAAGCAGTGCTACTACTATTACTTAGCCCCTTAACAATCCCACACTTTTCTAGAATAAATTTAGATATAAATTTAGAAAATGGTATCAAATTTTATTTTCGATCCCGTCAATTCTGCCATGATACAGAATACAAAAACTGAAAATAATTCAAGCATGTTAAAACAGAAAGCAGTGCTACTACTATTTCTTAGCCCTTTAACAATTCCACACTTTTCTAGAATAAATTTAGATATAAATTTAGAAAATGGTATCAAATTTTGTTTTCTATCCCGTCAACTCTGCCATGATACAGAATACAAAAACTGAAAAAAATTCAAGCATGTTAAAACAGAAAGCAGTGCTACTACTATTACTTAGCCCCTTAACAATCCCACACTTTTCTAGAATAAATTTAGATATAAATTTAGAAAATGGTATCAAATTTTGTTTTCTATCCCGTCAACTCTGCCATGATACAGAATACAAAAACTGAAAAAATTCAAGCATGTTAAAACAGAAAGCATTGCTACTACTATTACTTAACCCCTTAACAATCCCACACTTTTCTAGTATAAATTTAGATATGAATTTAGAAAATAGTATCAAATTTTATTTTCTATCCTGTCAACTCTGCCATGATACAGAATAAAAAAACTGAAAAAAATTCAAGCATGTTAAAACAGAAAGCAGGTACTACTATTACTTAGCCCCTTAACAATCCCACACTTTTCTAGAATAAATTTAGATATAAATTTAGAAAATGGTATCAAATTTTATTTTCGATCCCGTCAATTCTGCCATGATACAGAATACAAAAACTGAAAAAATTCAAGCATGTTAAAACAGAAAGCATTGCTACTACTATTACTTAGCCCCTTAACAATCCCACACTTTTCTAGAATAAATTTAATTATAAATTTAGAAAATGGTATCAAATTTTATTTTCGATCCCGTCAATTCTGCCATGATACAGAATACAAAAACTGAAAAAAAAATTAAGCATGTAAACAGAAAGCATGCTACTACTATTACTTTCCTTAACAATCCCACACTTTTCTTGAATAAATTTAGATATAAATTAGAAAATGGTATCACATTTTATTTTCGAGTCAACTCTGCCACGATACAGAAAACAAAACTGAAATAATTAAGCATGTAAAAACAGAAAGTTACTACTATTACTTAACTTAACAATACACTTTCTAGAATATAAAGCCATTCTTTTATTCTTTTCTACCTTTTTAAAATCAATTTTTCGTTATTAATAGTCTTTCTACTAGGTATGTAAAAAAGAAATAAAAATTTTTATACATGAATTTTTTAATCTTTTGGGGCATTATATTTTAACAGTCCAATCGGAAATACCACTGGTATGAGATGTAGAATGTGAAACCTCTCCCCAGGGTATTGACGGGAAGGAGAAGAAAGGGGTTAATAGACAGAAGATTAAGAAATAGATGCAATCATTCAAAAAGAAAAGGAAAAATTTGGTTTAGCTGTGGACGAGATACAGAAATCCCATAGTATTCCTCCATCTTGGTTTTATTACTGATTTTACTTGAAAGTAAATGGGAGCTTCAATTATATCATATTTTCCATGCTCTAATACCGGTGTCCCCAAACTTGTTGTATATTATGTCCGCAGAGCAAAACCGTCTGATCATAATCCAAAATTTGAAATGCGAAAGGGATAAATGCAGAACAACATAGCGATGGAAAGCAGGGTTTCGCTGCTTTCTTTTCTTTTGATACGGGGCTCTATACAAGGCGAAAAATCGACTTTTTTGTGAGAAACAACCAATATTACCATCTATTTTACTTTTTTTTTGTTGTTTTACGTCACGTGGCAGTCTAAAGCTATGAATGAAGTACATAATTAGTTTGCATTTATAGCACCGATTTATAAGAATAATACCAAATCTGAAGCATGTTTAGTACTATCTACTTCTTAACTGGAACTTTTATTAGGAAAACACGATTAGATAGTGGGTAATTTTTTCTGTTTCCGAAACTTTATATAATGATATTATAAGGATCTGATTTTCAATTTGAAAAACATTACATTGCATTTATTTCAACTTGAAATCGCGTTTTCTCATAAGAACATATGTTGAAATTTATAAGCAATCAGATAATTGTAAATAAATTGAAATTTTGATAAAGATCCGCTGTTGAATCAAGGAGATTTTCAATAGTTAAAAAAAGATTAAGATGTAGTAAAAATCATTTATCCGAATTTTTTGTTTGGTTTGGAGTGCTATGGTCTACTTTTTGCAACAAGAGAGCTAATGAGATCAGGACCTACAGCATAAAGCCGATTCCGAATGGCTACGAACACACATGCCACAGTAGGATTTGAACCCACGAACTAAGGTAACGAAGGGCAGCACCCTAACCAATCGGCCATCATTTGGCTTGTTTATCCGAATTAATTGTCTTTTTAACTTAAAGAAAATTTAATTTTTTTTTAAGATTTAAACTTACCACATCTCCTAAAGTATACTTTGAATAATATTTTTTCATTATTGTAGCTGTATTGTATAATTTGAGAAATAAAAAGAAAAATCTTTGATTAACATAAATCAGTTTTTCTCTTATAACTACCTCTCGCAGACAGTTTGCTTATTGGAAATCATTTTTTTTACAACTTGCATTTATATCCTTGTTTATTTTCCGTTACCATCAACAATAAATACATCAGGGCTGATAGTTATTCACGTATGTGTTCAGAGAAGCTAAAATCTGAAGTATGTTTACTTTTGGGAAAGGAGGGGAATAAAAAGAGAGGATAAAACAACATCACTTTCGTCTTTCCTTCCTCTAAGACAAAACCCTCTGACGTGACCAGATAAGATAAAAAGAGATGCTGTTATCCATGGGAAGTATTATGTCCTTAACTGAGCTATAAGATATTTATTTTGATACTTACTATGACTTCGCTTTCAGGGGATCACTGAAACCAAGTAAATATCGCCCTTTCCATTATCTATACAGATTTAACTTGAACCAGTGGCCGGTCGATCATATTTTTTAGCGAAAATATTCAATGTTAAGATAGAATGTATGATATTTTATGATGTATCTTTCTCAACTGAGCTATAAGATATTCATTTAGATACTTTCAATGACTTCATTGTCAGGGGATCTCTAAAACTAAGTAAATTTCGCCCTTTCGGTTATCTATACAGATTTAACTTAAACCATTAGTCAGCCAATCGGAATTTTTAGTGAAAATATTCGATGTTAAGATAGACTATATGATATTTTATGATGTATCTTTCTCAACTGAGCTATAAGATATTCATTTACATATTTTCTATGACTTCACTTTCAGGGGATAACTGAAACCCAGTAAATTTCGACCTTTCCATTACTTATACAGATTTAATTTGAGCCAATGATCGGTCGATCATATTTCTTAGCAAAACTATCTCAATACTAAGATCGGATATATGATATTTTATGATGTATCTTTCTCAACTGAGCTACGAGATACTGATTTATATACTTTCTATGACTTCATTTTCAGAGTATCACTGAAACCAAATAAATATCACCCTTTCCTTTACCTACACAGATTTAACTTGTACCAGTGGTCCGTCGATCATAATTTTTAGCGAAAATATTTCGATGCTAAGATAGAATATATGATATTTTATGATTCATATTTCTCAACTGAGCTACAAGATATTCATTTAGATGCTTTCTGTGACTTCATTTTCAGTTGATCACTGAAGCCCAGTAAATTTCGTCCCTTGCATTACCTACACAGATTTAACTTGAAACAGTGGTCTGTCGATCATATCTTTTATCGAAAATATATCGATACTAAGATAGAATATAGGATATTTTATGATGTATCTTTTTAAACTGAGCTATAAGATATTCATTTAGATACTTTCTATGACTTCATTTTCAGGGGATTACTGAAACCAAGTAAATTTCTTCCTTTCTATTACCTATACAGATTTAACTTGAACTAGAGGTCGGTCGATTATATTTTTTAGCGAAAATATATCGATGCTAATATAGAATATATGATATTTTATGATGTGTATTTCTTAACTGAACTATAAGATATTCATTTAGATACTTTCTATGACTTCATTTTCAGGGGATCACTGAAACCAAGTAAACTTCGCCCTTTCCATTGCCTATACCGATTTAACTTCAACCAGTTGTAGGCCGATCATATTTTTTAGCGAAAAACTTTGATGTTAAGATAGAATATATGATATTTTATGATGTATCTTTCTAAACTGAGGTACAAGATATTCGTTTAGGTACTTTCTATGACTTAATTTTCAGGATATCACTGAAACCAAGTAAATTTCGCTCTTTCCATTGCCTATACAGATTTGACTCTTAACGGTGATCGGTCAATCATAACTTTTAGGCAAAATATTTCGATGCTAAGATAAAATATATCATATTTTATGATGTATCCTTTTCAACTGAGCTACAAGATATCAATTTGAATAATTCCTATGACTTCCCTTTCAGGGGATCACTGAAAACAAGTAAATATCGCCCTTTCCATTACCTATACAGATTTAACTTGAACCAGTGGTCGGTCGATCATATTTTTTTGCGAAAATATTTCAATACTAAGATAGAATATATGATATTTTATGATGTATCTTTCTCAACTGAGCTAAAAGATATTCATTTAGATAATTCCTATGACTTCACTTTCAGGAGATCACTGAGACCAAGTAAATATCGCCCTTTCCATTGCCTATAAAGCTTTAACTTGAACCAGTTGTCGGTCAATCATATTTTTTAGCAAAAATATTTCAGTGCTAACATAGAATATATGATATTTTATGATGTATCTTTCTCAACTGAGCTATAAGATATTCATTTAGATACTTTCTATGACTTCGCTTTCAGGGGATCACTGTAACCAAGTAAATTCCACCCTTTCCATTACCTATACAGATTTAACTTGAACCAGTAGTCGGTTAATCGTATTTTTTCGAAACTATTTCGATGATAAGATAGAATATATGATATCTAATGATGTATCTTTCTCAACTGAGCTATAAGATATTCATTTAGATTTTTTCTATGCCTTCCTTTTCAGGGGATCACTGTAACCAAGCAAATTCCACCGTTTCCATTACCTATACAGATTTAACTTGAACCAGTGGTCAGTCGATCATATTTTTTAGCCAACATATTTCGATGTTAAGATAGAATATATGATATTTTATGATGTATCTTTCTAAACTGAGCTATAAGATATTCATTTAGATACTCTCTATGACTTCATTTTCAGGGGATCATTAAAGCCAAGTAATTTTCAACCTCTCCATTACCTATACAGATTTAACTTGAACCAGTGGTCGGTCGATCCAATTTTTTAGCAAAAATATTTCGATTCTAACATAAAATATATAATATTTTATGATGTATCTTTCTCAACTGAGCTATAAGATATTCATTTAGATACTTTCTATGACTTCATTTTCAGTGATCACTGAACCAAGTAAATTTTCGTCCTCTCCATTACCTACACAGATTTAACTTGAACCAGTGGTCGGTCGATCATATTTTTAGCGAAAATATTTCAATACTAAGATGAATATATATTTTATGATGTATCTTCTAAACTGAGCTATAAGATATTCCTTACTTTCTGTGACTTTATTTTCTGGAGATCGATGTAACTAAGTGAATTTCGCCCTTTCTATTAGCTATACAGATTTAACTTAACAGTGGTCAGTCGATCATGTTTTTGAGCGAAAATATTTCGATGTTAAGATGGAATATATGATATTTTATGATATATCTTTCTCAATTGAGCTATAAGATATTCGTTTAGATACATTCTATGACTTCATTTTCAGAGAATCATTGAAACCAACTATATTTTGCCCTTCCATTGTCTATACAAGAGTTTCCCAAACTTTTTTAGGGAGACGTTCATTTTATATGAATAAAAAAAATCTAAAGCTTCACTTTTAAAATAGATACTTATAACAAATATTAATATATTGTTGCATTATTTATAAACTATTTATTTGTCATGTCATTTATTAAGAATCAGAGAGAAGAAATTAATTTAAACTACCATCAAATGTAATTAAAAATAGCTTATTAAAAATATAAAAGGAAACTCAAAATAAAAAATAATAATTATTGAGGTGGTTGAAACAAGTGGTGATTTACTAATTTGTTAACACTAGAATTACGGTGGTCTTTGAATACCTAGTATTACGGCGGGTGTCATTTTGACCCCTTGATAAGATATCTGCTTATTGCTGTATATGATATAATATATTTGAGAAAAATAAATTAAAATAACTCAAATTATGAAAATTACAGTTTGTTTTTAAAAATATACAGACTTTGCAGGTATGTAGGATCAATTGAACGATTTACTACGTTCGCTCCTAAACTTTGATCACTGGTCTCATTTCATCTTTTCCTAAATATGGATACCCTTTTAATAAGTATTTTGTCCTAACATCTACTTCTAGCCAAACTTTTATTCCGAATTTATCTAGCATGTTAGGCATATACTGCAAAAAACTGCATCTTGTTTTTGTAGGGAATAACTGTTCATCAAACGTAATATTTTCATTTGGTTTCTAGCAAAGCTTACAGTTTTCTATAAAAGTATTTCATACCGCGGATATTAGTGTAAATTTAACACACTGCAAACGTGAAGACCTTGTTAGTTTATTTTCAAAACGAAGAAATTTCATAAGTTCCCGAAACCTATCTCTACTAGTAGTTTCATGAAAAAACTTTGGTCCCCAAGTCTTGGACCACAAACTAAGAATTGGTAAGCCCCTGTCGGCTAATGCCCTCTTACGTACAACAACACTATGAATGCTTCCAGTTCTGCTAATAAAATAGCGAAAGAGTCATTATGAAGTTTACACTTTTCTTCAACATCAGTATATAGCCTGCCGTATTTCTGTAATCATTTGCTTGGGCTAAAATAAAAATACGATTTTCTTGAAATCTTTACTATTGCGTAAATCCCAATGATTTAGTAAAAGTCAAGAAAGGATTAAGATATTTGCAAAAAAATACAAGAGCTGCCAGAGATAAAAGTTCGCTAGGTGTCAAAATGACCCCTTCCGTAATTCTAGTGTTAACGAATAGTTTTAATTTCGTTAGCATAAAATCTTCGATGGCTATATAAAATGATTATTCATGAAAGAGATGATATTATTAAAGTATTTTTAATCTCCTAAATATATAAATATGCCTTAGTAATATAGATGTAGAAATGTCGTGAATAGTAACATAATATGCAGTAGATCTAGTATAAATTTAGAATATATATCAATAGTTAAAAGATGCAGTAATGAATTTTTAGAACATATGAAAAAAAAATATACAGTACACATCATATATAGAAATAGAGAGTGTATGTAGTATATGCGTGATAAATTTAGAGAATATGCAGAGAATAAAAAAGTAGTTTATGTGTAGCAGATTCACAGTATACATGGAGACTAAAATTTATCTAGTAGATATAGAGCATTGCTTATACAGAGAATTATATCATTTTCTCTTAAAAATTTAAAATTATCAAAATATATAATTTCATTTGCGTCTAAATAAATTGGTTTTAAAAAATTAAGTATTGATATAGACATGGATGTCCATTAAATATATCTTTAAGTAAATATTATTTTCTTCTGTAAAAAAAAATAATAAAATAGTAATCTTACCGCAGGCGAAATTCTTACAAGTTTAAAATGATATTCGTGTTTGTTTTTCGCCGGTGAAAGGATGACAAAAAACTTATTTATTCACGGTTGTATAGAGTTCCGAAGTCTGAAGTGTATTTTCTTTATAAAAGAATGGAAAGTCAAAAGGCGATAAAGAAACGCCGCTTTCCCTACCTTCCTTTATGACAAAACCTTCTGACGTGACCAGATAAGATATAAAAAATATAAGTAAAATAATAAAAAAATAGAGCTGATTTTCTATCCCTGGGAAGTATTATATCTTTCACTCAGTTATTTATTTTGGTATCTGTATAAGAATTAATTTTAAGCGAAGGAAATTTTTAAATTAAATAGGAAAATGTCTTGAAAGTTTTGTTGAAGTGACGGTAGTCATTAAGCATAGACCGTTATTTATTTAACGTCTTTTAAAAGCAACTGATACTTAAAAAAATATATATCCATTACTCAGCCGTTATGCAGCTGCTACAATTAAAGCCCATATCGTTATTTCCAAGAGATTAGTGTTGCTACAATTATGTGTGATTGAATCATTATGGCTTGCCTTCGTTAGTTGATACAGCTTTGTTTTTCTTAACCGAGGTTGTTAATTGTTTACGACCGAGTCATTATGCTTAGGTTTCATTTAGTATAAATGTCTTTAACTCATATGATGGATTTTGTTCAAATTGTCCTAGAGGTTTATTCAAATGGCTTTGGAGGTTTATTGGTTATCTACATGGAACAGAATGTTCGAATCGAATAATCAAGTTGAATCCTTCAAGCTTAAATTTTAAGTTAACTTTAGTCTATTAAGGGTTATTAACAAGGACATGGAATGAGATAGTTGTTGCTGGCAAAAGTTATTTATAGGTTGACAAGAGTGGAAATTGTTTATATAACACACATAAGCTGTAAAATGTCTTATTGTTTTTCTTTATCTTTCTGTTTTTAAGAGCAATTTGCCTTAAGGGAGATGGAAATTACAAAATTGCAAAATTTGACTTAAAATACGATTGTTCTTTTATCTGCGAAATATCAAGTTACTCGTTCACTTTGATATCCAAGTAAGATATTTGCAATCGAGGGATTATTTTATTTCATTAAAATCAATATTTTGTTGAAATTTCTTGTTTTATAAGTATGTCAAATTTCTTCAAGATGATGTTCAAATATTTAAGAAATTAACTAATTAATTATCTACTGCACTATGATCTAAGTCATTTCTTACTAAAGAATTCTACCTTTTATGTCTTTAAAAATATAAAATATGCCAAAAAAATTTTAAAAAAGTATTAAAAACTATATGACAAAAATTAAAAACTATAAAAATTTTAAAAATATTTTTAAAAATTTGGTCATTACATCCTTTGTTTATACCCACTCCATCGGAAATGCTTGTTGTACTTTGATTGGTCACCACGGAAAAATCTTGAAATAACTAAACCTTTCATTTGTGATAGAGTCTCTCAGCGTTTGTCTCAAGCCAAGCAAAAAGAAATGTGTTTTTCTATGACTTTCTCTTCTCTAGCTAATTTTGTGTTATGCACTGACACAAGATAATCATTGTGATAATCATTGCGATAATCATTTTTATCTATTTTTTCACTTCTTTCAGCAGTTAATTTTTCTCGCTCACTGGAAGAAATCCCAGGATTGATGGTTTAGGCATATTTAACACTATTGACCGACATCTGCAAGGTCCATGTTGATATTATGCGATCCATGTTACGCCATTTATCATAACAATATTTATGTATACGAAGCGATCGATATTTCTGATCTAGGGGGCTTAGTTCAAGACATGCAGGACAATGGCCTGTCACAGAAGGTTGGTGTCAAGACCTTGAAGATGATGGTGCAACTTTATTCTGTGGGCCGAGTCATCTAAACCCGAGATTTCTAACAGTAAGCATTAAAAGACGAGAAAAAATAAACAGCTAAAAGATGAAAGAGAGAGATAAAAGGGTGGAAACAAAAGCTCAATACTCCCTCAATCTAGGGAGTAGAGAGTTTAGGGATATTAAACACAAAATATTTTTGTAAGGACTCCGTACTCTGTGACGACCAGAGAGATTCAATCGGGCAATAGTGAACCAATCAAAATACAAGGAATCGATCAATGAAATTTCACTTAAATAACTGAGGGAAAAGGAGTACGAGAGCGTGACGATACTTATTCACTTCAAGTTTTTAAAATGTTTTAAATATCTAGTTTTTAATACATAGTTTGATTGCGGCAAAAATGGATCATCCGTGTTCCTTTTCCCCTTCATATATTCTGTACATTCCTAAAAAAACTGATTAAAATCTCCATTTCTAATTCACGGAAGTTATGAGGAAGTAGGAGGCACCTCATAAAGTAAGACACGCCTTATAGCATGTAAGCATTATTTGTTGGTTGTATGGAAAATGACCAAATATGTTAGAAGTTTTTTTTACTTTCAGAGGTTAAAACAGTGCTTTTATTCACTACTAAGTACTCCGTAAAATCCAACTACCTTGACCTTGACATTGGTTAGAAATGGATATAAAAATATAAAATGCATTCATTATCCATTCGTTTTAAAAGATAGTAATAATAAAACAATATTCGTGAGGCTAGACAAATCCAAGGAGAAGAGAAATAATTTTTATTTATTTATTTATTTTGAAATTTTCGTTTTACTGTAAAGATCTTAAATTGCAATAAGCTTCATATCTTGAGTTTTATAAAACCGTTGCAACAAAATATGCCATATTTGATTATTATTATTATTATTTCTTCAATAAACGTATCGACTATAGAGTGTTATACGCTTTATAATCTAAAAAAAATATCTAATTTTAAATTATGGGAGAGCTTAGGTCATATTTTGTATCTTCCATTAAAAATTATGTTTTGAACGAAAATAAAAAAAACATTTCTACAAGCAAAATAAATATGATAAATTGAGCTATGAAATCACAACGTTAGTGGCGTAAGTTATTTACCTGCAATCTTAGAATCTGGCATTAAATTTCGAGTTGACTGTTAAATGATTTATTTTCGCGGGGCAAATCAAATATTTCTGTTACAAAATTTACACATGAGAAGATTCTATGACTAGTTAATCATGCGGCAGAAATTTTTCTTCCAAATATTTAAAATTTCTCATGACCAAAAATGCAGCCTCAGCTTAAGAAATTCTCCTCTTTTCTGCTAAAAAATATTTATGATTGATTGCTTAAGAAATATATCTTCTAAAATCTCGCGAACCCCGAAAACATATTTCGTATGCCATTCGGAGTATCGTGGAATTTCAATTTAATATTCTGTACATTAACTTTTCTCGCAGAGAAATACCGATTTTTAAGTAATATCGTGGAATACCATCGAAAAATAAGCTAGAAATATAACCCCAGTTTGACCTAAATATTTTCTGTAAAGTTTCAACAGTAGTAAAAATGTCTTATAAAAATTCTTGTGATTAATCATTTATACTTAATAATAAGAATTTTAAAAAGGTTTTAGATTTTAGTTTCAAGTAAAAGCAGTTATTAAAGTCCATTGTATGATTTTTTTTTAAGCATTTTTTTATAAAGTTGATTATAATGATCATAAAAATAAATTGTGATTTACATATTCCGTTTGTATGTTTGCAATTTGGAGTGTGAACTATTGAATAAAATTTTAATTTTCATGTTTCCGGTTTCAATACAACTTACTTAGCCCTCGTGTTGCAAAAAGTAGACCGTAGCGCACCAAACCAAACCAAATCAATACAACTTAGCAATATTAAACCTTTATATCCCGAATTAATTTGCCATCAACTTTCTTACTGCATTTCTGCATCATTAGATAAGTTTTAATGGAGAATAATTATAGAAAAAAAAATTAATTTTTACTGTATTTTAGTAGTCAATTTTGTAGCTGGTACTTTCTAGTACCAACACATATTTCTGACTCTATGATAGAAAATAAAACATTAAATTATGAACAAAACAAATGAAATGCTCATCTGCAAAGTATAGAAGTCTCTAAAGATAATAGTACAAAATAACTGGTAATAAAGCACTAAATTTACTCAATTGAACAACACGTGTATCAACTCTACCACAAAATGATTTTTTTTTGCGGATAGACCATTTTATTTATTTTAAAACTCGTATTTTTTTATTTTTTCCAAATCATCAAAACTTTCGTACCCAATCATCACTGCTAAGCAATTTAAAATTATAACATCAAAATTATAACAATAAAAATTATTAATACATTTCAATATTATTTTTTAGGCCTTTATTTGATTTTTTAAAAACAGTTTATTATATAAAACTTATATTTTATTTTTCCAAATTTTTTAAAATTTTGTTTTACTCATTATATTCAAATTCTTTCGGCTTATTGTACGGATGTCACTGGCCAAAAAATATTATGTTTTACTATCCCTAAACTTTCTACTCTCTAGTTTTGTGTTATGAACTCACGAATCAACCCTTAATCTCTTTGCTCTTTTATGTGTTTATTTTTTCGCTCGTTGTCATTTCTGTGCTCACTGATAGAAGCCTCTGGATTAAAAATAGAATATGCATCAATGATGCCTTTGAAATATTTTCGAATGCGGTACGCCAATTATAAAATCCCTACTAAGCGAGTAAAAAGGATTCCTGATTGGTGCTGTTATTTCTTTTCTGCTGTAGGAACTTCAAGTCCTTGTCAGTACGTCAGGAAAAACGGCTTCATTAGGAATATATAGGTGTTTGATTGAAGCGGTACTTCAGGAGAAAAAGGGATAATATGTATTAATAGCTATATAAATAAATTTAATATTAATAGCCAATAATAAGCTATATAGTATTAATTACAGATATTAATATCTAGGTAAAGGCATTACGAAAATTTTGTACAGGAAGTATGTGTCACGTGACCTAAAATAGTAGCTAACGATCGCTAAGTTGACAAATTTAGAGATATATTTGCCTCCTTTTGTGTTCTGTCAATGAAATAAATGTTATTAATAAATAAGCAAATACATAAAAATGAAAAAACATATTTGAAATTATTAACCCTTAATTTGACAAGATGTTTTTTTCAAATATCGATTAAAAATATATTTAAATAAATAATAATAATAATTTAAATAATAATAATAATAATGAATAATAATTATATATATATATATTTAATAAATTATATATTATCGATAAAAATATATATTTATTATAAAAAAATTATTTATTTGACTGTTTGTTGTAGCGGATTTAGCCAAATTAAGGGTTAAATAAATATTAAAAATCACAGTAGGCAGAAAATACTTATAGATGTTTCCAATAAAATTTACACATAAATTTAAAATTGAAAGCTAGTTATAAAAACTAACAATGCCGCTGGTAATTCTCGGGATTGTAGACTTGAAAACTGAAGATTTTTTCGTTATTTATTCTATAAATGTGGGTGAAAAAAATTTAACCACTGTTACAGTAGCAGCCCTATTTCATTTAAAAATTAAAATGTGTGAGTAGAAATTCGATTACAGTTACTTGCAAGAATTCGAAGGAATAACTGATAGATACTTTATTCTCGAATGATCTGCAATATCTGGATAAAATAGTGCACTATTGCCTAACTGTATGGGGGATGTATGCAATAGATTGGGACCGAAGCACCGTTTTACATGTTGCTCTTATACAAAAATTGTTTAGGACCTTCAGGATGGTAGGTCAACTGGATTGCCTATGCCAAGCCCTCTAATTCAGAGATTTCTAACGGTAAGCATAAAATGGCAACGAGCAGAAAATAATGAATACCCTGAAAGATATTAGTATATTCCCATAAAAATATTACTGAATATAAGCCTCTGAAAATTACTAGAGTATCATGTATCAAAACCATGTGAATCTTCACGTGCTTTTGCTTGAAGATATAAGCAATGTTTTTTCTGGACAACGAGAAGAAAATAATGAATACCCTGAAATATATTAGTATATTCCCATAAAAATATTACTGAATATAAGCCTCTGAAAATTACTAGAGTATCATGTATCAAAACCATGTGAATCTTCACGTGCTTTTGCTTGAAGATATAAGCAATGTTTTTTCTGGACAACGAGAAGAAAATAATGAATACCCTGAAAGGTATTAGTATATTCCCATAAAAATATTACTGAATATAAGCCTCTGAAAATTACTAGAGTATCATGTATCAAAACCATGTGAATCTTCACGTGCTTTTGCTTGAGGATATAAGCAATGTCTTTTCTGGACAACGAGAAGAAAATAATGAATAATCTGAAAGGTATTAGTATATTCCCATAAAAATATTACTGAATATAAGCCTCTGAAAATTACTAGAGTATCATGTATCAAAACCATGTGAATCTTCTTGTGCTTTTGCTTGAGGATATAAGCAATGTCTTTTATGGACTGATAAAGGTTTTTGTTATTACCAATAGTTCTTTTCCATGTCAACTTACTAAAGAAGTAGATTCCAAAGTACTAATCTTGTTTAGTCCCAAACACTGGCCATTAGCTATTTCAGGTAACTCAGATAATTAAAACACAAAAATATTTACATTTTCACAAAAAGACAAGCAGCACAAAATTTTTTTGAAAATCAGCAACCTGTTAAACGATTTTTTTTTGTCATCAAAAGACCTAGTTGAAATGTAAATGCTTGTGTTAGGTAAAATTTTAATATAAGTCGTTTTAATGGACTGTTTTTAAGTTGTAAGTCATTTTTAGTTCATTCATATTGATACTTTTAATAGGCACATGCCTGTAATAGATTAATATATCCTCACAATTAACATTTCTGACAATTAAAAATAACTTAATTTGTATTAGAATGTATAATCTATTTATCTATCTTAGCCCATTTGTCTGGTAATTGGCTTACTGATTATTAGAACTGACATTTACAGTAATATAAGATGAAATAACCAATTATACTTAAGTATATCTCATATAAGTTATAGATTAGGATTCAAAAATGATTAAAATGATTCTTCAATGTATGAGAGGTAATTTTAAGTATCAGCAAGTGATTATATTCAGATGATTAATGCTAAGTTCATATCGCTTATTAAATGTGTCATTAGAGAAATTTAACAGCAATTAGTTTTATTTATTTTTACAAGAACTTCGACGATTATTTTCTACTTAGTCTCATCACATAAACTTATTTAGTACGTTTGAATTTTTTTAATAAATTAAAAGTTTTTATGTATCTGGTATGGTTTTCCGTAGAATTATTTCTGTGGAAAATATGTATATATTCCGGAGAAATAATTCATTAATTTATATATATATATATATATATATATATATATGATATAATAGAGACGTTTACATTTCGTGTCTCAAATAACAAAAAATTCATTCGTAAAACATTACATCAGGGTGGTGTTATGTGAATCTAGACGAAAAAATAACAGTTATTTGCACGCAGAAAAATTTCCATTCAAATATCAAGAAATCTTGGTGAAAAAATATTTTTATGAAAGAGCATCTTTAAGAATTATGTGCCCAGAAAATGTGAAGAAAAGAAATAATTCTCTCTCCAAGAATCTAAAGAATTTTGAGACTAAAACTTTAATATTAAAATATTAACACCTCCTCAAAAAATGAACTTCCTTAACCCTCAACACATAAATCATAGGCCGTGAACAAAAGAGAGCTTGATAGCACAAGGAGTCGAGAAAAAAAAATGCACCCTGAAATTGCTTTACACAGACATTTTCAGCAGCGATCTGTAAAATTAAACTTTTTACTAAATCTTCGCTCGATTAGGCGTCCACCGCAAATTGCGATTTTCAGCAAAATTTTCCCGAGAATGCGTCATTCACTTTCCAGAAAGTTCCGAGTTGAAGCACGGTATTTCCAATGGTTTGTTTTTTTGCTTTATTTTCCGTTGTTCTTTCCCTTTAATGGGGTACATCATTTCTTTTAGTATAAACATTTTCCCATTTGTTTTTGTGGAAGATGTAATGCCAGGGAACATTAGAGTTTGTAGGAATATCAATTACCTTTTAAGAGTTTATTAAAGCTTTCGTATTAAACATGATGCGTAATAACTGTAGCGATGTAAGAAGTACTCCTGCTATAACGAACTTGTTTTTATACACCTTAGTGCTTTATAAAGCATCACTCTTTATAAAGCATTTGGTGGAAGTTTAAAAAAGGATTGGTAGATAATGAGCAACATTGAAAAAAGTCAGTCTCCTTTCAACAGCTTTAGATAATTTCTTTATCTTTCACAGTTTTCACTACAAAATATAAACTTGAGAACATGAGGGCTTATAGAAATATCAGTTATTTCTTCTAAAAGTTTATTAAAATTTCTATACGCGTTAAAACTGTAGATATGTAATGTTAACTCCAGATAAGTTTTATAAGCCCTTTTCCAAGTTCTGAACATGAAACTATAATTTGTAAAGCACAGAAGAATTTAAAACAACAAATTTTATTGAATTATCAGGTTTCAAATTTAAAGTGTTAAAATGTTTCCATAAGTATTGCATTTAATATCTTTCACAAGCTCTTTATTGTCTTCTTATTTGATACACAAAATAACAACAGCAACAAAAAAAAACGAAATGCGGCTAATGCTCCCAATATCTTCGCCTAAGAAACTCTAGAGAAATATTTTGTCCATCCCTGCTACATTATTATGATAGTAAGAAATGAAATCCTTCTCTAAATTAGCCAGTATTATGTATTATTGCTTCATTCGCCATCTGAAGTGTGTGTAGCATTTCTGATTCGTCATTGGCAGCTGCACTTTTCATCCGTCATTGTCAGTAACTGGTGTTTGGTTCCAAAGCTACAGGACAATGGCTACAGAACTAGGATGGAAGTCTTTTGTGACGCCGCTGGAATAAGTTAGGAAGTTGCTTGAGATGCTTTATCAGCATAATAGCAAAGAAAACATATAGAATGGGTTACTAGAAATAGCTGTGTTATAAGTGCTATTTTTGTGCAGCCGGGGTTCCAAATAAACGAAAGACCTTTTATATTTACTTTTCATATGTTACTTTCTGATTTATTTGTAGCCGTATGTAATGAACACTTTCGAGGAAAGTTGAAGTGAATGTTAATACTGTTACTTTTATCCAAGAGAATGGATCCTCTATGAAATAAATGGATATATACAATAAAATAACCAGAATTTGTTACCTCATGCAATATTTATATATCATTTTATTTTGGATAACTTTGTATAGCGTAAATAATTGTTAATAACACGGAGATGAGGAATATGAAGAGATAATTCTCAGTAAAGATAGAGTAAAATTTCTCGGCATTCTTTAATTTATAATGAAAATTTATGCAATGGCAGTGGTCTGGTAATTAAAAATTACGATTCTTGTACACTAAAAAGTTTTTTTTTTCTTTTTGACAGAAGTAGTTAGTTTCTACGACTGCTTTACTTGAACACATTCTTTTCTTCAGTGAGTCAAAATTATTAATTCTCACATCTCCAGCTGTTGAATCGGATATACGGCAGAGAAGGGGTCTAAATTAATCTCACCAGAGGACGGCGTTATCTACCTAGTGATCTTATATATCAGGGGTGGCCAACCTGCGGCTTGCGAGCCACATGCGGCTCTTTGAAGGATTATTTGTGGCTCTCGATAAATGTACCCGAGTTCCCTTTTCGCTTTTGTGTTATTATATTTTAAATAATTATTACAACTGATGGAGTTCCGGCAATGCTGCGTAAAACAATCGGTCTTATTGGGATTTTAAGAGATAATTCACAAATTTCATAATTCATACCGATTCACTGAATAATTCACCGAGAACATCTCATTACAAAATATTGAAAATATCCTGATGTTATGAAAACAGTGTAACAAATTGTAAATTACATTCGCACCAAAGCAAAAAATCATCGATAATTAAAAAATTTCCTTGAAAAATTAAAGGACGAAGAACTTTTGAATGACATTTAATAAATATGATTTCTGTAAAAAAATTTTTAAATACTTTTTTGCATACCTTTTAAATACGTATTTAATTGCGGCTTGCGAAAAATTTCAAATTTTGAAAAACTGCTAGGACTATTAAGGAGCTTGACCACCCTTGTTATATGGTTAGATTGGTTTCTTCAAAAAACTGCGGTTTTAAATGTTGTTAAATGGGGGCTAATCAAATGGAGATCCGTTTTTTATTACTGATTATGAATGACTACAAAAATTAATACATTCAATATTTCAAACCGACAGACTGAAAGTTTATAATAATCTAAGTTTGTTATGAACTATCATGAACTGTAAACTATAGTTCTTCCAAATCTCCAGTAGATTGCTTGGAAGAACTATGATATACAGTTTTCTTACACGAGGAGTAATCAGATAGGGATCTGTTTCTTTTACTGATTCCGAAAGACTATAAACATACATGAATTAAGGTTTCAAGCCTACAAACCAAAAGTTTATAATAATCTAAGTTTTTGATGAAGTATCATGAAGTGTGAATTATAGCTCTTTCAAGCCTCCAGTTAGTTGCTTGGAAGAACTATGATTTACGTTTTCGTTACACGAGGGGTAATCCGATGGGTATCTATTTACTGATTCCGAATGACTAAGAACATTAATGCATTCAGTGTTTCGAACATACAAACTAGGATACTGAAAAGTAGTAAGACATTGCTTTAGTAGTGTTTAGACATTGCTTTACTAGTTATTAGTGCAATAGTTTTTTATAGAAATACTATATAAGTTCATTATACTATGATTTCTGAAATTTAAATTCAAATTATCATAAATTTTAAAATTTTCAGATAAATTTATAGTATATGTGGATTAAAAATTTTACAGTTCTAAGTGTTAAAAAGAATGCAAAGATTATTCCATGTCACTCTTTTCAGTGTCTCAAACAGAGGGACATTATCTCTCCTTATGCAAATACTTCATACCATTAAATTGCACGCAATTCCTCCCAATTGTAATGTACAGAACGGATTTTCTTTCTCGTGAAAGAAAATAACTTCCTTTATGCTCACATTTCAATCTGGTAAAACCACTTAACAAAATGACTTTTACGAAAAACGTACATTCCGCAAGCAAATCGCATCCCCCCGTAAATGTACAACCACGAAGTGATGCGAGAAATATTGTTTTCCAAAAAATGAAAAATTCTCAACTGAGAATGCATAAACCATTTCTTTTATTTTCGTGATGTGTTTTAGGTACATGCTTGGATATATGCATATTAATGACAATTCGTTTTTATTTTGAGTGCATCAAAACGACAAAGCTGGAGAATTCAACCGAATTTGGATAAATTTCTGGATTGAAGTGGATCCAATTTTAAGAAAGAAATATCAAAAATGGCGAGAAATCTATCAAATATTTTTTTAAGTCTTCAATTTAAATAAAATTTTTATTTTCGTATCCATGATCAATGTTAAAAATATTCTTTTTCATATTCTAAAATAGATTATTAACTCTACTGATTTGAAATTCACATTAAGTATGAATATTTTTCGAAGTTCGGATTATAAAATGTTCTAAAAAGATATCCAAAAAATTGTATTATTACCCAGATAAATAAATAATGTCTTTATTCCAGCATAGTACGGAAATGAAGTAGATTTAATCATAAGCAAAAACGAAGGTTTTTCATACTGAGATTAGAACTGTTTTCCTAAAACCTTATCTGCTTCTTTTATTCAAAATAAGTCCAATATACTGTAATTTAATACATAGAGATTTTATTAACATTGTAAGTTACTCCGGATAAAATTATTAACTTATCGCTTAGACATAATGGAAACATTTGTATTTTCTTACAAATAGATTGTTTTTATAATATTTTAGTTATCGATAACAAAACTACTTTGTTAGATAAAAGTAAAAAATAAATTTAATTTAAAAAATAAATTAATTAAAAATTGCTATTTTTAAAACGTTGTAAGAGGGAAAATAATTGTTGTTTTTTATATAGACAAATACCAGATTCATAACTTAATTATTTTAGGAAATTTAAGTATTTATCATGTTATAGAAATTGGATTAGGTTGCGTTTACATGAAACATAAAATGATTACTGTTTTTCTAATAATACTTTTTAAAAATGCCTTTTGTAACTTTTACATATATATATATATTTATGTATGTATATATATATATATATATATATATATATATATATATATATATATATATATATATATATATATATATATATATATATATATATATATATATATATATATATATATATATATATATATATATATATATATATATATATATATACATATATATATACATATATGTATATATATGTATATATATGTATATATATGTATATATGTATATATATATATATATGTATGTATATATACATACATATATATATATGTGTGTGTGTATGTGTGTGTTTTGTGTGTGTGTGTGTGTGTGTGTAATATATCAGATGTGTTTAACTTTAATATTTCCTTAAAAACCTTCTCTCTCCCATTCTAATTCCTTAAAATCTTTTTCCCAGACTCTAAATGTCTTAATCAAAGGAGTGCCTTCGACTTAAAATTCTTCCCAAAACTTTCTATCTTAAAGATGCAATTTTTCTGTGTATTCAACACGTTTCGCAGCTGTTGCCGGCAAATGGCTAAGTGTTTTTCCCCATCTTGCGCTTAAATTCGCTGAGTAAGTGGGAAAATTCTTCCTGTCTTCGATCTTGGGTGCGCCTCTCTTCGACCAGAGTGATTTTTGTGTCTTTCCTTTGTCGTTGAGTAGTAAATATGTCTGTTTTAACAGCTCTGAAATAAAGTTTTAAATAGACTTGTGCCGTTCTCTTCGATGTCGACCGACTGCATTTTTATCACTGCTAGCTGTTTAGCTTTCTCCTTGAACAGCAGTTTTATAATTTAGGGATTGATATATATATATATATATATATAATATATATACAGAGAGAGAGAGAGAGAGAGAGATAGGTAGACAGATATTTAAAATGAAAATTAAAAATAATACATTATTATATTATTAAGTGTTCGTTAATATGTACACTAAATTGCTTATATTTTATTACCATGCCGCAATTCAGCCATTACTAATGCTATTCAAAAATAAATTTGAATAATTATATATGAAGCATCAATTTTATTTTTAGTTAAAACAAGGAATTTTTCCAATTTTAGAAATGGTAACCTCATTAAAGTGTTTAATGCACTGCCCTGTTTAGTGTTATGTAATTTCGTTAGCAAAAAAAATATTCAAGAATCTGACAGCCTCTTTATACAAAATGCTTATATAATATCCCGTGCATTCTAACTTTACAGATAAAATAAATAAGGAAAGCCAAAGTTAATAATGCGCTAGTGTATAAATAAATAAGATAGCAAACAACTGTTTCGATGCTTCAAGCAGTTTCCTCTTCAGAGGTAAACAAAACAAGCAAAAAAAAATTTATTGCTTGCAGGATATATGCTATCTAATATTTTTATATACGATTTTTTTCTTCCCATTTCTTGCTTACTTTATTTCTGCTTTTTTAAAAATTAGAATGTTTTATTGTATATTGTATATTTTAATTTAACGTTGAGAAGCGATAGTTATTGAGAGAAAAAATACAAAAAATGTATGAGCCAAAATTCTTTACTTTTTGAGTGCTACGGTCTACTTTTTACAACACGGGGGCTAATGAGACCGGGACCTACTGCATAAAGCCGATTCTAAACGGCTACGAACATCCATGCCATAGTGGGATTCGAACTCATGAACTCCGGTTCCGAAGGCTGGCACCCTAACCATTCGGCCATCGCTCGGGATTCACTTTTAATTAACCTGGTAGGTAAAGTAAGTATTCTGGGATGGTTAAATTCTGAATCCAGTGTTAAACCGTTAATATCTAACATCCTTCATTATGGACGGATAAAATAGTCTGTAGAATTTTTATGTATACTTGGAGCACATTTTTCTTTTCCTCGAAGGTAGATTGGTCTTTTATAAACAATTTACTAAATTTTATAGTATGTCCTATTCATAATTTTGTTTTTTGGTTTAATGTTTTGTGATTTATAGATCACCGTACCTATACTTACTACTTTTACAACATGTGCGTCCACTAAAATGATAATAAATTGCTTTATCTATTATAAAGCCTTAACCCTCTAAGCGGTTCGCACGTACAATTCCGCCAAACCGATGATGTCTTCAAAGCGGTTGTCACGTACAATTTTCGAACTCCAAAAACGTTCCGAAAATTTATGTATTGTACATTTCTGCCAATGTTTTCCCCCATGGAGTTTTGAGGTAGGAGGATCAGTTCGATTGTTTAGGAACTGCACACCTACTTCCTGAGGCACAAAGACGCTGATAGCTTTTCATGGTTTTGTAAATTTCTATTTCGAAGTATTTCGTTTGCGACAACTGATGTATCTCTAATTGCACCACTTAAATAGCTTGAATGACTTTCGTAAAAAAGATAGAAATCATTCTCTTAAAGAATATTTTTATTTGTACTTTTAGAACCCATTATTTCTTATGGGATGATCCTCGAGACTTGATCAGCTTTATGTGTATTAAACATTTACAATCTGTAATGTCTATTTATATATCTATTTATAACCGGAAGTAAAGGGACAGTAACGAGGGACCGTATTCCAATCTAGTCGACAAAGGGTGAAGTAAAAAATCATAGAACACTTTGGTCACTGACACAATGAAACTTTAGCGTATTTTTGGGAACTTTTTTCCTCCGTGTGTTCCACTCGGAGGGTTAATTTACAATGCTTTATTTGTATGAGATACGAAATACAGTCTGTTCCATAACAGCGAGTTGCTCATAAATTCGTCAGTGGATAGCGCGCAGATATCGGCTTAATTGCACGTGTTCTTGAAACATTAGAGAAGAATGCTTTATGGTTATATTTTTTATCCGGTTTGTTTTGCTGTGTTTAAATCAACAATTCGTAAATGAGGGCCGCGTATGCGAGCCGTTTTGAGCCAGTTTTTCCGTGTAACCATCCAAAAGGACCAAAAATGTCTTCTGCAGCTGCAGCCCGGCCCACGACAAAGTCGGAGTCGTTCGTCAAGAAGTGGGTAGTCTATATATATATATAAATGAATTTGTGTGTGTCTGTCTGTCTGTCTGTCTGTACTCAATAGACTCAAAAACTATGCATCCAATCGCCGTGAAAATTTGGGAAATGTTTAGGTATATCCCTGGGAAGGTTTTTGTAAATTTTCAACGTTCGAAATTCATTCCTTCCCCCTTTTTCGAGCATTTCATGTCATTATTCCAAGCATTATTTTCCCCGGTTAAACGCAAACGATTAAGTTTTTAATTTATCGCATCATATCTAAGGGAAAGAAGCAATATTTCTAGCAATGTGACGTCATCCCAAGTAATTGTTTTAAACGCAGTTTTCCACGGTTAAAAGCAGGAGATTAAAATGTTCAATTCATCACATAATAAATAGGCGAAAATGATATTTTTCTATCATTATGACGTCATTCATTTAAATATTTCATTTATTCATTTCTTATTTTATATTATTTAAAATCGTCTGCTTAGTATCTATTCGATTTGAACTGAAATTTGAGATATAAAGTGATTCACTTTCATTTCTATGTGACGCAAATTATAGCATTTTTATATGAGAACTAATTTTAAATTTAATTCTTGGTTCATTTTTATGTTACAATGAAATGCATATCAACAATATTCTAAGTACAAAAAGTACAAATTTCAGTGACTCTCATGGCCAAATAAAACCTATCATTTTATATAGTTATCTTCATATTCATATGGTTGTCGATATGAATGTGTGTTTCTGTTTCATACAAAACTATGTGGTTTGTCATAAATTTCCTTAATTTTGGAAAACATTTATTACTACCAACAAAATTAGCACTGTTGCTGTCAAAACCTGTGCTTCCTATTCTATCACGTAATATGGCAAGATCTGTTAACTTTGCTAATCAACGTACAGTAGTAATACAGTAATGCAATTTAGGGTTAAGCTTATATTTTACAATAAAAAAAGTTTGAGCAAATTTAATATAAGACTAATTCGATTATAAAAACTGAATAATGTTATAATACGCTTATGATAGAAATATATAAACATGCCAATGACTCGAACTGAACTGTGACGAATTTAGAGAGTTATTCACGAAAAATAAATCTTTGTTTAAAAGTAATATATTAAGTTCACCGTAGCGAAGCACGGGCAAACTTGCTAGTACGTTATAAAGCAGTACAATTGATGACCTACCGGAACTGGGTAAACGCCGCTCAACATCAAAATCGAATGATAAAGTGATTCTTTTCTAATCGATAATAATGGGGACTGGACAACTTATTAGGTGAAATGCATTCAGTTTAATACGTATACTACACGGTACAAATGTATTTTTAATTAATTCGTTTGTATTTTTAGAGAAATAGACGACAGGATCTTATGGAACAGATTCTAAATCTCTTACTTATGTCCAAGTCCAAGTAGATGATATTGTTCGAAGCACCTTGACTATAAATCTATATTTACTTCTTAACTCATGTACTTCTTAATATTAATCAGAGTTTTTAGAATTAAGAAAATTTTTATGGTAGAAGTGAGTTAAAGAAGAAAATTTATTTGAGTCCTTGTTCTCAGTAAATTACAATAATAGAAAAATAAAAGAATTATAATAAAGAAAAAAAAAGAGTCTTTTTTAATGTTATCAAGATTGCAGGTAAGAAGAGAAGGAATTAAAGTAATACGTTAAAGGGGGAGGTAAAATTTAAGATTAAACATTTACACAATTTAAAAGTTAAAGATGTATAAAAAATTAAAAGAAAGTGTAAGATTTGATTACGATAGTTTATGGTCGAGGAGTAGTAAGAGTCATTGTGGCGCCATCTCTTGCTCTTAATTTAAATATTTTCTTTTTTTATATATAATTGGTATCTACAGGTACAGGGTGTACCAAAACGACCGTATAAACTCTGCACAGCTAGATTCCTCGTTGGGAGTACATAAAAAACTGCCCTGAGAAGCGTACCTGTACGATCCATAGTTTACGAGAAAAATACGATAAACAAAGTATGACGTCACTATGGCATTACCATTACATCAGCCATTACATCAGCCGTACATGTCACAGTGGTCATGAACGGAATACATGGCCACCATACTAAGACTACCGGTAAGAAAGCTAAAAAATGAAACTGATTAGAATATCCCTAACTGTTAACTAAACTAAACTGATTAGAATATCCCTAGTCTTGACCTGCCATCTCCAAAAGAATTGTGTAAACATCAAGTATATTGAGAACTTGGAGTTTTACTTGACCTAGCCGTTATTAATTAACATGGTGAATTTTTGATTCGCTGGTGCCTCGGACTCATAATTCTGGAACGATTGACTCCTTTGCCAACTGAGCAACCGAATCTCATTTTAAGAAATTGAGATATTGCTTTTATCACATAATAGAGGAGAACCAATTATGCATGAATAAGCTTAATTGTCAGTACTTAAAATTATAGAAATGGTGAAAATTACTTTCGATGTCTAGATAGATATGTTAACACCACAAACTCATCCTGGAGTGGAAAAGCTTGAGGCTATTGACTCCCCAGTCAATGCACATTCGTGTTCAGGAAAATTTGGCTCCAAATAATCACAGCTGTGTTTCAAATCATACAGCTGAATAGGAACAATGCCAAAATAAGGAAATGAATTTCACTAAGCATATCTATTCATTAATGACATCAAAATATCGTATGGAGCATTTCCGGAAAAACTTAGTCACATGAAATATGAATAGAAATGTAAAGATTTTACAAAATCTAAAAATCTGTGTCATACATAGGGCTAGAGAGTAGCACAAATGCATATAACATAACTGAAATAAAAGCTTATGGGTCAAAGACCTAAGAGATAGTATTGTATTGAAATCTTTATTATCCTACTTATTGACCCTCTGTAAATAATTTCGCCTTTTGCTTTTTCATTTACTGGATCCAATATTAGGAGGAAATGGGATATAAATCATATAAATATAATTTACATTTCGGAAGGAAAATTTCTAAAAGTAAGCGTTTTTGTGTACAGGAAAAGTGATCATGAATAAACCATTACTGGATTTTTAGCAGAAACCGGGGAACACTGCCATATACATTTATAGATTTAAAATATAACGAAAACAAATAGAAAACATTCTAATAGCATCCATAAAAGCAAAATTAGACGATATTGGCAAGGAAATGTTGAAATATCCAGCAATCATTCCTGATAAAAGGGTTTGCATCTTTGAAGGGATAATGCAAATTTAACTATTTGTTTTTTAAACTGCATTGATTGAAATTTTGAAAGAAAATAATTTATAATTTTGGG
>CM063498.1:177492944-177505444 GCA_032207245.1 Pardosa pseudoannulata
GTCTAACTAGCCTGGAATGTACACTTATATTGAAAAAAAAATGTATCTTCAAGGTTCTTAGGTTGTTATGCATATACAGTAAGCTTCTCAGTTAGTCTAACTAGCCTGGCATGTACACTTATATTGAAAAAAATATATCTTCATGGTTCTTAGGTTGTTATGCATATTCAATGGGCTTCGCAGTTAGACTAACTAGCCTGGAATGTATATTGAAAAAATGTATCTTCAAGTTAATATACTTACTAGAGTATCACGAAAATGTTTAATTATATAACTCCAATTATGATGAGATTATGGGTATTAATCATGGATATTGATGTTACAACGATATAAGGTGTTTTAGAAAGCAATTTCTATATTTTATTTAGAGGAGAAATTTTTAAAAATATATGTTATTATAGGATATTAGGATAGTGTACTAGGGTTAAACTAAAAATGTCAGTAAAATTACTTTGTAATTAGACTCATTGTACACCATGATAATTCTGAATATATAATGACAAGCCTACGTACTATTAAAAAGTTAGATATATAGATGGTTCTAATATAAAATCATAATGTTCTTATGATAGTAACGTTAAAATAAACCCTTATATATCTTTTCATTTATACTCCACATTTTTGCGAAAAAAAACCTCTCTTAATATTTGCTTACGTCATAAGTTTTTGTTTGTTTATTTTATATATTTTATTTGCAAATAATTTCTAACGTAACACTTTTATTCCGAATTTCAGAAAAGAAAAAAAATTGAGTATTATATTTAAACCCTGATGCAAAAGAATGTTTTAAGTATTCACAATTTTTTGATATATGTCAAAACTTAACGTTGGATTATAAACCGCAAAGATTTTATAAATTTCACTTAGTAATGCTTATATTTTCTAGCGATAAATTATGAAGAAGGTAAATAAAAGGGATTTAAAATTTAAGTAAAATGTTTCCAAATAAAAAACAATTGATAAAATATGAATACTTGGCCTGTTTTTAAGTAAAAATGAATTCACACACACAAAAAGAAATTTATACTATGTTAGGTAAAAGCGAATTTATTATTCAATACAAATATTTTTCATTGCTCTTGAAATATTTGTTACACTAACCCTATTTATAACTTCGTAGACAGCATGTCTGACATCCTCATTTTATGGATGCTTTAATCAGTTAACTCTCTTGTTCTTTCATTACTTAAACACCAAATAACGAAATCATTGTGTAAATTATTTTACTTAAAATGCTGTTTACTTTATTTATTTACAAATCTACCCTATTATCCGTTTTTTAATCATCACGTTTCTCATACCTTTTCTTTCTACCCATGTTATTCTTTTTTCTTTTAATAGTTCTTGGCTTACTTCAATTTTTTTTCCAGACGGCTCTGTCGATAGTCTATCTTACCAATTGGTTATCCTCATATATTTTAGATAATTCAAAATATAACCTGACCATATTTTTGTTGTCTCTCTGTAAGTCTGTTGCACTTTCACTTCCAGTCTAATAACTTTGCCAGATTGTCTCATAATGTGGCTAAACTAGACCTTAGAAATCATGGTTGATCAGCTGACTTAACCAATCAGATTCGTTTCGGTTTTGAAGACATCCTAGTAACCCTTGAATGGCTTACAGTTTGGCTTCATCTTTTTATGTGTTTGGCAATTCAAAACTTCTTATAAGCAACGTTATTATCGGATTAAAGTGAGCCTTTACAAAAGTAGCCCTTTCTACTTTTTTTTTCTTTTTCTATTTTGAGTATTGATATATTATACATTTTAGTTAATATTTATTATCTGTTAAGTTAAAAGAATGTTTTGGGGTTTTGTCAGTCTGAATATCATTTGAATTTGACTTACATCTACATGTGTTTTAATTTATTTTAATTAAAAACATTTTAAATATTAGAAACAAATTTTCATAGATTTTTAAATGAAGTAGTACAAAGATTGAGAAATGCAGTTTTCTACCAAAAAAGTTTTACGAAGCAAACTTGAACTGCTTCAAGTCTCTTGTAAAAATTTAAGAATATCAAGCATTTGTATATATTTAATAAATATCTACTGTGTATATGTAAATTATATCTTACCTAGTAAATAAGTTAATTTTGAATGAAAAAATAAGGAAAATACTGTATTTAATATTTCAACTGTAAAATATTTAAAAGTAACGTTGTATTGATCCCTTATTAACTCATTATTTGATAGATGGGCCATTCTCATAAAAAATAACACATTCATGTTTTTGTTAGCAAGTTTTGAGATATTGGCTCTGAAAAGAGCCTTTGATTGTTTTCAGAAGACATAATTATTTTCAGAAGACTTGTTTAGAAAAACAGTTTGACCACAAGCGCTCCAAACTTTGGTGAAACTAGTCTTGACTCTATTGTCATTGTAATCTTTCCTATGATTCATCCGTTCCTTTTTTGTAAGCTGTCCTGCGACTAGTTAGGTCCGCCGATCAACCGTGATTTCTAAGGTCTAGTTGTGGCTAAGGGATGACCAACAGGACCATAAGGAGGAAGGTGGAGTCAACGTTATCAGGGGAACTTCCCCCATGGGCATCGAAGTTTTCTCATTGGTTAGCGTATTAGTGGGGTCAGCTAACTGTTAGTAAACAGAAAGTAAAGAGTGAAAATGAGGACAGTGCTGAAATCTATGAACTTCTACAAAACTAGTAACTTGCTAGGAAGGGTTCTAGGAAGAGTGCTGGGTTGCTAGGAAGAGTTCAGAGAATGAAAACGGAGTTTTTTTTTGTTTGTTTACCGCAATGGAGCCAAAACTTCATTACATATTAGTATTATTTTTAAATTCAATATTTTTACCGTGTGTTGAGGTGAAGACCGAGTGATCGCCAAGGCCAGCCGCACGTATAAGGGGAGACCGCAAGTATAAATGGAGTTCCTCTGAGAAATTTTCAAATTTGAATGATAACTAATTCTTCCTGCTGAATCTTTTTTTATATAAAATATAAATATAGGCGGAAATAAGCAATAATAATATTATTTATTCGACCATTCCAAAGGGTTGGTACTCGAACTACAATCTGCTCAACATGGCTTTCTGGTCGCCATTTATAACAGAAAATGGTGGTAGAACTGCCACAAAAGATTTTCAGCTGCACACTCTTCCTTCTTCCTTGCACTCTCTATAAGTGGACCAGCAGATCTCTCGAAAAAAAAAAGTTGAACAGCCTTGTCAGATGGTTACTCCGTGGTTAGCAGCCCCACTTGACCAATGGGGTCGAAGAAGGGTCACTCACATCACTTTCGCCCGTAGGTCATTTTCGAGATGGCGTTGTAGAAGTGTAAATCTTTGTTACACCGTGCAACACTTTTTTTAAAATTATATACATATATATATATATATATATATATTATATACATATATAGTATATATATATATATATATATATATATATATATATAATATATATATATATATATATATATATATATATATATATATATATATATATATATATATATATATATATATATATATATATATATATATATATATATATATATATATATATATATATATATATATATATATATATATATATATATATATATATATATATATATATATATATATATATATATATATATATATATATATATATATATATATATATATATATGTATGTATAAGTTTAAAGGCAAAGAACTGCTCTGGATCGTTTACGATTGCAAGCCGCTAAGCGATAATAAGTATTGACCGTTAATATGTTTTACTTTTTTTATTTTTAGGTAGATTCTATTTATATATTAGCTCTTCTTATGCTCTCTATTAATATGCCCCTGGATTGATTCACATATCTTTTTCTATATTTTACATTCAACAGTTTTAAAATTACATCCATCTGTTTGAGTCAAGATCCAAATCTCGCAGCCTTTTGTTCCCACAGGCTAAAGGATTGTTTTGCCATATATTATTTTTTCAGATGGCTGTCTCCAGACTTCTCTTTTCCAATTAATTTTCATTATGGATTTCAGATCATTCAAAACATCGTCCAACCATCTTATTTTAGGTCTTCATGTAGGTCTGTTATACATTGGCTTCAAGAATTTTAACTTTGAAACTGGACTACCAATTTGTCTCTCAAAGACTTAAAAAGTTAACTAAGCCTTTAGATTTTATGATGGTTTACATATACTTATTATTTCTTATTCTCCATATATTACTACCTACATAAATTGGTCAATGTATCTTTCGCAATATTTTAAGTTTAAATATTTTTAATTACTAATATCATTTTGTGTCAATACTCAAATCTCGCAGTCAAATGTCTGAACAGACTAAATAATTGTTTAGTATAAATTTCATTTGATTACTTTAGGGATTTGTTTATACATTAACATATATCATTGAAAAACTATAAATAAAAATAGCATCTATTACCATTTAAAATTCAGCAATTATAGATCCATATAGCGATTACAAAACAAGAAATTGGGGGAATTGTTTCAATTGACTAACAGAAAACACAATCATTTTGCATTTACTATGACAAACACCTTTTTTTACATGCGACTACCACACATCCTTTGACTATAAAAACAATCTAAATTCTAAAATAAAGGTCTCAAATCACTTCTTTAAAGGATTATCTAATCCTTTAAAGGCCAATATAATTATACTGTATGCATCGCTATTTATAAATCGAAAACAGTAATCTTGAAATCCACTCTTATTAGGTTATTATATGAATGATGCAATCACTTGTTGCTGAATCGAATGCCCTTAATTAGGGAGATACTCTGGAAAGAGGACTATTCAAGCTTTCTCTCAAACGCAAATAAGGGTTGCAAATAACTTCCGTTAACAATGACTACCCCTATTCAATTTTAAATCAAGTAACGAAAAAAGAGTATTCGGAGTATCTTCCCTCTTTAGCAGGTGTGTTTACGGAGGTGCAATCCAATTAGCTTCACTTCCTTTTTATCCCTGCTTGGTCATTCAGCCTTTCCCCTGGAGCTATATAATATCACAGGATTTGATAAGGGCTTATATTTCTAGCTTTTTTTCACAAAGAAATTATTTCTCTCCTTTTTTTTATCATAAAACTTTATTTTTCGCCTAATATTTTTTTCGGTAAATACACTTCAGCTGCAAACGTGTTTAGTTGCTAGTGTTTGTACTTTAGATAAGTTTTTTTTTTCAAAAGTAATATAATGATGATGTAATTGTTTTGTTTATGTACATGAGATGTTGTGACAGAAAGAAAAGCTGATTGCTTCAATTATTATTTTTATTACAAGAGATAAAATAATTTATTAAAAAGTTGGTATTACGAAGTGAAACAATTGCTAGATTTTATGTTCATTGTTATACTTAAATAGTCAGAGAAAAGAAATAAATAAATATGAGACCAGTTAAAGAAAATAACTCCCATAAATACTATCATAATAAATTTAATTATTGAAATTGGTAAAAATTTATAAGCAATAAATGATGTGAATTATTCAAAACGATTTTACAGAGATGTTTTAATTTTTTAATAAAGTAACAGATAGAAATATTTAATAGAGAATATTTTATAGCAGATTGCAAATTATTACAATTAAGTATTTTATACTTTGTTAAAATATAAAAACATTTTCCTGATGAAGTAATTTCTTTCTCAACATTTATTATTTTATTGTCTATTACATGATTTTATTCATTTTTATGATAAACAAGATTTAATAAAACTTTTAAACAATTAATATTATTTACCTCTTATAGTTATTTTTATTGATTTAACAATATTGTTATGATAGCCTTTCTAGAAATTATTTTCTTTACTAGTTCAATACTTTTTGATAGTTACTTCTATCATACATTCTAATGTTTACTGAATAATCCAAAGACCCGACTGTGGAGCACAAAAATTATTTTTAGTCTTACAAAGTCACAGAAATCTTGATGCCTGTAGTACATATTAATGCACCTACAAACTTAAAATCAAAAATCAAGTTCACACCTTCAAAATTAACCTTTATTTGAACAATCACATATTGCTGATAACCTTAATAGACTGATAAGATTATGGAATCAGAACTATCAAAGGTTTCAAAGTAGAATCGAACTTACAAACCAGAGTCTTCTGCTAAAAGATTGTAACAAATTCTGCACAGATTAATGATAAAGGTGGGACTCACATCATCTAACCTTTATATTAAAAGTTTCACATTGCTAATAATCTTAGTAGACTGTTAAGTTTATAAGTTGTAGCTGTAAAAGTTTCGCAAGTAGAGAGTAAATTACAAACCGGAGACTTCTGCTAAAAGCTTTTCCGAAATTCTACACAGAATAATGCTAAAGTGGGACTCATATCACCTAATCTTTATTTCAACAATTTCCCACTACTAATAACCTTAGTAGAATGATAGATATATAAGTTGCAATGGTTAAGTTTCTCAAGTAGAGGGTAATTACAAACCAGAGTCTACTGCTAAAAGCTTGTCCGAAATTCTACACAGAATAATGCTAAAGGGGGTATTCACATAACTTAACCTTAATTTCAACAATTTCCTATTACTACTAATCTTAGTAGACTGATAGATTTATAGTTGGAACGGTCAAAGTTTCTCAACTAGAGGGTAATTACAAACCAGAGCTTGTCCGAAATTCTACACAGAATAATGCTAAAGGTGGGACTCACATCACATAACCTTTATTTCAACAATTTCCAATTACTAATAACCTTAGTAGACTGATAGATTTATAAGTTGGAACTGTCAAAGTTTCGCAAGTAGAAGGTAAATAACAAACCATAGTCTACTGCTAAAAACTAATTCCTAATTTCTACCAATATTAATACTATAAGTAAAGGCTTAAATCTACACTTGGGTTCAGAATGGTAATTTTCTAGTCTGATACAATCTATGTCTTTTGATTTCTCTTAATATTTGGATCTTTCATAAATATTTCATCATCAGCTACAATTTACTCATATTATTTTAAAGATATTTTAATTGACATATGTAAATATGTGTCCTTTTATCAGAAACAAATTTATCAGGTTTTTATGTCATATAGAAAAGGACGAATCTTGCAATCTTCATATCTATACAGTAATACACTAATAAACGTAAAACCGGAATCAAACTACCATATTCAAAACTAACCTATATTTTAACAACCTTACATTGCTAATAATCTTAGTAGAGTTAAAGTAAAGCTGGAATTGGAAAGATCAAAGTACTGCAAGTAGAAGGGAAAATATCAAACCAGAAACTGCTGGTAAAATCTGGTTTCGAAATTCTATAAATTTAATTCTAAAGATAGAATTCAAATACGCACTTTAGTTCAGAACGTCAACGTTCAAGCATTCGGCAAAAATATCCAATTAATAGTATCGTACTATGAATATCCATACATTTTTCGTAATATTTGCCTCTTTACGTAATACGCCATTAAAAATATACTGTATTGGTATTATTTATAAACTGCTTAAATTGGCTTTTGTAAAAATATACCCTTTTATAAAAAATAGATTTATTAGGATTTTATATCATGCAGAAAAAGACGAACCAAAGCAAATATTTACTGTTTTTTTATTTACAGCTTTGAACAGACGCTATACAAATCATAATAACTATCTATTTTGTTTAATGCATTTTATTCAATGCCATTTAATTTAATGCATTTTGGACTAATCGTGTTTTATCAACACTTTAATTATTACGGATTATAAAGTGCTTAGTGTTAGTGATGGTCGGTATAGTTTTTATCCATGTTTTCATTCAAAGCATCCTTAAAGTAGAGAAGTATATTTGTTAAGTGCGTTTCTAAAAGAATTATACCATTTCATTCTCACAAATGACGTCCTAACTGGAATTAGCTATCTAACATTCAGTTTCTTAAAAAATACAGTAATCTGTATTTATTCTTTAACTTTTATAAGCTAGTTAAAAGAAATAAAAAAATATTTTGTACTCAAGTTTCAATCACTCTTTAGAGAAAATGACTTAAGTGCATCATTAGTCAGGAATTGGGATTTCCAGATATTTATCCGATTTCAGTTTTGAATAAAATAAAAAGCACTGCTATTAAAATCTGTTTTTTTTCTAAAAATATCATCAAATTATGCATAATTTTCAGATTATAATCAAGGCTTAAATTTGGTTTAGAGTTTTTAAAAATAATAAACAGGTTTCAATGTATATATATAATATATATATATATATATATATATATATATATATATATATATATATATATATATATATATATATATATATATATATATATATATATATATATATATATATATATATAATTATTTCCTTTAGTCACAATAATTATGTAGCCCCTATTGTTTTTACTTGCCTGGGCTACTGGGCAAGGAGAAAACTAATCAGCTAGCAGTAATAACGATGCAGTTGGGCAACACTGAAGAGAACGGCAGAAATCTAATTACAACTTTATTTTAGAGCTGCAAAAACGGACATCTTTACTAGTCAACGACAGACAAAAGAAATACACAAAACTCACTCTGCTCGAACTGAGGTGCATCCAAGAGTAAAAGCGGAAAAATTAGCACAATTCTGAAATAAAAATTTTGAATTTATTTAGGCTATTTATCTGTAGCACTATGCCTCGAAAACGTTCTGCAAAACAGTCCAGCAATGGCGCAAGTTAGTCAGCCTAATGGTGTGTTCAGATTATTGACATGGAGGACGCTTAAGAGCGTAAATTAAATTGCATGAAGAGTTATTAAAAATTATTCAGCTGAGCAAAAGCTAGTTACGGTTTTGGAAGTCAAAAATGTTAGAAATGAAACAAAGACATGTCACGAAAGGTGTTAATTTCTAATGACAGAATTAGATTTTAGTTTTAATTTAAATTGGCTTGTTTGATTAAAATATCCTTATATACTTATATATATATATATATATATATATATATATATATATATATATATATGAAACATAGCGTGGCCTGCCATGCTTCTGTGAACTGTGAAGTATCGTTTTCCAAAAATAATACGATTTATTAGAATTTTAACAGCATCTTTATTTTACAATGTCTACAGCAATCTAACAAATCTAACAAAGGATTGTGGCAAGGCTGTTTATAACCTTGTGGATGCCACCCATGTGAGAAAGGAATTTGTTTAATCAGAAAAGTAGGAATGCGCTCAACCAGCAAAGTAGGTTGGCGAGTTATTCTCGTCAACAGGAAGGAGACAAAATAGTGTAACGCCGAGAGGCCACTAAAAAGGTGACGAAATTGTGGTTGCGGATTTGGTTGTTTTTTAATAGAGGAGTTAGTAATTTTAGTTTTAGATCAAAGTGTTAAATTTTTACACACACACACACACACATATATATATATATATATATGTGTGTGTGTGTGTGTATGTATATATATGTATATGTATATATATATATATATATATATATATATATATATATATATATATATATATATATATATATATATATATATATATATATATATATATATATATATATATATATATATATATATATATATATATATATATATATATATATATATATATATATATATATATATATATATATATATATATATATATATATATATATATATATATATATATACTTAATGAAATATTGAATAATTATTCTATGCATATACTATTTATATCTTTTCACTGCCCTATTCTTTTTTTAAATTGTATAATACATCTTTATATGAGCTCTGTAAACTGTTTCACAAAGAAAAAGTTTAGCTTTTTACATAACTGCGTAATTTCCTAGAGATTAAACTTCTCGAAAATATTTTTATTAATCCAATCACTTGTTGCTACCCTAGATTCTCCCTGTTACTAAATGTGATTAACGGTAAGCGAACCTATTCAAGCATTCCCTTGTTCTTATATCTAAGCAAGGCAACTTTCGTCTGAAAGCTCTCTTTCAATTTCAAATCCGAACGCAGTTACAACACACAGAAAAAAGAAAATTCATTGACTTCGCTGTTGTGGCAAGCGTGTTTTAGAAAAGTGCAACCCAATTAGCCTTTCTTTCGTTTTCCTCTTCACTACATCTCCATTTCTTGCGCCCTTTTCTAACTACAGAACCTGAAAAGTAATTTCGCAAAGGGAAATTTCCTCTCTTTGTTTTCGCCACAAATGAGCTCCTTAATTGGAACTGTCATTTTTCTAAACATTTCAGTTCTTGATTTTCTTTGATTGGAAATATTTTGGTATTCCACATATCAGTTTAGCATTTCAAAGAAGATTCCAGAAAAAAAAATATTTGTTTTTACCTTGCATGTGAATGAATTTTCAATTATTTAGATATTGTATAAAGTGGGATTATTTCACTGAGCGTGCTAAACAATTAGTGTCAGCATTTTTTTATTGAAGTCTTAACTAGTTTATTGATAGTTAGAGATAAATAAGTAATGTATGTAAACTGTCATATTTATTTAAACAAAAGGAAAAAACTTGCAATTGTAATTTACATACAATTACATGCATTTACTTTAAATACAGTATTTTTTTTTACTGAAGTGTTAACTAGTTTTTTGATAGTTAAAGATAAATAAGTAATGTATGAAAACTGTCATATTTATTTAAACAGAAAGTAAAAAGCTTATAATTGTATTTTAAATACACTTAAAATTTATTGAGTGCACTCGTTATTCGTTTTTCATTTTGTTAAACGTCATTAATGTATTTTTATATTAACTTGTTTAGGAAGACATTGTTAAAGATCATAGAAAACGAAGGTTCAGAAATTCATCAAACTGAAGCTAATTCATTTTTATTTAATATTATTCTTATTGTAATGCAATGCTTATTTTTTAACTTTACGTTACTTATTGAAGGAGAATTAGCAGCTGTTTCAAAAACACTATTAAAATGAAATGTTACTTCATCATTATTCAATGCATATACGAGTTATGTGGTATTAAATAACTTTTTAATTAGTAATTACATATATGTCTATAAGCTGTTATATTTGTAGTACATTTAGACATGCAAAACTTTACAACAAATAAGAAATACTTTTAAAAATGCAATTAATTGTTGTTACAATTTCCTTCTACTACCAAATACGATTGACAGAAATTAATCTTACTCGAACGGTCACTTTTTCTCACAGCGGAGCAACACATATTCTGTCTAAAGGGTAAAATAATTATTTACAACATTAGGATTTTCAATTTGAAATACTAACATAATTTATATAAAAAAACAAAAATTCATAGTTATATGTTTGGTAGGCTTGTTTTTACAATAAATAAGATATACTTTTAAAAATGCAACCAACCCCTTGCCACAGTTTATCTTTACTAACACATATGATTAACAGAAACCTAACCTACTCATTAGTCTCTTGTTCTTACAGCTGAGCAAGACACATTCCATCTGTAGGGTAAAATAATTATTTAAAACATTAGGCCTTCAATTTGAAATGCCAACGTAATTTATAAAATCGAAAATTCATAGTTATTTGTTTGGTAGGCTAGTTTTTACAGCAAATAAGATATACTTTTAAAAATGCAATCTCTTGTTGCCATAATTTATCTCTACTACTATATATGATTAACAGAAACCGCCTACTCAATTAGACTTTTGTTCTTACAGCTGAGCACGATACATTTTGTCTGTAGGATAAAATAATTATTTAAAACATTAGGCCTTTCAATTTGAAATACTAACATAATTTGTAAAAAAACAAAAAATTCATAGTTATTTGTTTGGTAGGCTAGTTTTTACAGCAAATAAGATATACTTTTAAAAATGCAATCTCTTGTTGCCATAATTTATCTCTACTACTATATATGATTAACAGAAACCTAACCTACTCAAACGGTATCTTGTCCTTACAGCTGAGCACGATACATTTTGTCTGCAGGTTAAAATAATTATTGAAAACATTAGGCTGTCAATTCGAAATACGAACGTAATTTATAAAAAAAGGAAAATTCATAGTTATTTGTTTGGTAGGCGTATTTTTACAACAAATAAGATATACTTTTAAAAATGCAATCCCTTGTTGCAGCAATTTATTTTTACTACCATATATGATTAACAAAAGCCTAACCTCCTCAAACGGTCTCTTGTTCTTACTACTGAGCAAGGCACAATCTGTCTCATGGTTAAAATAATTATTTTAAAAAATTAGGCCTTTCAATTTTAAATACAAGCGTAATTTATAAAAAAACGAAATTCCATAGTTATCTGTTTGGTAGGCGTGTTTTTTCAATAAATAAGATATACTTTTAAAAATGCATTCCCTTGTTGACACAATTTATTTCTACTACCATATATGATTAACAGAATCCGAACCTACTGAAATGGTCTCTTGTTCTTACAGCTGAGCACGATACATTTTGTCTGAAGGGTAAAATAATTATTTAAATTATAAGGCCTTTCAATTTGAAATACGAACGTAATTTATAAAATAAACGAAAACTCACAGTTATTTGTTTGGTAGGCGTGTTTAAGAAAAGTGAAACCCAATTAGCTAGTCTCCCGTTTCATACTTCGTTGGAATTCTATGACCAGATACTGAAAAATA
>CM063498.1:177510444-177540444 GCA_032207245.1 Pardosa pseudoannulata
ATATATATATATATATATATATATATATATATATATATATATATTATATATATATATATATATATATATATATATATATATATATATATATATATATATATATATATATATATATATATATATATATATATATATATATATATATATATATATATATATATATATATATGTCTGGTGAATTTGGAAAGTAAAAAGAAACTTTAGTATTAAATTATTATTATTATTAATCATAACCTAACAATTAAATTCTTGAAAATTTATAAATGGACATCAATATTTACAATAATAATCAGCGAATCAATCGAATAATTTTATATTTGATATAATAATTATCATGAAATAACTTGGAGAATATAGTGTGTTTACTATAATGCTATATTTGTTTCAATTTCACTTTTCAGCCGTATGGGATCCACAAATTGATTTCTCTATCCTTGGTCTACATCAATAATTACAAATTTTGTAATATTTTGTAAATCCATTCTTTTTTTTACATTATTGGACTATTATTACAGTATTAATTCTATTCTACGCTTCCTTTATGCATATCCTACAGGTTCAGTGTATGATTTCAAAAATTTCTTACTTTCTAACATCATTATTTTTATCATTAGTACTAAATATTTATTTATTAATCTTTCAAAATCATTTCGTTTAAAATATAATCCTATTTTAAATTAACTATTATTCAAACGAATTGCGAATATTTTCTTTTTACATAATAGTCAAGTTTACAAGGATGAATTCTAAAATAAATTGTTATCCCTTTAAAATTAAGCAATAAATGTTGGTGTTATTTTATGTCACAGATTCATATCAGCTAATGTTGTCCACTACTGATATGGTTATAGAAAGTGAAATTGATCAAGAATTTTTTAGATTTTAAAGAGTGCGCAAAGAAAATATCTTTCGTTATCAACTTTACTTTTTTAGTTAGAATTCCAAAGACAAAAAGGATTTCTTCCTTTATTTTAAACTAGAAAAAGCTGGTGGACTGTATTTTGTCTTCTCACGGTTGTTTACGAAGTCTTGTTGAATTTTTCTCACTCTGTTATTTTTTCCTCGGCTTTTTTTCTTTTCTGCCCAAAGTTTTAGAATAGTACAGAAAGCACATTTCGTTTAGTTAGTGGATTTGTTCTATTTCTCTTCTTGTTAAATGAGTTTTTCGGTTAGACCAACTTTTATTTAAACGAAGTATTTTCAATATAATAGTGATTTTTAATGGAGCAGTATATTCTATATGTTTTCAATATTTTAATAAGTGTCTTAAATTCTTACGCAATCTATCTACTGAGTTCCAGAAGAATTTACACAACGATCTTATTAATAATTTCACCAATTACGGTCGCACTGATATTACTAATCAGAAGATGCCTATCACCGTTCTTCCTAAAGAAATTCAGTTTTAGTCTCTAAAAAATGCAAAATAAACAATAAAAAATCAGAAAAATGTCAGAAAAAAGTTTATAAATAATTAAAATGTAAGAAAAATCTATAAAACTTGAGAAAAAGGACCACCATATCCAATGTTTACACCCTCTTCTCATGTTAGACATGACGATTTTCCATTGGTCAGCATTCTCGTTTCTTACCAGTTGGGCTGTAGTCAAGATCTCATTGAATATCAAAACTGCTCATTCTCATGCCATTCCAATCCTCTAATATATATATATATATATATATATATATATATATATATATATATATATACATATATATATATTAGAGTCCGATGCAACGGATGTCTCTGACCTCAAAAATATCTAGAGAATTTCTCTAGATTTTGTGTCATGAACTCACGAATCCCCAATTATCTTTTATTTTTCTTATTTGGTTATTAATTTTTTTTGCTCGCTGTTACTCATGCTTACTAAAACAAACTCAGGATTGACGGGCTAGCCTCATTTAATCTCTTTGACACATTTCCTGATGATCCATTTTAAATGAGTGGATTAAATAATAGACTGTTTTTTGAAAAAAATGCCTGTTTACAAGTATTATACTGTATGTATAATATATATTATACCATAATTATACTTTCTTATTTTTTAACAAAGAAATATCGTGGAATTAATATAATTCAAAAACTGTTACTTTCAAAAGTTTTAAAGTTATAAAAAACATGCAAAAACAAGAAATAATAAAACATAAAAATGTTTTCAATTTATTTCAGGATTCAATAATGTAATTATTATTTTTAAATTTACGATTAATATAGTTTTAAACCCATGATTTAAATAATTTTAAAATATTAATAACTTATTTTAAAAAATATTTATAATTTAAATATTTTATACCATTAATCATATATGCAAGTTTTTAAATATGAATAATTAATATAATAATAAATAATTTTAAATATTAATAACTTAAATACACTTTAAATAGGAAAAATTTAAATAATTTTAAAAACATTTATACTTTACATTTTTTAAAATAAGGATAAATGTAATTTTTCAAATTTTAATTATTTAAACATATATTTTTAAACATTAGAAGTAAAAGTTAAAATTTAAATTGAATTTTAAATATTAATATTTTTCATTTACCCATTTTTTTGCAAAAAAAAATTTAAATCACAATACTATCCACCTAATTAATAGTAATTATAAAATCAAAGAAATTATAATAGATATGTGTTTAAGTCAGTCTATACAAATTGTATAAATAAAACAATATATTGTGACATTGTCATAGAAAAAAAATTGAAGTTATAAAATTAGCAGTTATATTGTGTAAAAAATGTAACCGTAATACTCAAAATTTTTATATTTGACGATCTGAAATGCATGTGAAATTGATATTCTTATATCTATAGAAACAGTAATTAAATCTTCATCGTTCTTACACAAAATTTATTAAGAAAATAATATTTTATTCACTATATAATAATAGTCTAAGTTATCTGTCCGTCTGTCCTCTAATTTATGAAGCGGTTGTACTTGGAATGGATAGAGGTATCTATATTGGATTCTGGATCAGTTAGGGTTAGCACCTGTCGAAATCCACCCCTTCCCGCCTTTTAGAGCAATTAATGCCATTATTTAAAGCCGTATTTACCCCGGTTAAGAGCAGGCGATTAAATTTATCAATTTATCACATAATAAATAGGTAAAAAAACATATTTTTCTAGCATTATGACGCCATTCTTTTTACCATCTCATTTAATCATTTCTTATTTTAAATTATTTAAATATCGTCTGCATTATTTTCATACGTTTTATCACTGAACTTAGATATTACGTAAATAATTTTTTTTTTATATTTGGCTTAAATAATAGATTAGGTACATATATGATAATTTTGAATTTAATCATGGATTATTTTTTGGTGCATTGAAAATTCTATCACCGGTATTAACAACAAATTCTATCTACCTCCATGGCGCAGTGGAAATGATAGGTTCATTCCTTTACTTCCATTTATTACTGTGGCAAAAACATTGAGAAGAACTTAACGATAATTTCGACGTAATTAAGACAACTTCGACTGAATTGAACGTATTTTTAAACTGCATTCACAGTATCGGGAGAATTTTGAGGAGTATGAAGATAAATAAATTATTGGTCATGTACCAGATAATTCTCAGCCGAAAAACAAACCATTTTTTACCTGCCTCATAGGGTACTTTACAATTCTGGAAAATTAAAAATTTTACTGATCCCGTCATATGACTGGCTATATATGCTAATCAGAATAATATTTAAAATAGGTAGTTCATATTAGTATATTATTCGTATGAGTTTAATTTATTTCTCCTTTTCTTTCAGGGATATACTGTGCACAACAGTTTGAAGTGAAGCCAAGCAGCGTAGAAGTAAATCCAGGAGACACAGCCATGTTAACGTGCAAAGTCCACAACAGGCAAGGAGAATGCGCGTGGCTGAAAGATGGAAAAGTAATGGGCCGCATCGACACCAAATACGACTTTCTGCGGGAGCCGGCAGATGGCGACTGCAGCATTCGTATTCGAAATGCCAAGATAGAAGAAGATGACGGCATGTGGCAATGCCAGGTCACGCAGATCTCTCTCACTGAACCCACGCTTACAGCACCGGATGTTAAATTCACAGTTAGAGGTATGCAGTGTTGGATTCATTAACTTTTGTGTTTCTTTCTTATAACGACAGTAAACTTTTAGTTGAAGGAAAATTTTGATTTTCTATCTCATTGAATTGTGACACGTTGTTGTTTCTGATATCACTTAGTCAAACCAAGCACGATAAAGCCATACTCTACTCGTATTCAGGTAAAGGAGTGAGCTTTTCTTTTTTTAAAGAGCACTTCAAGGGTGAAAGTACGACTTATGCTCAAGTGGGTTCTCATAATTTGGAAACAGGGATCAAGCAGAAGACACATAGACTTGGCTGTCACCCCCACAGGTACTGATTGAGAACTTGGAGCATATTGTGACCATGGATCTATTTTATGTGTCCCAGTAACCTTTAAAGAACATGGTGGATCTTAGGACGGCTGGGGCTCCGAACCTACAACCCTTCAGTTACGAGAGCATTGCTTTATGTAAAACATAAGGAAGAATAATAAGAAAAGACAATGTTTAAATATCCATTACTTTATAAATAATATATTTATCATTAAACAGACAATTCAATTATCACTATTATTTACTTTAAACAGTATTTAAAAAAAAAAAGCTTTTAGGCCTGTTTAAGTATTTTAAACCTTCTAGGTGAATTTCTAACCGTAGTATACCTTCGAAATGTATCGTCAATTTTTAACCAGAGGAACGTAAATTTTTAAACTGTGGTCTGCAAAACTTTGTGTTCCACATAAGCTTTAAAATAAGTCCAATTCTAACATTAATTTTACATGCACACCTCCCAATAAATTATTTCTGATTTAGATAAACATATATTGTCTATGTAAATCAGCTTTAGGAATTGTTTACTCAATCATTTTCCATAGTCTATTTAATTACTACATGAAAATAAGAAAATTATATTATTTATTTAAATGCACGAAATTGTTTGATGAATAAAAAAGTCATCTGATAGTGCAAAAGAAAACATTAATTTTTAGTTCATTACATGAAGTTTAAATTAAAGACGAATACACCTCTATAGGATCGTGCTTTACATAATATTTAAACTAGTTGTATAAAGTATTTAATGAGCAAAAAAGTTAGTACAATAGAAAATAAAGAAATATATTTCAATTAAACTATTATTGTTGTTTTCTTATACCACTTGGTCACACCAAGTGCGATTGAGCCAGAGGTTACTCGTGTTAACCCTCCGAGTGGAACATACAGGGGAAAAAAAGTCTCCAAAAATTCGCTAAAGTTTTATTGTGTCAGTGACCAAAGTGTTCTATGATTTTTTTTTACTTCACCCTTTGCCCCATCCTCGTTATTGTCCCTCTACTTCCGGTTATAAATAGATATATAAATATACATTATTGATTGTTTATTTTTAATACACTTAAAGCTCGTCTCGAAGATCATCACATAAGAAATAATGTATTCTAAAAGTACGAATAAAAATATTTTTAAAGAGAATTATTTATATATTTTTACTAAAGTCATCCAAGATATTTCAGTGGTGCAATTAGAGATATATCTGTTACCGCAAATGAAATACTTCGAAATAGAGATTTACAAAGCCATGAGAAGCTATCAGCTTCTTTGTTCCTCAGAGAGTAGGGGTGCATCCCTCAATAAATGTCAGTCAAAGAGGGGTGCAGTTAATAAGCAATCGACCTGACCCTCTTACCTCAAAACTCCATGGGGGAAAGCACTGTTAGAAATATACAATACATCTATTTTCGGAACGTTTTTGAAGGTCGAAAATTGTCTGTGACAGCCGGCGGAATTGTACGTGCAAACCGCTTAGAGGGTTAAGGCAAAGAGGTGCACCTTTTTTTACGAGCACCCCAAAGATTAAAGTACGGATCAAGTACAGGGACCAATTAGAAGGTTTTGGTTTTGGAGCGCTACGGTCTAGTTTTGCAACACGAGGGCTAATGAGACCGGGACCTACTGCTTAAAGCCGATTCCGAACGGCTACGAACATCCATACCATAGTATGATTCGAACCCACGAACACCGGTTCCGAAGGCCAAAACCCTAACCATTCGCCCATAATCCGGCTAGGACCAAGGAGAAGATCCATAGGCTTGGCTTGGTACCCCCAGAGGTACTGATTGAGAACTTGGAGAACATTGTGACCACTAACATATTTTAAGTGTCCCAGTCACCTTTAACGAACACGGCTGATCTTAAGCCGGATAGGTTCCTGAAACCGAAACTCTTCAGTTAAGACAGCATTACCTTTTCCGACTGAGATACCACGGCTCATCCAATTAAAGAATTCTTTAGTTTTAATCTTTATACAATTATTTTTTAGATTTCTACCTGCTAATATTTTTTTCCTATAGGCTGCAAGGCTTTGCTCGAAAATTTTATTCACCATTATAGTATCTTCTTGATAGTGGAAAAAATTTAAACTGTTTAAATTTAGCGCATTAGTCATTTATTAAAACATTCTAGTTATTAATATAAAAACTATTTCAGAAACAGATTGGTCGAACAATGGTCGATTGGTTAGGGTGCTGGCCTTCGGCACTGGAGTTCGTATGTTCGAATCCCACTGTGGCATGGATGTTGGTAGCCGTTCGGAATCGGCTTTAAGCTCTAGGTCCCGGTCTCATTAGCCGTCGTGTTGTATAAAAGTAGACCGTAGCACTCCAAACCAAACCAAATCAGAAACAGATTAGAATATAGTTTACCTTTGTACAAAAAATTATTAAAAAGCCGGGACAAATGTATTATAAATAGCATTGTACTACAAGATGATGTGCTCTACGGTAAACACTGAAATATGAATAAATCATAATGGTTCATTCAAAACCTATTACAGGAACCAAGTAATTTTTAAAAAAAATCTTTAGTATTCGCATAAGTTCAAAATATTCTCATAAATTCTTTTCTTATTAAATATTATTTTCCTCTATTAATTATACTCTAGAATACTTAAAAAAACATAACATAACATATATTATTTAAAATTTATTTAAGGAAGTAAGTTTCTAATACAACGGGTACTCGAAACTTCCTTCAATCGTTCAAGACATTCTACTTCAGGAAACTGGAGTTCAGAACTCCGGAAATGGTCGAAGGGTGATTTTTACGTCTGGGAAACTAAATAAATAGTCTGTGATTTCAAAATAACTTCACGTTTGAGAAAGTTTTAGTGGTTTATTTTTTAGACGTAGTTTACTTTAAAAATAGTTTTCGAGAACCGAATCCTTAAACTTTATTTAAATTTTCTTAACTCGGTTAGAAGATGGTTTCAGGAGATATAAATCTAAACACTTCTAAAATTTTTCTAAAATATTATTTTTGTAAAGTTAAATTAAAAGTTTTAAGCGGAAGAGGGAGACAATTTTTGCGATAATTAATTCTTCTGCCTTAAGTTGGGCTTAATGCTAAAAAATTAATCCTTTGTTTATTGTTTAGCTAAGCAGTTTATTCTGCTTTGCACTCTCTTTTGACTGAAGGTTTAAATTGATGACTATGCATTAATCACTTTCTCAATATAACTTTTTTTTCTACACTTATCTGTATAAAATAAATAAAACCAATATGATTTGAACAGTGTTGTCTATGATGCCAATAATATTATGGTAATGATTAGGAAAGATATTTAATTTGTAGAATAGTGATCTATTATTGAATCTATTGTAAAATTTGTGTCAAAACTCGAATTCCTGTGGCAATTTTAAGCTCTGAATCCAGAACTGTGACAGAATTGAATCTCTTTGAAATTACGCAGATATTGTCAAATATCGGCCTTGACTGGCACTCAAGAAGCTTATCAAGGATCAATGTGATCGCTTTGTTTTAAAAACCTCCTGTGGGCTTGACTAAAGAACTGGTTTCCCCCGACAACTTGGCGATAATGGTTTAAGTATCGTTGCCTAACATTTTCTCCTGATCTCCCCGTGTCCAAATAATCTGTATCTATATTATAATGTATATCATATTTGCATCAAGATCTCATTGTGTAACTATTTTATTATGTATTAAAATTATGCAATGCCTAAACGATTAGATATAACAAACCACTAATGGTTCACTATCGATGATTTTTAATAATTTGGAGCTGTTGCGTTTGCAAACTGTTAAGGTATTAATTGCCAATAAATATAAATATATGGTTTTCAAGTCGTTTTCTTTAATTAAGTAAGAGTATATAATTATATTACGATGTCGCACTGTGAATTCATTAAAGTCGCCAGCAAAAGCAAAAAATACAATGTTTGTATGGATTACTTTTGTGTTTTAGTAAATATCGTCAATATTTTCGCCAAATTTGCCAAGGGGAACCCAATTCTTAAGTATTCCCCCTAATGTGAATCTGGTGTTGAATTCTTGTATATTTTGTGTCTAAACTAACATTACTGTGACAGCTTGAAGATAACTTATTGTTAGCAAAGAATTGTTAATAATTGTTAAGAACTGTAAAGTATTGTTAGCAAAGCAATATTGTTAGCAAAGAAGCAACAAAGTGATCGTTCTGTTTTTAAATCGTACCGTAAATCTGTTGTTGAATCTCTTGAATGTATTTTGTGTGAAAACTCTCATTCCTATGGCAGCCTGAAGTGCTAAACCAAGAACTCTGATACAATTTTTTCTCTGAAACAGCACAAGTACTGTTAAATATCAATTATGACCAGCGGCTGCGAAGTGTATGAGGAATCTGGTCAAGTGTTTCATTTTTAAATCCTACTGTAAGCTAACAGAAGAAACCAGCAGAAATAGAACTTATTTTTATTAAAATTACTTATTTTATTCCCTATAAACATACAATACTAGAAAAGATAGATTGAATTTTAATGTAATTTTATATAAGAGAAAGAGATTGACGTACAGAGGCATAGATGTAATGTTGTAGCAGATACATGTTTCCTCAGTCCATAGTTCTTTTCTTTTTTTATTCTTATCAAATTTTTAATTGTAAAACATTGTTTTGAGACTTGAAGGTTTACTATATTGGGATGAACTATTCAAAAAAGTCCACATTAAAGATAAATTAGAAATGTTATAAAATATTTTGTATTGGATCTAATAAATTTAATGAGAATGAATGTGATGTGTTAAGTCATCAACAAGTAGTTTAATGTTGGGAGCGTAAATACCATGTCACTGAGGTAAAACGTCAATATAACTTCAATATAACGTCAATATAATTTACTGGTAGCTGTCGATAGACGGCCTGACTTTAGGTTTTACCGAACGGTTGTAGCTCTTCTTTGTATCTAATACTGGTCGTTGGGTAACATGTCTTGGAACCTCGGCCATAGTCTAGAGTTCCAACGCTAATGTATACTTAAATACGAGGCTCTTAGATTTAAAATGATTGAGATTAATTTTTTGTCATTTGTCATTTGCCAACATTCGTCAGCATTGTAATATTTCTTTTCATAAACTTGCTCTGTTGATTCCTTTGCAACATAACAGTCCTTTTTGCTCATTTAATAAGAGCCTGTTTTATATTCGTTCCCACGTCTGAGAATAATTCGCATACGTCACCATCAACTGATATATATTATGTATGCAATATGTTTCTTCCTTAACAAAGTGATTAGTTAGATGTGATTTACTAATATTATTAGTATTTACTCAGATGATTTTTCATTTTACTAATTTTGCTTCACTTTTTACACCTTTGTATGCAGTACCTTAATAATAAAATTGAGCTATCTTCTTCAAGGAGATTTTATCTATTACAAAAAGTTTAACACCAAGAGGCTAATAGAAAGGCAGAGAAATCGCAGATTTGGTGGTTTTAATTATAGGAGTTAGTAATTTTAATAAAGATTATTGTATTTAAATTTTGGCATTACATATATACATATTGTAACGTACTGGGGATATAGTAGGCGAAGCCGTCAATGAAAGAGGCTATAAAACTATTTAATCTTGATTAAATATTTTATTCAATCGAATAATTTATGTACAGCTATGTACAGATTCAGTAGGATGTTAACTATTTGGGGATCTCGAGCAGAGATGATATTCACACAATAAGGATGCGTGGGATACCGGATACAGTATGGCTAGGGCTTCTAATCACAGGAATTGTTTGCTACTTAGTGCCGGTAATAAACTCTGACACTATCACATCCGGTTGACGATTAGCACAGTCGGCTTTCACAGCAAGGTTCGAAAGTTCAGAGTGCGTATCACGCTGGGGTTCGTGAAGGAAATCTCAGAATGCAAGACGATCCAAATTCGAGAGCACAGTCACTCTCGGCTACCTACATCTATGCCAGAAGTTAAAATAAAAATTAGCACAATAACGGGAAAGAATTCCCAAGTCGAAGGTCGACTTCCTAGCAACAGTGACGCTGGTGGTCTATAAACAAGCAAACTCCAGGAGCGGAGATACGAAGCTACGAAGGCTCTATCAGGTAGAAGCCTCAAGAAAAAAAGTCCCTTTTTAGTACTGTCACCCTTCTTTTATAGCGGCACCGTTTTTCTTTCCGCGATTCTTCGGGAACCTTCCAGAACCAGGGTGATGCAATCTTGTGGTCACTTCCCGCCTTGGATCAGGTGTTCCTTTTCCATATGTGGCCGAAAAGCCGTCTTCAGATCAGCCGACCTAAACAACTTAATTGCCTTTTTCGCTACCGCTAATGGGCGACAAGGTGCACTGTAATTATTTATAATCTTTTCACACAGTCTTTCCATTCAACAGACTTACAAAGCCTAGACGATCTGGCTCCAGCACACGGACAGTCTTCAATTAAGTTAATTTAGACCACCCGGTTCTATTTGCCGCTAGTCCACGGCGAAAAGTCACCTCCGGGCTCATCGTTCTTTAGGGTCATGTAACGGATCGTTACAATATGTATATTACACTTTTAGTACTGAGGGATTATAAGTATACATAAACGTAGTGGAAGAATAATCCCAGGAACTCGAAATTATTCTCTTCTTTGCTTAATATAGTAGGTACATTAGGGGGTAAATTAAAATAAAGAACTTTAAAAACAATTTAAGAAATTAAAAGTAGAGTATAAAGTTATTATTTTTTTGTTATGTAAGATTGATTAATGATATAAAGTAAGTGTATGTATGTAGTCCTTTACTAATATTATTATTTTGAAATTGCTAGTCATAAGCTTTGCGTGTTACTGCGATGTCATGCTTGCCATTCCAAATTTTCAGATCATGTGCAGATATATGCGTATAGTCTAATGTCCAATTAACCCTTAATATCGTTTCTGTACTTTTAACGATACGTTTCCAAACTTAGAGAAGGAGTAGGAGGTGGGACGGCAAAGTCTGTTTCTCTCCAGTAAGTTTCAAAATGCAGTGTACATTTCCTCCGAATCCAATTATCCTAACTAAAACCATCATTTTCGAGGGGATGAATGGATGAACACACGCTATTGTTGACAACCTTTCTGGAAAATAAACCTCTTTAAGAAAAAACTTCATGACAAATAATTAGTTTCCAAAATGTTTCCAAACTTCTTTAAACAAACGGAGCCCCATCCAATTTCCTTTTGCTCAAATATCAGCTCCGTAATTGTGTGCGATATTTAATGAGCAGTTTGCGATTGGTCCATTGGATGCCGAAATGAGAAGAAAACTTTTAAAAAGAAACTTGGAATACTCTGGCGTGTTTGAAACCGTCACGCAATTCTAGTATTTCGGAAATTATCTTTTACATCATCTTTTCTAGCGTGATTTCAGCGGAGAAATCCTTTTTTTTTTGTCAGGTAAATTTAACGATGTAAAGGTTGCCAGTAATGTAGGAGTAAACCGCTTTAATTTATAAATGTATTCGGTTTCAATATTTTGATTGATTTTGTTAGAGAGATTTTCTAGATTTTTTCTTTTTAAAAGAAGAGTTGTGGTTTGATTTTTCTTTTAAGGATTTGTTTTATTCAACATTCAGTCTGCAAACTTTTCTAATCCCTTATTTCTGTTTAAGAGGTATGAAAACTTTAAAGATGCACATATAAGAAAGTAGGACTACATTATTAAAATTTCAACTTTTATTTTTTGGAGATACTTTTCTTGTATTTTTAATATAAGTTGTTATGCAGAAATGCTTTTATTTTGTAGAGTAAGTTATATGAGGTAATGGTTGCAAGGAATGAAGTTTGGGAATAATTTAATGTATTATCCGCTGAAATATATAAATGTATTCGGTTTCAATATATTAATTGATTTTGTTAGAGAGATTTCCTAAATTTTTTCTTCCTTTCTGCTTTTTTAAAAGAGGAGTTGTGGTTTGATTTTTCTTTTAAGGATTTGTTTTATTCAACATTCAGTCTGCAAACTATTCTGATCCATTATTTCTGTTTAAGAGGTATGGAAACTGTAATACATAAGAAAGTTGGACTACACTACTAGAAATTCAACTTTTATTTGGTTTCAAAAATTTAACTCATTTTGTTAGATGATTTTCTTGGTTTCTTTTTTATATTTTAAAACAGATTTTATAGTTTGATTACTTTTCCTAGCATTTTTAATAGTCAAAATTCAGTTTTTGAACTTTTGAAAATTTTTATTTTAAATAGAATGAAAAATTAAATGAATAGTACGTGGAGTTACACAAAGGAATTTCAACTTTTATTTTTTGCTTCTATACTTGCTTTAAATTTTCAAATAATTACATATTAAGTTAATAATGTGTCTAATTACCATTTTATTATTAGTATTTACACCCAATTCTTTTCATCATAAGGAAAAGAATAATAGTTATGTTGGAGAAGGGAGTATCTAAATGATTAGCGTTTATGAAGTGAACTAATAAAAGGGAGAATTTAAAATATAGACTAGCCTCTATGGTGTATACGGGAGCTAATAATAGTTTAATTTTGCTATTGGAATTTTTTGATTCATTGAAAAGGCATTTTTTCCTATCATGTTCTGACAAATAATTAATTATAATTCGATGCTTCAGAAATAAAATTGACGTTTTATAGAGTCATTTTCAAAATATGATAAAATATTATTTCGTAAATATGAATAGAAACAAGTATAAAGTAAACTAAGTCAGTTAATCAACAATCAAAAGTCTTTAACATTTGTAGAAATGGACATACCACACATGCGCATTATGAAAAACCATCATAAATTCCTGGTTATCAATGTTACAAGCCCAGTTCAAATCATTTTATAAATATTTTATGTATGGGTGACAAATGTATTCTATTCCATTCTATTTCAGCCGAACGATGGCCGAATGGTAGAGTGCTGCTCTTCGGAACCGGAGTTCGTGGGTTCGAATCCCGCTGCTGGCATGGATGTTTGTAGCCGTTCGAAATCGGCTATAAACTGTAGGTCCCGGTCTCATTAGCCCTCGTGTGCAAAACAGTAGACCGTAGCGCTCCAAACCAAACCAAACCAAACATCCATTCTATTTCAAGAATTATTTTTTACATCTAAATCATTCACCAAAAATATTAAACCACATACTGCATTTGATGTTCTTTATCGCTAAGTGTATAATATGTAGAGACATTTTGGCATTCGCAAGTAGAACTGAAAATTCATAAATCTCTTTCCTACAAGTACTTTTTAAATATGAATGAAAAAACTCATATTGTGCATAGATAGGCATAATTGGTATTATAAATTATGACGGAAACATAATTTGTTCAGAATGAATCTATTAAATGCAATTCGAGGACGTAAGAAGGTTACAGGGTTGGACATGCAAATTCATTTATTTTTAAAATATTAAGCAAATTATTAGGCAGTAAAGAGACAAAAATCATACGAAAGCAAAATGTTTTTTTCCCTTCTCCAACAAATCTAAGGCATGAACTATTCAAGTTACGAACTGTTATCGAAACTTTAAACCCACATTTGAAGAATAGTATAAAAGTTGCAGTTTAGGTAAAATGTTATTGAAAAATTATTTTAGAATTTTATTTCCATAAATTGTATAAAGAACGAAATTTAATGTGCATATACGTAACAGGATTAAATTCGTGAAATAGTTATTCTCCTTTGCTCACTAGCCGAGTCATTTATGCAGAATATATGAATTAATTCATAGCTTAAATTTAAGTTATTGATTCTTAAAGATAAAAAAGAAATATGGAATTCAAACAACTTTGAATTTTCCAGTCTCTTTTTATTAGTAAAGATAATGCTATTTTAACACGTTGACTGCCGTGGGAGTAACCGGCGATGCAGTAAATAATAAAAGTACATTTTTATACTAAATATGGATACTGATAATTTTTTCAATAATACCAGTGTTATTATAGTGGTTTGAAGAAATTAATGCAATATAGAGCATAAAAAATTAATTTTATTGGTTCATTAAAAATAAACATTTTTTCAGTGCATATTACAATGAGTCAGATTGAAACATTCAAGGCAAAGAAAAGGTGATTCAACACAATCGGAACAATATATCACCACTTTTTTAGTCAAATTCGTTGCTTTAGTTCTTCCTAGCTGCTTAGTTTTCGAAGCACGATTGTTTGAAAAAATGGCCAATCGTAACAATGGCCTACCTCACCGTGGGAGTCACCAGTGATCCCCACTACGAAAACTGCTTCAAGGATGATTTTATAACTCATTTTATCTGCTGCAACTAAGATTTCAACATAATATGCATCGCATAATAAAAAGTCGCAGGTGCTTATGGGACGAAATTGAAAATGCGTCTGGAAGTTAACGTGTTAAACATCATACAATACCATTTATAGACAAGACAAGTTGCATAAGAGATTAATTTGCTATTATAAATAAACTTATTGTAAAAATAATTACATTAGATGAGTTATGCTTTTAGTCAGTTTACTTGCTAAAAATTTAAATCTGTATGATGATTGAAAAATGATAAAATTTCGACTCGAAAACCAAATAAAAAATTTAATATAAAGCACACAATTAAAATCTTAGAATATTTTATCTCATTTTTTATGAAATCTACATTCAATAAAAATAAAAATCTTTGGTAGAAAATACAAACATTTTAATATGGTTTTTAACTGTTTCTAAAAGACATTCTAGATATTCTATTTCTCTTTTAAAGAGGTTGTTAAGAATATTATTTTATATAAAGTATCCTTAAAGGTATGTAAACTAAAATTAAAAGAAAATTTCCACTTAAGTTACATAATTAGACGAAAGTCTCGAATATATGAAAACAAAACGGGTAAAATAAAGACTGAAATAATTGTCTCGAAACTAGAAAGTAGGTTTGGTATACAATTTCAAAAAGAATTAAGCTGAAAAAACGCTTTCTGAAAAAATGAAAAGTAGGTCAGTTGATACTCTTACCCACTTTTGAAAATAACAGTTAAAAGGTAACTATTAAATCATTTTAAGAAAAAGGAAATAAAAGGTAGCTCCTTATCAAGAAAATATTTTATTCTTAAAAACGGCATCATTATGGTAACTCAAACTAATAGAGAAAGGAATTCATTTCATGGCACTTAATAGTAGATAACTGAGTTTTGTTCGTAGCTTAAACGTTCCATTTTTAATTGAGCTAATCTTTTTTAAATTTCTCATATTTTTCACCATTAATCAATTTCAATTTGTATTGATATTATTTTTTTAATCTGGAAGACAAACATTTTTCAACTTTCTAGAAACAATTTAGATAATTTTTATATTTATTGTTATTTACTGGACTCATAGCCCACATCTTACTGAAGATTTACAGAGGAAAATATTTTGTCTAGAGCTGGTGTTCCATTTTCTCCACCTGCTAATGACTGTTTTTGGGGGCTTTTCACCTGAGAGACACTTACAAAAGATTGGTTTCAAGAAGATAAGGAACGTTTCTGGAAGAATGTTGACATTATTTAGCGAATTTAGTTAATTTTGATTTGTTTCGTTGTTTAGGATAAAAACTTACCTTTTAATACAATTACCGATTTCTACTAGTAGATTCAAAACTTAACCTAGATGATAGACCCTTACTATTTTATTACGTTTATATACTGCTCTCTTGGACTTACAACGTGTAAAAATTTGATTAGTTAGGATACATTGGTCAAATTTTACGGAATATATACAGGGGAAATATTTTATCTAGAGTTGGTGTTCCATTTTCCCCAGTTGCTAATATTTGTTTTGGGGGGCTTTCACCTAGGAGACACTCACAAAGATTTGTTTCTAGAAGAATGCTGACATTATTAGTGAATTTAATTAATTTTGATTTTTTTGGTTGTTTAGGATAAAAACTTCCCTTTAATACAATTACGGATTTCTACTAGTAGGTTCATAACTTAACCTAGATCATAGACTCTTACTATTTTATTACGTTTATATACTGCTCTCTCGGACTTACAACGTATCAAAATTGATTAGTTAGGATACATTGGTCACATGTAACTCAAGATATACGGGGGAAAATATTTTGTCTAGTGTTGGTGTTCCATTTTTCCCCAGCTACTAATGATTGGTTACCTGAGAGACAATCACAAAAGATCGGTTTCTTTGAAGAAAAGGAAAGTTCCTGGTAGGATGCTGACAATATTTAGTGAATTTAGTTAATTTTGATTGTTTAGGTTAAAAACTTATCTTTTAATACATTTACGGATTTTTACTAGAAGGTTTCTAAGTGAACATAGGGATAGACCTTTACTATTATGTTAATATAACTGCTCTATATGACATAAAACGTGTAAAAACTTGATTAGCTATCATGCATTGTTCACCTCTAACTGAAGATATACAGGGGAAAATATTTTGCACAGAGTTGGTGTTCCACTTTCCTCAGCTGCTTTTGATTGTTTTTTGGGGCTTTTCAGCTGAGAGATACTCACAAAAGATCAGTTTCTATAAAGATAAGGAAAGTTTCTGGAAGAATGCTGACATTATTTAGTGAATTTAGTTAATTTTGATTTGTTTCGTTGTTTAGGATAAAAACTTACTTTTTAATACAACTACGGATTTCTACTAGTAGGTTCATAAATTCACCTAAAGCATAGACCCTTACTAATTTATTATGTTTATATAACTGCTCTCTATGACTTACAGTAACTTGACTTAGTGTAAAAAAGAATTAGGATACATATGTGAAATCGTGCTGAATATATACAGGGGAAAATATTTTGCCTAGAGTTTGTGTTCCATTTTCCCCAGTTGCTAATGATTGTTTTTTTTTTTTGGGGGGGGCGCTTTCACCTAGGAGACACTCACAAAGATTGGTTTCTTTGAAGATAAGGAAAGTTCCTAGTTTCTGGAAGAATGTTGGCATTATTTAGTGATTTTAGTTAATTTTGATTTGTTTAGTTTCAATGTGTAAAAAACAAAAATATTTTATACGCGATTTACTAAATTATCTTTTATTGAGATAAATATATGTATGTCCTCGAGAGTGATAAAATGCGTCTACAAAGTTAGAAATGCACTCTTCTTGTATTCTTTTTTGCACTTCGTTAGTAAAATATGATAATTCTAATCTCTGACTCAGTCAAAGGAATGTTCTCTAAAAATTCTAGATTGTTCAACCTTTCTTGCTGGATGATTGACGTTATTAAATGTATGTTATGATTTCAGTTTAGAAAATTAATTTCACATATCCTAAATATAGATATAAATTAATTTTAATTTGAAAGGGAAATATAATCTAAAAGTGATCGTTAAATCATTTAATATCAATACTTATTTTTAATATTATTTAATATTTTTGTTACTTTATTGGCCACATCACAGATTTGGACTATCAGCTCAATATATATGTATATGTATACATGTGTACATGTATATATGGTTTGGTTTGGAATGCTACGGTCTACGCAACACGACGGCTAATGAGACCGGTACCTACAGCTTAAAGCCGATTCCGAACGGCTACGAACATCCATGCTATAGTGGGATTCGAACCCACGAACTGCGGTACAGAAGGCCAGCACCCTAACCAATCGGCTATCGTTCGGCATATGTATATATGGATATTTACTCGTATATATATATATATATATATATATATATATATATATATATATATATATATATATATATATATTTATATATATATTATATATATATATATATTATATATAATATATATATATATATATATATATATATATATATATATATATATATATATATATATGTGTGTGTGTGTGTGTGTGTGTGTGTGTGTGTGTGTGTGTGTGTGAGTGTGAGTAAATATGGGTCCAATATTCAACGAATAAAAAGAGAACATGCATATAAATAAGTTAATATCTGAAGAAATGTATCTACATTTTCATTTTTGTAAAATTGTATTCTAGAATTAATTTTCTACATTTATGCTCCAACATTCCTGAATTATTCTAAAGCTTGTTTTGATTTTCCACTTTAGCGACTGTAAAAACTCACTGCTGCCACATTTAATTAAAGAATTTCCATTAATTAAATTGCATTTAATTTAATGAAAAGAAACCCCGCTAATTAAGCCCGAACAACAGATAGTGTAAAAGGAGAGAAGTGTACCTGCATTTCCAGAACAAAAATAAAAAATTTTCGAATTTCGTAAATTCTAAGAAGAAGAAAAAAACTCGATTTCCTTCCTCCTTAAGAACTTCAGTACATTATTGGCAAATATATAAAGAACATTCGCCTCAAACTTAATACTAATATTCGAACCACATACTTTTTTATGTATTCCCGAGATACTTAAATCCAATACTTAGGAAAGAAAACGAGACCCTTAAAAATGCCAAGTGTATCAACCAGACCACTTCTAGAAATTATTTTCGTTGCCTTCCAGCATATCGCTTCCCAATCTCAACGTCTTCAAAGTTTTACGATATCTCATTAAACTGAACATTCATACCTAAAACTCCCTTTAACTCCCACTCCTCTCCGAGCAATTATCGACAAAATAACCCCGATTCGAAAATGTTCCGGTAAGGGTTTTCCCCTCTCTCAATATATACATATACATCTCTCCGCAAATGCAAATTAAGTTGCTTCACCCTCACCACATGCAAATTAATGCGCATAATACATCGCTTGATCCACTTTAAGCTATGGATTTGCGGTAAGGAGATGATAATAACAATAATAAAAAAAAGAGTTCCCACACCATTATCATTATGTCATTGAGAGAGAGGATCCCGTTTCTTATTCATGCGGTACGTTAACAGCAATCATTTGATAGATGACTCGGCCAACTTTTCGCCGATGAGATTGTTTTATGAGAATCCCAGGGAATTATTCATACAGTAGCGATGATAATAAGCCCAGCTTTTAAGCCTGTCTATATACAGGTAATGACTGTGGAACATTTGCAAGTAACAGATTTACGATTCCATGCTATGAACTGGTCAGTTTAAAAGATGGTGGTATGAATACTCTTGTATAGAGAAATTGTATCAATTTTTTTAAGTACATGTGTTTTTTGAATAGTATTTTGTAAATTAAAAAAAAAATTAACTGCCCTATGCTAAGAAGTGTAAAATAACTTATGCTTTTTGAAATGACCTGCTTTTAATATATTTTGCAGTGGACAGGTTCAATAAGCCATTTTTTAGATAAACCAATTAGACTATTGAAGAAAAGTGTAGATTTTTAGATTGCATTTTCATTAAATTTTGAGTATAGATATTTAAAATATTTCAGAGGAGTGTTTACTTAAAGTTCTTGCATAGCTTAATTTAGTCTAGGCTATGAATTTGCTGCAAGAAGGTAATAATAATATTAATTATAATAAATTCCCACAATTTTATCATTACGTAATTGAGAGAGGAGCTTTTATTTCTTATGCAATACGTTAATAGCAATCATTTGATATATGACTCCATCATTGACTGCCATATGTCGAGAAATGCAAAAATAACTTATGCTTTTTAAAATGGCCTGCTATTAATATATTTTGCAGTTGACAGGTAATGCGTATGTTCAATAAGCCATTTAAATCAGACTGTAGAAAAAAGTGTAGATTTTTAGATTGAGTTTTCCTTAAATTTTTAGTACAGTTATTTAAAATATTTTAGAGAAGTATTTATGTACGATTCTTGCACCGCTTGATTTAGTTTAAGCTATAGCTTTTTGGCAAGAAAATAGTAATAATAATAAAAATAAATTCCCATAATTTTATCATTACGTCATTAAGAGAGAAGCCTTTATTTCTTATGTTAACAGCAATCATTTGATAGATGACTCGATCATTGAGTGCCATATGTCGAGAACTGTAAAAATAACTTATGTTTTTTGAAATGACCTGCTATTAATATGGTTTACAATGGACAGGTTATGCATAAGTTCAATAAACCAATTTTAGATAAACCAATTAGACAGTAGAAGAAAAGTGTACATTTTTAGATTGCGTTTTCCTTAAATTTTCAGCGTAGTTATTTTAAATATTTTAGAGGAGTAATTATATACGATTCTTGCATCACTTGATTTAGTCTAAGCTATGGATTTGAGGCAAGAAGATAATAATAATGATAAAAATAAATTTATCAAATTTTATCATTATGTAATTGGGAGAGAAGCCTTTATTTATCATGCGGTACGTTAACAGCAATCGTTTGATAGATGACTTGGCCAACTTTCTGCCGATGAGATTGTTTTACGAGAATCCCAGGGAATTATTCATACAGTAGCGGTGATAATAATCCCTGTTTTTAAGCCTGTCCATATACAGGTAATGAGTGTGGAATATTTCCGAGTAACAGATTTACGATTCCATGTTGTGGACTGGTCAGTCTAAAAGATGGTGGTGTAAATACTCATGTAAAGAGACATTTTATGAAACTTTTTTCTGTATATGTATTTTTGAATAATATCTTGTAAATGGAATAAAAATTAACTGCGAGAACTGTAAAAAAAACTTATGCTTTTTGAAATGATCTGCTATTAATATATTTTGCAGTGGACAAGTTATGCATAAGTTCAATAAGACATTTTTTAGATAAACCTACTGGACTATAGAACAGAAGTGTGTAATTTTAGACTGCCTTTTTTTAAATTTTCGGTATATTTATTTGAAATACTTTAGAGGAGTATTTATGTGCGATTCTTGCATTGCTTGATTTAGTCTAAGCTATGAATTTGTGGCAAGAAGATAATAATAATTATAAAAATAAATTACCACAATGTTATTATTACATAACTGAGAGAGGAGCTTTTATTTCTTATGCAATACGTTAATAGCAATCATTTGATATATGACTCCATCATTGACTGCCATATGTCGAGAAATATAAAAATAACTTATGCTTTTTGAAATGATCTACTATTAATATATTTTGCACTGAACAGGTAATGCATATGTTCAATAAGCCATTTAAATTAGACTATAGAAAAAAGTGTAGATTTTTAGATTGAGTTTCCTTAAATTTTTAGTACACTTATTTAAAATATTTTAGAGGTGTATTTATGTACGATTCTTGCACCGCTTGACTTAGTCTAAGCTATAGCTTTTCGGCAAGAAGATAGTAATAATAATAAAAATAAATTCCCACAATTTTATCATTACGTCTTTGAGAAGACTTTATTTCTTATGTTAATGACAATCATTTGATATATGACTCGATCATTGACTGCCATATGTCGAGAACTGTAAAAATAACTTATGTTTTTTGAAATGACCTGCTATTAATATGGTTTGCAGTGGACAGGTTATGCATAAGTTTAATAAGCCATTTTGTATATAAACCAATTAGATAGTGGAAGAAAAGTGTACATTTTTAGATTGCTTTTTCCTTAAATTTTCAGTGTAGTTGATTGAAATATTTTAGAGAAGTATTTATATATGATTTTTGCATCATTTGATTTAGTCTATGGGATTTAGCTCTGGATTTGCGACAAGAATATAATAATAATAATAATAAAAATAAATTTCCACAATTTTATCATTATGGAATTGAGAGAAGAGCTCTTATTTCTGATGCAATACGTTAACAGCAATCGTTTGATAGATGGCTCGGCCAACTTTCCGCCGATGAGATTGTTTTACGAGAATCCCAGGGAATTATTCATACAGTAGCGATGATAATAAGCCCTGCTTTTAAGCCTGTCTATATACAGGTATAGAGTTTGGAAGATTTCCGAGTAACATATTTACGATTCCATGCTGTGGACTGGTCAGTCTAAAAGATGGTGGTGTGAATACGCGTGTCAAGAGAAATTTTATTAAATTTTGCATTGCATGTATTTTTGAATATGATCTTATAAATTAAATAATAATTAACTGCCATATGTGGAGAACTGTAAAAATAACTTATGCTTTTTTGAAATGACTTGCTATTAATATATTTTGCAGTGGACAAGTTATGTATAAGTTCAATAAGCTACTTTTTAGTTGAACCAATTAGACTCTAGAAGAAAAGCATAGATTTTTAGATTGCATTTTCTTTAAATTTTCAGTTTAGTTATTGAAAATAGTTTAGAAGAGTATTTATGTATGATTCTTGCATAGCTTGATTTAGTCTAAGCTATGGCTTTTCGGTAAGAATATAGTAATAATAATAAAAATAAATTCCCCCAATTTTATCATTATTGAATTGAGAGAGGAGCCCTTATTTCTCATGCAATACGTTAATAGAAATCATTTCTCATGAAATACGTTAATAGTGATGACTGCCATACGTCGAGAACTGTAAAAATAACTTTTGCTTTTTGAAATGACTTGCTATTAAGTGTAGATTTTTAGATAGCGTTTTCATTAAATTTTCGAGATAGATATTTAAAATATTTTAGAGGAGTATTTATGTACGATTATTGCATTGCTTGATTTAGTCTAAGCTATGGATTTTTGTCAAAAAGATAGCAATAATAATAACAATAAATCCTCACAATTTTACCATTACGGAATTAAGAGAAGAGCTCTTTTTTCTTACGCAATATGTAAATAGCAATAATTTGATAGATGACTCCATCCTTGACTGCCATATGTTGAGAACTGTAAAAATAACTTATGCTTTTTACAATAACCTGATATTAATATATTTTGCAGTGGACATGTAATGCGTAAGTTCAGTAAGCCATTTTGTAGATAAACCAATTAGACACTAGAAGAGAAGTGTGGAATATTAGACTGCGTTTTCTTTAGATTTTCAATACATTTATTTAAAACATTTTAGAGGAGTATTTATGTACGATTCTTGCATCGCTTGATTTAGTCTAAGCTATGAATTTGCGAGAAGAAGGTAAAAATAATGATAAAAATAAATTTCACCAATTTTATCATTATGTAATTGAGAGAGAAACCTTTATTTCTTATTCAATACGTTAATAGCAATCATTTAGATAGATGACGCCTTCATAATCCAACGATGAGACCATTTTTATGCTAATTCCAGCAAATTGTTTATACGGTAGCTTGATTTTCAGCCTGACTTTTATACAGGAAATGAATTTAGGACATTTGCGAGTAAAAGATTTGTTTCTACATGCTATATAAACTGGTCAATTTTCCGAATAGACGTAGTTATTTGTAGAGTGGATTTCCATTAAATTTTGTTTCGGCACATGTATTACAAGTATTTTTAAACTGTATTTTGTGAATAAATAAGATTAATTTTTAAAACTGTAAATAGATTTTTCTTATAGAATGGACTTTTCATTAACATAATTTAATGCGTATAGGAAATATTTTAAATATTTTTACTGTAATATTATTAAGCTATTTTTTGTTAGACCGATAAGATTGTAAAAATAGAAGTATAGATTTTCAGATTGAATTTTCATTATATTGACAGCATTCATTACATACGTGTATTTTAAGTATTTTAAAGCATTTTTACGAACAATTTTTGCATCGTTGCGGTTAGGAGAGGATAATAATAATAAAAAAATCCACACACCATTATTAATGAAAGAGAGGATCTGATATTTTGTTATTCATTCGGTATGTTAACAGCAGTCATGATGACTCTGCCAACTTTTATGATGATGAGTTTTTGATCCTGGTAAGTTATTCATACTGTAGAGATAATAATAAACTCTCATTTGAAGCCTATCTACTATATTTACTCACATGTGTAAACATATGAACATGTATGTCTGAATATGTATGCATTCACCATCACATATAAAATATACAGTGCAATACGCTTCTGTTGCGTGTGCAATAACATATATAGTCTATCTTCTTTTACTTATGCTTTATATTAATAATTATCTCAACTCTCAATCACATAACGCTATGCAAAACATTCATAGTCATATAAGATATAAACATGCAAAAATATATTAGTTTCCCGCCTGTCTAACAACATATAAATCTCTCTATTTAATAGTATTTCATTTTGATCCTTCACATATCCCTAAATCATATAAGGGACAAAGATTCGACTTCATTCTTTTTAAAAGAGGAGAGGGATAAATGAGTTTCTTAAAGCATTAGCAGCGGGTATATTTCGCAACGAATTGTACCGAGAGCTGGCGTTTTGAGAGTAAATTTAGTTATTTAGTTAAATCTCAATAGATCGAAAATTGTTTAAATTTTCAACCAACTTTTCGTATTTTATATTGAAATATAGAAACAAATATATAAATAAAAATATATAAATAACAACCATAAGATTTTTGTAAACAAAAAATATATTTTTTAGTGGATAAATTTATAATAGTATCGTAAATATGAAAAATCAAATAGAAATAATAGTATATATTTTTAAATTTTTTCCTTTCTGTGGTACCGCATCTACTGCTGTAAAAATTAGTTTTTATTTGTCTAAATTTTGCCAGAATCTATGTAGTAGACAAGAACATTCAGCTTCGTTTTCCTATATATACCGTTATTTTTGTACCCACAGATCTTTTCACTAACCCGTACTAGTACATGACCCGCATACAATGTTTTAATATCAACAAAAACCATTTAGCCCCTTCCGATAAAATCTAGCTCGTCATTAGTTTTTCATTACATACCGCAGAATGACGAGCTACACTCGTCATGCGATTAAAGTTACTGTTAAATATGATAATTAATTTAATTTAAAATTTCTAGTGTACTGAATTTGGCAACACTTTTATCACTTGTGAAAACCACAAGTCACTATTGCATATTGTTTACTTAGAATTTCTTGGTACAAGTCATTGCCAAATTAATGAGTCAGAATAAAAGAAAACCTACTAAGAAATGCCGTGTGTGTTACAAGAATCAAATTAAAAGTGAGACTACTTGGCGGTGTAAACAATTAAGAATTCCTTTGCACTTTGTTTTGAAAAGTACCACTAGTTTGAAGACTATTATCTGTATACCTTATTAATGTTTTACTTTGATATTTTCTTAATTTTACTGTTTCTGATATTATTTAACACTATGTAAAAAGTGGATTTTAATTAAGAATATGTAAGAATTGTAAAATGAAACAAGTTTTTTAAATAAAAATTAAATGGCTATTTCATGCAAAGTTTTTCATTATTAAATCATACTGGAAGGGGTTAATTAAATTTCTGAAGTTATCATGTGTTTTTTACATGTGTAGACATATGTATGTGCATGTTGGCATACACCGTCACATAGAAAACACAGTTTGATATGTTCCTTTTGTGTGTTTAATAAATTAATAGATAGTTCGTCTTTTCAATTTGAGATTTATATTAATAAATCTCTTATTTTTTAACATGTAACACTATAAGAAATCAACATATTCATAAATGTTTGTTTGCCGCTTGTCTAACAACATATAAATCACCCTACTTAATAATATTTCATTCTGACAATTCACATATACCTAAATCACATAAGTGGTGAAAAATACGACTTCAATATTTTTTTAAAAGGGGGAGAGTGATGAATGACTTTAGTAATATCGACACAGAGCATAGCCTCAAATTTCCGACATTACCTCAGATTCATTTTCAGCAAGCGGGGATAATTATCTAGATTCCAGTTTCACGAAAGCCCGCTACAGATTTTGTAAATTAATTTTTGATGAGCCAAGCGTGTTTGGCATGCCCAAAAGTAGAAATAAAAGAAAAAAAATGAACTAGCACAATGCACGGAGAGGATGTGTGAAACGTGCAAAACACTAAAAAGTAGGCATCATCATTATTATGTCATTCAGTGAAGTGGGCCATTATTTATTCATCTTCCTAAAGAAGATGACAGTAATGATGCATTAATGAATGAAAACTGAAGAAAAAGGAAACTGGCGAGGGAAAAATAATTTAAAACAATCAGAGTATTTATAAAGTAGAGTTAAGATACGCTTTATGAAGACAGGCAAAAAATGAGAGGAAGTGTTTTAGTTAATTTCTTAATGGTTTCTTTAATTTTTTAGTTTGAGATATATTCGAATAAAATGAGCTCATAAAATCTCTTTGTACGATGAATTACTATATTACAGTATACAGTGGTTTATCTAAAAAAATCAGTTTAAAGAGGGGAAGATCACAGTTTTTAAACAACAGATTTTTAAATCATGATTTCGAAATTAATTCATCGTGTAGAGGGACGAGACTCTTATTTATGCGAAAGGCTGTTGTTAAATAATAAATCTAGTTTCAGGAACCATTTTTTATTCGTTGATTACATTCCACAACACAAAGAAACACATCACAAGACACAGCACACAAAAAGCAACATCATAGACAAGCACACACAGAGAAAGTGAGTTGCATCATGGGAAAACTAGATTACTCTCGTAGCGCCACCTATCATAAAGGGAGAGGGCTGCAATTCTACCCGCTACAAAATCTAAAAATACATATCTGTAAGGATATTATAATGAAACTAGTAATATATAAATTTATATGTATATGTAGTTGTACGCACACACACACACACACTATATATATATACATATATATATATATATATATATATATATATATATATATATATATATATATATATATATATATATATATATATATATATATATGTATATATATATATATATGTATATATATATGTATATGTATATATATATATATATATATATATATATATATATATATATATATATATATATATATATATACATACATATATATATATGTATATATATATATATACATATATATATGTATATATATATATGTTTATAGGTATATATGTATATGTATATACATATATGTAGATACATACATATATACAAAATATATATATATATATATATATATATGCATATATATATACATATATATATATACATATATATATATATATATATATATATATATATATATATATATATATATATATATATATATATATACATATATATATATATATATATATATATATATATATACATATATATATATATATATATATATATATATATATATATGTATATATATATATATATATATATATATATATATATATATATATATAATATATATATATATATATATATATATATATATATATATATATATATATATATATATATATATATATATATATATATATATATATATATATATATATATATATATATATATATATATATATATATATATATATATATATATATATATATATATATATATATAACGTAGTTATAGGTTTCAAGAAACCAAGGAATATACTAACACAGATTGCTGACAATTTTTCACCAACCAATTTATTTATAGTTAATTTTAAAATAGAAATGAGTTGCTTCTTAGTTAATAAATTCTATGAAAAAAAAAACGGAGAGGGTAGGAATCATATGCACCTGGTCTGCTAAAGCCAAGGAATATATTCTATATACAAAGAAGAGAGCGAAAATACTTGGTAATTGTTGTAAAATAACATCTCTTAAAATACTTTAAAAAGTTGTATTTATACAACAATGGTTAAACTACCTTATAAGTAAAAGTCATATGTTTGACATCTTGAAAACTGATGAAACCGATTTGCATCAAAACTTGCTTTACAACACTGAAAAATAATAAAGTTGGCATATTAGTATGTTTTAAGAATTATGTTGACTGTTTTATCATGTCTTTTGTAAATTTCAAATGTCAAACCAAAAGTTTTACAAAATCCACAGATTAAGTATTTATCCCTTTTATAGTATTTCATTGTTAACAATACAGTTTTGAAACAATTATTTTTCAATATTCTTAGTATGAAACTTTATAGATTTTTGTTTATTGAATAGCATTTAAGTTTTGTACTGGTTTAATTAAAATGAAAATAAATTTATATATTTAATATTACGTAAGAGTAGTGTGATTCTTTATAAGATGTATAAAACAGATTACTTTCACCTTATTTTCAAAAATGGTATATAAGTTACACCATACATATGAAACTTAACCGATATTACATTATTTGAGAAAAAATTAGGTGAACGTTAAATGATATTACTACATAAAATTTTCAGAATAAAATTGATACCCAGAAATACTAAATTTATAGAATAAAAATTATAAAAGTATATTTTAACAATATTTAAACAATATTTCATAATATGAAACTTTATAGATTTTTGTTTATTAATAGCATTTAGGTTTGTAGATTTAATTAAAATGAAAATAAATTTATATATTTAATATTACGTAAGAATACTCTGATTCTTTATAATATGTATAAAACCGATTACTTTCACCTCATGCAGGCGCAACAATTGTATATAAGGTATACCATACATATAAAACTTAACCGATATTACATTATTTGAGAAAAAATTAGGTCAACGTTAAATGATATTACTACATAAAATTTTCAGAATAAAATTGATACCCAGAAATACTAAATTTATAGAATAAAAATAAATAGTTATTTATATTTTAATAATATACATGCATTTTCAAATATACTATGTTATTGTCTTTATAACTGCTTTTAGGTTCGTAGATCAATTAATGGATTTAGGAGAAATTTCGGGAATAATTAGCACCTGTTTTCTTTCAAAATAATACGCAAGTTTCATTAAGTGATATGATTCCGATCTGTATAAAAAAATGATGATTTCCGTTTTAATTTGCCTCTAAAATGTTTTACTTTCTAATAAACTTTTTTTTTTGCTACTAATGTTGGGTTAATAGAATAAAAGATAAAAATAAGCTGAAATAAATTTTGTTAGTGATTCCTTTCTCATTAAATCTAATTACGTATGAAAAGATTTTCCGTTGACTAAATAACAATCGTCTAATCTAATAAATACTGAATTTTTTAAAATAGAAAGCAATATATTTAAGCTATTTCCCATAATTTAAATTTATTTATTATATCATTTTATATAAGATTTTAATATTAGAAAGCTTTTAATCAAATTTATTTATATATAATTTTTTAAATTCAAAATGTTTTTATATAAGTGACTCTGATTTTAAATTTAAATATCGCATGTATCACAGAACATTTGGTTAAAATAAACAAATTATGTTTTAAAGAATTTTAACACATTACTGTAATACTTACATTTTCCTCTATGAAATATATAAGAACGCTTAAATTGAAACTTCTGAATAGATTTGATAATAAATTTACGAAAAGATATTTTATTTAAAAATTCCAGACAATGTTATGAAAGAGCGTGAATAAATATTGAAAATAAATATGTTTTAAATTTAAAAGCCATCAAATAACTTAGAATAGAGGGTGTTAAAAATTGCAAAACGTCAAGTAATAACTAAGTACATGCAATATAAATGAAATATTTTAAGCACTATATAATAAACGTGAAATAATAAAATACTTTTTAGAAAATAATTCCATGCAATATAAATTTAATAATGTAAACATTTAGTTTCAGAAACTTTTGGTTACACATTTTTTTACACTCTCAGTTGGAATTGAAATTTCTGCAAATATTTATAGAGTATTAAAGTTTTTAAACGAAATAAAATATTCAGGATAATAACAAGCTGTATTGGTAAGTCGATGATAGAAAAATAGATAGATAGACAGACAGACAGATAGACATACATGTTTGTCTATTTAAAATGTTTTATTCCAATAATATGATCTAAAAAGTCTGACTTTGAGATATTATGCGAGTCAAAACATAAAAGTATCATAATTACAGCTTATATTTAGAGATTATTTATTTCTAAAATGATATTGAGTATATACATCAACTTTATCACATAATGTAAGTCATCATTTTAAAATCCATTTTTTCCTATTTATGAAAATTTTAGACAAAAATACT
>CM063498.1:177545444-177550444 GCA_032207245.1 Pardosa pseudoannulata
TAACTATGTTTGGCATAAAATATATGTCGATTTTGCCAGCTTCATCTGATAAAAAGACTACAACAGTGCCAAAATTTCAGCAATCTCATTGTCCTCCAATGTCAAACGATACCTCAGGAGGTAGCAAATGAAGTCTGGGGGTTTTCTGCTTCTAATTCAAGAAAAGCCAACGGAGATAATGTTACTCGTGTTGTAAGCATCCTTTAAGCTACATGTTCTCCTCCGGGGGTGTTAAATGAGTAACAACTTAGCAACTATGTTTGGCATAAAGATATAAGCCGATTTTGGGAGCTTCATCGGATAAAAATATTATAACAGCGCCCAAATTTCCCTAATCATATTGTCCTCCAATCTCAAACGATACCTCAGGAGGTAGAAAGCCAATCCTAGGTGTTTTCTGCTTGGCCTCTGTTTCTAAATCAAGAAAATCTAACGGATAATAATATTACTCGCGTTGTTAGTATGCTTTAAGCTATATGTCCTTCTCCGGGGGGTGTTAAATCAGTAATAACTTAGCAACTATGTTTGGAATAAAAATATGTCGATTTTTCCAGCTTCATCGTATAAAAAGACTACAACAGCGCCAAAATTCCCCAATCATCAGATTTTTTTTTCTATTTGACAGAAACTATTTTCCTTTGTTCCGTATCTAGCAGAAATTTTTCAACCGATTTTTCTAGGTTCCCACGGAAGTATCATTAGGCTTTTAATTTGGTGAATCTATTTTTCTGTCATGTGAGAAATAAGTACATCCTTCTGAAGAAATAGATTCGTAAACTAAATCCGTTGCTTTATCATTTTCTACAAATTGACATGTGACAAGGCCTTTAGAATAAATGTACATTAATAACAAAAGTGCAGTAGTTTGTGAATAAACTGGTGTTTGAAGTAATAGTTTAAGATTGAATTCAAACTAGTTTGCAAGCTTTAAATTATTTGCAACGAAATACACTTCTAACATATGAGATAAGGAAAAGCATTATTCCTTGAAATTTAAGAAGTAACTATTACATTGAATAACTATACTAGAAGCGTGCTTCATCGATGTTCATTTGAGTGTCTCACTTAAGTATATGAAAGGTATTTTGGAAAGATTTTGAAGTTCGTATAATGAAACATTCAGATCACAATGCGAAATAAATTTTCTATTCTCATGATTAGAAGAGAACGACTTATTTAATAACATATTCAATCCTATAAAAGAAACAAGGGCTTTATTTCAGAAATATACTGAAATATTTAGCCTTTTATATATTTATCATTATCTTTTTATATATTTATCTATAGCTTTTATATATTTATCATTATATTCTTTCAATTACATTCTGAATTTTATATCCTTATTATCATTTGGTCATTTATACAAACATTTTATATATATGCTAATCTAAGTTTAAAGCAAATATTAACTTGAATAAATTAAATATTATAACGAAAGTTACTAAAATTTACTAAGTTATTTAAGCAAATATAAATCTAATATAAAATTGAGAATACGTGGCTTGAAATAATGGTATTAAATACTAAAAAAGGGGGGAAGTGGTGGATTTCGAATATGTATGTATGTATGTAAGTATATATATTTATGTATGTATGTATGTATGTATGTATATATATATATATGTATTATATATGTATATGTATATATATATATGTATATATATATATATATATATATATATATATATGTATTATATATATATATATATATATATATATATGTGTGTGTGTGTGTGTGTGTGTGTGTGTATTTATTAATTACAACAACAATGACCTCAACCTCCCTCCCTAGTCTTGGTCCCTTAGTTATAGCAAACTGATTACACATACATGCATATATATATATATATATATATTATATATATATATATATATATATATATATATATATATATATATATATATATATATATATATATATATATATATATATATACATATATATATATACATACATATATAATACATATATATATATATATATATATATATATATATATATATATATATATATATATATATATATATATATATACATATATATACATATATATATATATATATATATATATATTTATATATATATATATATATATATATATATATATATGTATATATATATATATATATATATATATATATATATATATATATATATATATATATATATATATATATATATATATATATATATATATATATATATATATATATATATATATATATATATATATATATATATATATATATATATATATATATATATATATATATATATATATATATATATTTCGAATGTTGCTAACCCTAACTCATCAATAATCCAATATGGATGCCTCTATCCATTCCAGGTTCAACCTCTTCATAAATCCGAGGACATACGCACAGATTATTTAGGCTAGGGGATGTATAATCTCGAGTGACTTCGTGCTTTTAATCTTTTATTTAAAACTTCTATGTATGCTATCCTAAGTTTAATGTAAGTATTACTAGATTGCTAAATACTATACATTACGTTCTCGCCTTAAATAGAGGTAACTAAACTTTTTTACACTAAAGGAGATTATTTTAGTAAAAGTTAACCGTCAGTCGGATCTGTGCTTTTAGTCTTTTATATAAAACATTTATGAGTGGAAACCTAAATTTAAAAAAATATTGTGTTGATGGAAACCACAAATTACTTTTTTTGCCTTAACTATTAGAAGTGACGTTTTTTAACGTTTTGAAACCTTTAGTAATTGAATTGATGTAATCAAGTATTGCTGCAGTCTAAGGGCTATCAAGAACTTGCAAGAAATTCATTCTAATATGAGCAAAATATTTTCTGTTATGATGAACTAGCGTATAGCTCGTCATATGACGGGACCAGTAAAATTTTTAATTTTCTAGAATTGTAAAGCACTTTATAAGGCAGGAAAGAAATGGTTTGGTATTTTGCTGAAAATTATCTGGTACACGCTGAATAATTTGTTTATCTTTACTGATCGCATGTTAGTTGCACACTTTAATTTATCATATTACGTGATAGAATTGACAGCAGAGGTTTTAACACTGCCAGTGATTATTTGGCGGTATATATGAATGATGTCCAAAATTTAGCAAATTGATCGCAAACCATGTGGTTGTTTATAAATAACAAACACACAAACGAACAAACTTCTTAATTTTCAGAGATATAAAACTAGATATATATTAGTTCGTGAAATAGACTTTTAGACTTTGTTGTTAATAAAGGTGATAAAATTTTCATTGCAACAAAAAATAATCGATGATTAAACTTAGAATTATCACATATGCACCTAATCTATTATTTAAGACGAATATAAAAGAAAATTTATTTACGTAATATCCACGTTCACTGATAAAGCGTACGAAAATAATGTAGATAATGTTTAAATCCTTTAAATAAAGAAATGATTAAATGAGATAGTTAAAGGAATGACGTCATAATTCTAGGAAAAAATGTTATTTTTATCTATTTATTATGTGATAAATTGATAAATTTAATCTTCTACTCGTAACCTTCGACAATATAGCTTAAAATAATGGGAGCTTGAAATAAATAGAGCTTGACATAAACTCTCGAAATAGGGGGAAGGGGTGGATTTCGAACTCGCTTTGAATATTGGTAACCATAACTCATCCAAAATCCAATAAGGATGCCTCTATACATTCCAAGTCTATTCGCTTCATAAATTCGAATACAAACGGACAGATAATTTAGACTATTATTCAATAGGGGATTAAAGAGAGGTTTTATTAATGGAGATTTTAAGTCTCTAAAAGTACTACAGTACCTTAAAAAACAATAATTTTTTTTAGTTAAAGAAAAAACTATATTTCCCCCTACCCTCGAAAGAAAATCTTCTCTTGTTTTAAACCTTGTTTCGCGGAATCTGCTATTATCCCGAATCTTGCAACATTAACTGTCTCCATTATAAGCAAATTAAGTTTTGATGACAAAAGCTCTCTCTCTCTCTACCCGGAGCTTACCATGCAAAAACTTCGCCTAATCCACTCCAAGCGTCCGAAAGGGAAGGGTGAAAAAAATTTCAGGAGGGGTTTTTGGGGAAGAAAAGTGCTAACTATGATCATTATTATGTCATTGAGAACCTGATCATTATTTATTCGTTAGTCCAAGAAAGTGGCATGATGATTTATAAATAGGTTTAGATAAGGAAAACGCGCTCCGCATTTTAAAGTGTATGATTTATTTATAGCGACGAAATAAATGGATTCTTCCTTTTTGGATGATGCAAATAATGATGCTGACACGGGAAAAATGGGGAAAAAATCGTTTACTAGAAATTAGGGAAACAGCGCAGTGTTTTCGTATGAATAATGACATAACTGATAATTGTTTAACGATTCCGGAATTGGAGAGAACAAAAATTTATGTTACTTTTCCAGAGACCAATACCTGTCGGTTCAACGATATCTCATTGCTCGTTCAGTAGTTTGAATGAACGACACAAATTATATCTGAGGGATAATTTCACGTTTGTAGCAAATAGATTTTCATTCTTAGATTTATAGGTGTTTTTTGTATAGAAAATATGAAATTTATCTGAAGTACATAGACAAATGAAGGAGAGATAAGTTTCGAAAATTAATATATAAAAGTGTGTAATAATTATTTGTATAATGATTTCCATGTAAGAATTGAGTAGTTTGAATGAATTACATCTTAGAGATAATTCCACGTTTTGAGGAATATAAATTTTCATTCCTGTATTTATAGGTGTTTGTTTGTGAAAATATGAAATGAATTTAAACTATATAGGCAGATATAATGACATTAGTGTGAATTATTAATACATAAAGGTGAATAATATGGATTATATATACTAATTTGAATTATAATTACTAAATTAGGTTTGATTAGTTTGAATAACACATATTATATTTTAAATATGATTTCACGTTTGTAAGAAGATATATTTCCATTCCTGGATTTATGGGTTGTTTTTTTATATGTAGAATATGAAATTAATATAAAG
>CM063498.1:177557944-177560444 GCA_032207245.1 Pardosa pseudoannulata
TAAAACTATAAATTTAAAATTTCCCTCAAAAGTATTATAATTATTAATTTTCTTAATCTAAAAAAGTATACAAAAACAATCGTATCATTGCAGGTGACATAATTGGATAACAAAATTCATAATAACAGTTTACAAAGACTTAAAAATATATCGTGAAGAAGCCATATTTTGAGATATGAGATTTCAATACTGTACCAACATACATGATTCGGGATAATAAATCATTAATTTCATTATAATTGCATAGTGGATAATCACTGATTAGCCCTAATCGTCCATGATTAAACCGCACTTTAAATTAATGGATTCGTACATTTTTTTTCTTCTGTAAATAGTTTTTAACCACTTTCAGAAACAAAAAAACCCGACAATTTTCTTCTGTAGTTCTTTGCCAGAGAAGGAATTCTTGGAATTTTTACTCTAAGCCAAGAATTTTGAGACAGTAAATGTAAACAGAATCAAGGAACCATTAACAAAATCTCTAAAAGTCCTTTTGGAAGGAATTTCAGTCTTATTTTTTATATTACAATACCTCAAGAATATACCTTTGGAAATAATATGACTTAAAAACTTGTGTAAAGATGCAATAGACCACAAGCCGGCTATATTTTGTTTTGTAATATTTTTATTGACTGTTTATATGAACTAAACTACAGGAAATAATATTTGCTTTTATTGAAAATGTTTCTTTAGACCTTTACACCCCAATTCAAAAACGTCTTATTCACATACTTTCATATGCTTTCTATGTTTGGTATAGAAACTTAAATTTGAACTTCTATTTAGAGTCATCTAATATTTAATTTACCAGAAAATAATAGATGTACTGTATCTTTATGGTTGAAAAGAGTTTTGTTCATAACAACATCTACCTTACAAAAAGAATTTTAAAACTTGTATAAATGTTATTTGTTTGCATTATAGTTTAAGATGAAATTCGACAGTGATGTATGATTTAATTGACGATGTCCTTAAAAGAAATTTAGGAGATATCCATCATTAAACTACGAATTTGTGGTCTTTGATTTGCACTGAGAAGAAAAAAAAATTCAATTGTGTAAAAGGGAATATAAATTAAGTATCTCTATGTATGTCTATGAATAATTATAAATACCAAATAATTACATTGCTACTAGAATTGATTTCTTAATTTCTTATTTTAAAACGTTTAAAAATTATTAAAGTAAATTTTTAATTATTGAGGTAAGACTGTAATTTGTTTTAAGATATGATACATTCAGTTTTAATACTTCTGATTAGAGTGACGTGTTTGCTTAGAAAACTACACTCTTGATGTAATTAAAATAATTATTTAAATTTGGTGTTTTTATACTTTCTGTTATATCTGATACATCTTTTCAAGATATAATAGATTCAGTTTTAAAACTTATTTAAATAAAATGTTATAAAAATATTCTATGATTATAATGTTTTTGTATTAACACATTCTATGCGGGACACGTACTAGTACGTTTTTTGACGATTGATACTTGAGCGCGGGACTCGTACTAGTACACGCACGTTTTCTGACGTTTGATACTTGATCGCTGGTCAAGTACTACTACGAGTTAGTGTAACAACATGGTTTGTTTTTGGGTACAACAATAACGGTACATACAGGAAAATGAAGCCGAATGTTCTTGTCTACTACATAGATTCTGAAAAAATTTAGACAAATAAAATCTAGTTTCTACATTAGTATTTTTATGTTTACACTTTCCATTTTTTTATAATCTAAAAATGTTTATATATAACATAATTCGAAAAAATTAAAACTACATACTACTATTTCTATTTGATTTTTCATATTTACTATGCTATTTACTATTATAAATTTATCCACTAAAAATATATTTTTTGTTTACAAAAATCTTATGGTTGTTATTTATATATTTGTTTATATATTTCAATATAAAATACGAAAAGTTGGTTAAAAATTAAATAATTTTTGATCTATTGAAATTTAACTGAATAATTAAATTTAAGTGCAAAACGTCCCCTCTCCTGTACAATTCCGCTACGAAATGTACGCACACACAATGTGTTAATAGCTACACATTATGTAACTATTTCGTGTATGATATTTCAACACCTTTCCTTGACTCATTCTTCATTTTACTGAGAAAATTTAATTGAATGTAGAGTTTGAATGTTTATTGTTACACCATATTAACTTATTGGCATAATATTTTTACAAATTTACCTGGTATTTATTACTTTATTACAGAGCCACCCATGCCGCCTCGAATAGAGGACAATACCAACGTTCTACCGGCAGGAGAGCCCTACCCGACGCAAGCCGGGAAACCGAACAGGTTGCATTGCATCTCGAGGAAGGGCAACCCGCCGGCCAAACTGAAATGGTTCATCGAGGACACGGACATCACGTCGATGTCCAATCAGACGAACACCACAGACGTGGACAAAGCGAAGACGTGGCAAGCCGTCAGCGTGCTCGACTACGTCTTCCAGAAAGACCACAACGGGAAGATGTTAAAGT
>CM063498.1:177567944-177570444 GCA_032207245.1 Pardosa pseudoannulata
TTAAAATGAAATGACTTTTGTGTTTCAAGCATACTTTATACTTTTACAAAACATTTCTCGTAAATGTAAAATAACTCACATATTAGAGGATGAATCAAAAAGAAAGCAATTTTAATGTTCAATATTTTTTTTCCTCAGAAAGTAAAGCCTTGTGCACTATTAAATTGTTTATTTATTTTTAACATCATAGACGATTTTTCAAATAAATTACATTTTATATTTACTGTATACTCCGTGCACTGCATTACTTTAATTAAAGAAAAAGTTACATAGATAATTACTTTTCGTTTCATGTGTCATTGATACTGTCTTTGGCAGCATTTTTATTTCAAGTGATTATATTTAGCTGTCTCACGAGGCACTTGCTTTTTGTTATTCCATTTTTGACAATTTAAATCTGAATTAATATATAAAATCAATTAAAGCTGTAACATTTTTAAGGGTAAAAAATATAAAGTGCATAAACAAAATAGTATTTCGTAATGAATATCCGCATATGTATAAATATAAGTATTCCCTTGAAATGAACTAATATATGTAAAAGATATTAACAATTTAAAAATAACAGCTAAATGTTATGTGTAGAATTCCAAAAACGCAACTCATAATTTACTTACGCTGTTTTGATAAAATGCAGTAATCTTTATAATTACATAAAAAATGCTGTTTAATAATTGTATTTGACATTTAAATGGATAGAATTTTCAATCATTTTGTGTTATGTAAGAAATAATGCTTCGTTATTGACGTCATAAAACTTTACGTTACTCAGAGATATAAGGGATTATATGAGAAATAATAACTTTTTCATGCAATAAAATCACTTGCAATGAGTTTTTAATAATTTTGCATTGCAAGAAAATTAAACATAAAAATTATGTTTAAATGCATTGTATATCTTTTTAAGTAACAAACATTACACTAAATGTTTATGTGAATAATTATCATGTATGATTTTACTATGCTAAATTTTAAAATAAGACTCATATGTATTTGTATTGTGTTTAATTAAAAACCTGCACGTTTTATTAATAACGGTAAAAACTTACGCTTACAGTTCCCAAACTATTGATACTGTAAATATGTAGTGCAATCGCAAAATTAAATAGTAAAAAAACTTTAAATTCATCATTTAAAATTCAATTTCATCTAAATACAATATGGTGAAGAGTGGCTCTTTTTCAAAAATTGAATTTAATTTCTGATTGAATTTAAATTGAAATTCCTAATAGGGTTTTTTTTCATTTACAAGTCACATTTTTTATAAACAGTTGAAAATTTAATATCAAATTCTTAGAGTTGTAATAAGACATTATGTGAGAAACATCAACATTTTCATGTAACTACAATATTGTAGAGAATGACTCGTTTTCCAAAATTGATTTTAATTTTTGATAGAATTAAATTTACGATTCATAATTAGGTTCTTTTTATTACTTTACTAGACTTTTTTGAAAACAGTTGCAATTTCAGAAAAAAAAATTGACTTAAAAATACATTGTAAATCTTTTAAAGTAACAAACATTACTCTAAATGTTTATGTATATAATTATCATGTATGTAATTTGATTTTATTACACTAAATTTTAAAATAAGACTCATATGTATTTGTATTGTGTTTAATTAACAACCTGCATGTTTTATTAATAACGGTAAATACTACAATTACCTACAATTTACAAATTATTGATACTGTAAATATTTAGTGCAATCGCAAAATCAAATAGTAAAAAAAAACTTTAAATTCATTATTTAAAATTCAATTTCACCTAAATACAATATGGTGAAAAGGGACTCATTTCCTCTCTAATTTAATTTAATAATAATCTAATTTAATTTAAACTCTAATTTAATTTATGATCTAATTTAATTTGGAATTCATAATCGTCTTTTTTACTAGTCGCATTTTTTGCAAACAGTTGAAAATTTAATATTAAACTCTTAGAGTTGTAATAAGACATTATAAGAGAAATTATATGATCATTTTCATGTAACTACGATATTGTAGAGAATGACTCGTTTACCAGAATATATTTTTAATTTTTGACAGAATTAAATTTACGGTTCATAATTAGGCTATTTTTCTTACTTTACTAGAAAAACTTTTTTGCAAACAGTTGCAATTTCAGAGAAAAATTGACTTTTGATTGACAGGATGGTTGTCTTAACAACGCCAGTACTTGTAATTAAAGGGAGTATAAAGTAATTAGTCCCCCTAATTACACGTTGCAATGTTACTCGTGAAAACTAATTACGATTCCGTAATTAATTTTTACGAATAGTAATGTAACAAGTAGTTAGCCGACTAATTGTTTAGGGGTTTTTCTCCTTTGGGTGAATATAAATACAGCATATAATACGAACAGAGACGTTTAGCAGTTTTTTTGGGATGCTAACATTTCAACACTAAGAAAAATTGTTATCAAGTTACTGTAATGTAATGGGAGTTGTAACGGTTTTGTATAGTATTTCTTTACAATACGTAACTTTCACCAACCAT
>CM063498.1:177575444-177580444 GCA_032207245.1 Pardosa pseudoannulata
GTTCTATAAATATGCTGATAGGGTCTTTTGTTCACTATATATTAGAGCCATAGATATATTATAAAAAATATTTATTATTAGAGATAAAATATAAAAGAGGTAAAAACGTCTCTTAAGGGGACATATCAGTATGTTTTTATGAATTTTCTGAAAACTTAAATATTATTAGCAATAACTTTATGTTTGGTTTTTTTTAAATGTTTAAAGAAAATAATTATTATTTTTAAAATAGTCAATATGCTCGAAAATTTAATATATTACTCTATATCTTGTTATATCGCAGTTACGGGAAGACAAAAAATATTCACGAGGTATATCATGATGCTATATATCGACATAGGCTAAAACTTTATGAACATATACTCATAAAATACTGTTTGAAAATTTAATATATTACGCTATACGTTGTTATATAGCACTTACCTGGAAACAAAAACATTCTTGATGTATATGATTTTGCTATATATCGACATATGCTGAAACTTTATAAACATATACTCACAAAATACAGTATTAAAACAAGTTTTAATTATATAGTAATAAATAAAGAATAAATTAAGTAATAGAGAGAAATTTCATTTATCTTTTTTAAATTAGGTACAAATATACATATGTATTCATACTTTTCTTTCAAAAAAAATTTTTTTTGGTAGGCGTAGAATACGCTTATGTATCCGACGGCGCATTATTTTGTGTTGCCTATTTTATAAACAACATTTTTGATATTAATTGTTTCTAAAGTAACTTTATATAAAATTCTGCCTCGACATATTTTATTGTCATGTGACTTGGCATTTATCAGAAAAATAGTCATTAGAGCAAGACAATAAGAAGTCTGTTTATAGTTCACGGGAATATTGATATTTTGGATAGAAAGCTAGCAATCATTTAGAAATAAACTTAGTGTGAAAACTAGTAACATTAGTGTGAAAATAGTGTGTTTTTGTAGAGTAAGCAATACATGCTATGATTGTTGTAAAAAAGCGTTAGCATTTCTTTCCCAACTCAATTGAATAGGTCAAATGAATTAGTCTTCTGTTAGAAAACATTAATTACAACTTGAAAATTCTCTGATTTACATTTCACCGAATGTGGCGATAAATGCTAATTTTGCTTGTAAAGGTTTTTATTTTTCGCAGCTTTCACACATGCTTCTTACATATACATATCTGAAATTTTTCTATAAAGTTTCGTAAAGATAAATATATGTTTCAGTGTTTTATAAATTATTTTCAATGTTTTAGAAACTGGAGCTTAGTAAATTTGTAAGTCCAACAGCTTTTAAAATTTCTAACTAAATAATCATGTTTTATTGAACTATTTCCCATGGTATATAATTTTTATAAAATTGAGTTTCGTATAAACAGTTTTAAAATACATTTCTAAAGCTCTAGTTTGTTTCAAAATAATATATATTTAAAATTTATAGGCTATGTTCTGATAAAAAAATAAAGTTTAGAGTAGAACTTATTATAAACTAACTAAAAGTAAATAGCACCTAACACTGTTTATGAATTAATGGAAAATAACAGATTTAATTAAACTGAATAGGAGCAAAAAATACTTTATTCTAGTTAATAAAAGACTATTTATAATTATATTTTCCATTTTAATTAATAATATTGATATGAATATTGTAAAGTTTTACAGTTTCTGTGCTCAGATTTTAAATCTAACAATACAAATAAGCAAAATGTAGTTTAGTTTAGGGTTTTATGTATAAGAATTATAAACCTTCAAATATAAAAGCTCCTATTGGTACGCTATATCGTATTTATTTCGTTTTAAAGCTTTTGAAACAGAGATCAAAGGAGTGTTACATTTAAGCATATGTTTTAAGTATGAGGTTTACTGCAATTTGCCGTTACGCTATTAAAAGAAATTAACCCTAGGGTGTTAGTGTTACTTTATCGGACGCATATATATTTCATTTAAAGGAGCTGAAATTAAGTTGAATTTTATACAAGATCTTATTTCTCTCATTCTTATTAAAGTTAAATATCTAAATAATATTTACGTGATGTTGGCTTTAAATTTATTTAGCTAAAGGCTAGCATAAATCTTTCTAATAAAATGCCCGGAAATGTAAGTTCTCTTACATTTAAGATAACTTTCTGACTTTAAAGCATGATTTACACGATCAATTTAAATATGTTATAGTAAGCATTAATATTAATACATGGAAAGTTGAAATTTTACTCACTTATTAAACTGTCTTACCTCTTTTACACTTTTCTGTGCATTGACTGAAAAGTTTAGATACTTAAGAAGTAATTTTTTATGAAATTTTTAGTTCTGACATCCTCTAGACATCAATATGTCTAGTTATATCCCACTTCTAGACTTCAAACCATTAGAACTTGGTTTGAATTATATTTTTTATAATTAACTTAGAATTATGAGGAAAAAACAGCAAACATATTTACCTGTTTTCCAATTGCTGCATGTCTCAGATTAGTGATGGTCATCTGTCAATGATGCAGTTCAAGAAAATTTTATTGATTGATTTGTGATTGATTTTGCCTTAAAAATTAACTAATATCCAGATACTAGAAAGATAACTTTATGTTTAAAATTTTAATGTAATAAGAAGACTAACTATACATACAAATATGAGAAATCTATGAAATAATAATAAGTATGCAGTTTTAACTGCATGTACACTAAGCTTGCAAATAAGAAAAATTCTAAGATATTCAACAAATTGGAATGTTTTTAATGCAATACCACTGGGAAAGGTATATAAGCTTCTATTTATTCATCTGTGGGAAGCCTGAAGCAAGTTACTTGGATTGTCGACAAGCTGTTGAGTGAAAGTGCTCTCTCTTCTGGCAGTATAAAACAGACCTTCATTGGATCATTCAATTTTGTCAATGATGCAGTCATAATTGATTTAGCTTGTTGAGGAAGATGACTCTTTTTTCGTTTGGCATAAGAGATCACATGTTTTCATGCTTTTATTTCTGCATTTGTCTCATATTGATGACCCATGTTAATCTACCCTCAAAAAACATTAAAACGGCTCAGAAATTGATCAACAATTCATTGAGGATCATTGCAAAATAGCGCTATAAAATATGGAAAGAGCTCAATACCATCTGTTGTGTTTCCTGTGAACCTGGAGGACTTACAACAAAATTTAAGTGAAAAAACATATGAAGTCTATTGTTGATTACAAATCGTTCAATTTGTATGTGTAATAGCTATATAAGATATATATCATTTGTAATAATAAATTTTATAGTAGATCGAATTTTTAAAAAAATCTTACCAGCAAATACATAAAACATTAAATATCAGATTTTATTAGACTATTACAATATTTACAGGTCTTTTAATTGGTTTGAAAAGTTTTTTTAAACTCGGTATTTGTTTCTAACAAAATTCCAGTCTTGAAAATTTGATAAAATGATAAGTGATAGAAGATATTTTTAGGTCGATAAAAGTAGATAGGTAAATGATAAGTTGCTGAATTTTATTCTTGCAACGTAAAATTAAACTATGATAAGTATATAAATGCAACTGCTTCACAAAATTATGAGAAGAGTTTGTAAGTATAACTCTAAAAATATTAAATTATTCCTTTTTTATCATGTCTTAGTTATCTATAAAATATGTTTGGCAAGAATGTACTAACATCATGAAACTCTATATAATACGTATTAGTTTTGGATTACCAATGACATTGCGCTAACATAAAATATAAAAGATTATTTAGCTCTATTAAAACTTATGAGGAATTGGCTGAAAAACGCTGATGAGAAATAATTCTTAGTAAATATATGACTAATATTATTAGAGTATTTATGATACATGTAATACGTAATGATATCGGTTTTAAATAGGAATGTATGATTCTCATTTGTAAAGAAATTTCCTAAGAGCAAAAGGAAAAAATAAATTATCCTGAATGGTGAATGAATATAAATTCGAAATTAGATATATTAGAAATCTGAAGTTTCTTTACAATAAAGGAAATATAAATCAGTAAAAATTTTAAATTATATTTTAAAATGTATTTTTTTCCTTATATCACGAGTGTAACGTAATAATATACGATTTTAAACTTGCCATGAATTTATTTACACAGAAAATAAAATTTACTTATTTTAAAGGTAGAATTTTACAAAATACTCACTTATTAAGCTTTATTGAAAGCAATACAATTAGAAAAGTACTATACGCAAAACCACTATAAATTCATTTTTAATATTTCTCTCGTCTATCACAGAAAATTAAATTTAGGATTTATTGCATCCATAAATTATAATTTTTTTAAATGTTAAAATATTTCTCTGCATTTTTCGCATTTAATAAATAGGAAAATACTAATAAAAATCTCCCGGAGTAAGTTCATAAAATTGAGTTAGATGGCCTATAAAAATCTTTACTTGAATAATTTCACTTTGAAAGGATGTAAATCAATTCAAATATTTTCTTCTGAGGTATTTCTGTTCTGTAGAAATTGAAATATTCCATGAATTCACATGTATCAATGAAAGCATTTCCAATGCAGGGAGAATTTTCTTTTAGACTCTCATGACAATTTATGCATGTATATCTTTTTATTTAAAACTTTTAATATTCGAATTTTTCTTTAGAATTATTCATAAAGTACACACACACACAAACACACAGATATATATATATTATATATATATATATATATATATATATATATATATATATGTGTGTGTGTGTCATGTATATATATATATATATATGTGTGTTATAAATATGTATTTATTATATATATTTATAATATATATACCTAGATGTATATATATGTAATAAATATATATATGTATATACATATATAATATTTATATATATATATATATATATATATATTATATATATATATATATATTATATATTATATATATCTCACTAAATGACATAAATTTAAAATCATATTCATCCATTTTATTCCCTCTTCAGAAATACCAATCGTCGGTTAGATTTAATTGCGCCGCACATTTATTTATACAGAAAATAAA
>CM063498.1:177582944-177610444 GCA_032207245.1 Pardosa pseudoannulata
GCATTGCCTTTTATAACTTTGGGTATGCCAGGGCAGGAGAAAAGGAATGTGCTTGATCAGCAAAGTAAATTGGCTATTTAATTTCGCCAACAGGAAGGAGGTTTATCTAAAACAAAAGAGTTTAACGCCAAGAGGCTTCAAATATTTAATAGTAAAAATTAAAAGAATATAAAAATAAAAATTTCTAAATATAATGGATGTAAATTATAATTAAAAATTTTAAGTCCAATCGGGTTGTAATAACTTTTATATAGAATGAATGTTGAGAGAAAGTTTAAACATGATCACCTGATATGACATGTTAGGTTTGGTATTAAAATTGGCATGAATGATTTATGCAATAGAATTTTTGTCATTGCTTTAATAAATATACATGATTTAAATCCTTTTGTAAAATAAAGCAGAAAAGTTTGCTAGTACGTTTAACCCTTAAGTTTCATTTTATTGACAATATTAAAAGATGTCATTTTTATTGCTATTTTTGTTCACTGTCTTTAAGATGAAAAAAGTTATTAATGTAATATTTTAATGTTTCAAGATAAAACAATTTCTTTTAGAAAACAAAATGTTTTTCTTGGAATTTTTTTTTTAATTACTACACAATTATTTTCGATTGCAATATTACAAGTAAATTTCCTTAACTGTTTTTTCAATGATCATTTAGAAATAAGTCTTGAAAGCGGGCAAACGTTCAACGTCACAGTCCATGAAAATACCTATTCTCTTTTCTATCATTAGAGATGATTTTTTCAGAAACACATAGCATGGTTTGCGGTCTTAGTTTTGGTCTTAGTTTTCGTAGGTGCGATTATTTCTAGTCTCTAAAAACTCAAGACAAAGTCAAGAGAAAATCTCAAAGATAAATCTCGCGTAGTCGTGGTCTTTATTTTGGTGCAATTACCTCTAAAAAGTCTAAAAACTCAAGACAAAGTCAATCCAAAAACTCAAAAATAAATCTCGCGTAGTAATGCAAAACCTATCAGAATTGCGTTTTTTAAACCAAATGCACTTAGAAAACTGACGTTTTTGTGGGCATCTATAAGACTAATTTGACATTAAAAATACAAAAGATACGGCTAAAAAGTGAGAACGACAAAGAAATCATTTTGCCCGTACGGCGTACAAGAAAATCATTAAGGGCAAGGTAACCGCGCCCGTACGGTGTACGTGAAAAACAGGCAATTAAAATGGGTCATTTATCCATCGTGGTAAATTTAGTGTTAATATTGGCATATATGATCGTTGGAATGACATTTGTGTCATTGCTTAGATAAATTAAGATGGCGTAAGTCAATTGTTATACCACATAAAAAAATCTTGAAAGTTTAAAATCTGTCAATTGATTTCGTGGTAGTAAATTTAGGTTGTAACAGAGGTAGTGCATGGTGTGCAAGATCCATGGAATCGCACATATAAATTGCACGGTGGACTGAAACTTCGTTCTAGTACTAAGAAATTTTGCATGAAACTTATACCATAAAAATACCCTATGATCCATCTTGATAGGTGTATTGTTAGAATTTGAATGCATTTTCCTTGTAGTGTGGCTTGTGTCTTTGCTTACATACAGGTAACGAAAATCACTGTAATTTATCAACGTTTGAATAGTTTAAATCTGTTATTCTTTTAAAATCTGTCAATTGATTTCGTGGTAGTAAATTTAGGTTGTAACAGAGGCAGTGAATGGTGTGCAAGATCCATGGAATCATACATATGAATTGTACGTTGGACTGAAACTTTGTTCTAGTACTAAGAATTTTTGCATGAAACTTATAACATAAAAATACCCTATGATCCATCTTGATAGGTGTATTGTTAGAATTTGAATGCATTATCCTTGCAATGTGGCGTGTGCCATTGCTTACATACAGGTAACTAAAATCACACTGTAATTTATCAAAGTTTGAATATTTTCTGGATTACACTGAACTCACATGTCTGTAGAACCTAAAACGATTTTCTATCCAATACAGTACATAATAGTCAGTAAATCCGAGTTTCGAAAAACTTTTTTTTTCTTTTTCTATTTTGAAGAAAAAAATGTAGTTCCGCTATTTGAAAGATTATTACATTTTGTTCTCTTTCGGGTCAATTTTAGATTTAGAACTATTTCCTTTCGATTTCCTAGATTTATGATTTGTCTTATGAAATTATTTTATCGTAAAATCTTTATTATTTTTCTTTAAATTCCTTAGCATTTTTATTGCAATTTAAACTACTTCAAAGCCATAATTTAAATTACAAAAAACAAATAAAAGAAAGTTTTGAAATATTTTAGTAGTACAATATTAAACATAAATATTTTATACAAATAAATTTAGGATTAATATAATTAAATTTTTACTAAAAATAGTAGTGTATTAAAGCCTTAATTCTCCAGAAATATTTTTCTATCTATCCCCATGTTAAAAAGTATTTTATATAACCTTACTAAAATCCAATATACATATCTTTTCCAGTAAAATCTCGTTTGTTTGTGATGAGTGAATATTTATATAGAATTGAATGAATACTAAAACTAAATAAGATTATTATTAAAAAATTCTTATATTATTTAGAACATTCCATTTCGAAAAGAAAATCAAATCTAAAAGAAGTGTACAGTAATGGCTTTACAAAAATATCCAGGCATCAAAATAATTTTGAGCTAAGAAGCAATTTTTGGAAAAGGAACTTTATCTAAATAAATTTTGCAAATAATATAGACATAAAATAGTTATATATAGCTTATTTTATGGTAAAAGTTTCATATACTCAGTCATTACTATTTAATAGCTCATCTTAAAAATAAAGTCTAACAAAATAATTATCTGTTACTTTTAAGCTTTATTAATTTACTACTTCTCTCTTACAAACAATGTTGTTTCGTAGAATTGAATATATATATATATATATATATATATATATTATATATATATATATATGTAATAAATAAAAATATTTAACTTTAATTCCTTAAAAACCTCCTTTCCCATTCTAATTCCTTAAATCTTTTTCTCAGCCTCTAAATGTATTAATCAAAGGAGTGTCTTCGACTTTCGATACATTTTTCAAAGCTTTCTATCCTATGGATGTAAATTTTCTGTCTATTCAACACGTTTCCCAGCTATCGCCTGCAAATGGCTCCGCTTTTTGCCGGCCTCCTGGTTTTTCCTGATCTTATACTTAATTTGCTGAATAAGTTTCTTCTACCATGGGAAAATTCTTTATGTCTTCGCTCTTGGGTGCACCTCTGTTCAAGCAGAGTAATTTTTATATGATTTTTGATTTCTTTCCTTTGTCTGTCTTTGAGTAGTAAAGATGTCCGTTTTAGAAGCTCTGAAATAAAGTTTTAATTAGACTTCTACCGTTTTTAACAATATGTCACGACTACTCTGTTATTACTATTAGATGATTAGCTTTCTCCTTGGCCAGCAGCCCGGGCAACTTAAAACAATAGGGGACTACATAATTATTGGAACTAGATGAAAATAATTTATTACATATATATATATATATATATATATATATATATATATATATACATATACACATATAATTATCCATATATATATATACATATATATGTATATATATATTTTAATTACATATCTCTCTCTATCTCTTATCTCTCTCTCTCTCTTCTCTCTCTCTCTCTCTATATATATATATATATATATATATATATATATATATATATATATATGTATATATGTATATATATATATATATATATACAAAGATAAAGGTGGTTCATGGAGAACAATTTTTATTTTCTATACTCAATTTAGAAAAGAAAGTTTATAATCAACTATTTATTTTGAACAAAAGTATTTTAACAATATTATTTAACAAAAAGAATAGTAAAAGCATAATAGTAGAAATTAAGTTATTTAGCTGCATATTGCAATATTTTAGTTACATGATTTAGTTGCAGAACCTTTCTAATCCAGATTAGCTTTAAAAAGACATACTAATTATTACATACCATGAAGAGAACCATGAAAGATATTATATCTTGGAAATATTCATGATGCTGCACCGCCTTTCCTCCATTTTCCTAAAAAGGAAAATGTTTTCAGTTGTTAAAAAAATATGTTGTTTGAAATATCTATCCTGGATCTTGGTGAATTCCATTCAGAAAAAAATAAGGATCATTGGGAAAGACCCATCACTTCGATATATCTTAAAATTTATTTGTAATTTTGGAATATAAGCCACTTTGCCCTGTCTCCCACTCATGTGTGTGTTTGAAGCCTAATCCTCTTTTAATTGAAGTAAAAGTTCTGGGGATCAATTTTTAAAGTGGAACATGAAAAAAAAGTGCCAAAAGATTAATTACCTTCAGCAATTTTTTTAGGGCTAGCATTTTCCTTAATTTTTATCTGAACAAAGCCCAAGTTTTTTAATAGTTTTTCCTTTCGGTTACACCGTCTTCTCCGACTAATTCTACCTGCGGAGAGGAAAAAAAACTAAAGATAGAAAAGTGAGGTATTGGCAATTTTTTTTTTACCTCAAGTTCAAAAATCTGGGAGGGAAGATGTATTAAGTGGTTCCGGCAATTTGCTCGCTCTTCTTTGTCAGCATTACAGTTAAGCTAATTATAAAGTTGATAGATACAGTTTTCCTTTTTTTTTCTTTTGTTTCATCCTTTTTGGTCGGAAATCAATTTCATCTGCTAATGGAGCGGATCACTTGATAACTCTTATCTTCTATTTCAGACAAACCACAGATTCTGAAAGTATCGCCACATCCAGGGGCAAAAGTAACTGTGTATAACAGCACGACGCTAGTTTGTGAGGCTGAAGGAAACCCGCCACCGAAGTAAGTTATTTTTTCTTTAATAACATTGATAAAACAAGGGACATCGAATTTCAATTTTTAAATATATATCTATAATGAGAACATATAATATTATATAAAACATAAAAATAAAAAAAATATTAGAAAATATATTTTTATGAAATTACGAGATACATTGATAAAAATTGAGTTCAACAATATTTAAAAGTGCTCCTATTGCACAGAGCAATATTTATTGATTATATTTTAAATGATTTACTGATAACATTAAGGGAACAAGAGACGTTAAATTCCAATTTTTTGAATTTTCAATAATTGAATTAATTTTTTATAATGAGAATATGTTGTATCATTATATGAAGCATATAAAACTCAAAAATCTATGGATAAGATATTTTGATGAAAATACGAGATATTTTAATAAACATTGAGTCCAACAATATTCATTTAAAGTGTACCTATTGCACAGAATAACTTTTGATTATATTTTTAAAATCCTTTTAGTTAGCTTTACTGGTACCATTAAGGGGACAAGAGGCGTTAAATCTCAATTTTTTAAATTTTCAATATTTGAATTAATTTTTTATAATGAGAATATATAGTTTTATTATATGAAACATATAAAACTGAAAAAATTATAGATAAATTTTTTAATGAAAAGACGAGATATTTTAATAAAAATTGAGTCTAACAATATTCTATCAAAGTGTTCCTATTACACAGAATAACTATTGATTATATTTTAAATGCTTTTATTTAACTTGACTGATAACATTATATGGACAAAAGACGTTAAATTCCTATTTTCAAAATTTGCAATATTTGAATTATTTTTCTATAATGAGAATATGTAGTGTTATTATATGAAGCATATAGAACTGAAAAAGTTATAGATAAGTTTTTTCATGAAAAGACGAGATATTTTGATAAAAATTGAAACTAACAATATTCTATTAAAGTGTTCCTATTACACAGAATAACTATTGATTATATTTTAAATGCTTTTATTTAACTTGATTTACTGATACCATTAAGGGGACAAGAGACGTTAAATTTCAGTTTTTTCAATTTTCAATATTTAAATTAATTTTTTATAATGAGAATATATAGTGTTATTATATTAAGCATATAGAACTGAAAATTTTATAGATAAGATTTTTTGATGAAAATGCGAGATATTTTGATAAAAATTGAGTCTAAGAATATTTTAAAGTATTTCTATTGCACAGAATAATAACTATCGATAATATTTTTTAAATCCTTTTATTTAACTTTACTGATATCATTTAAGGGAAAAGAGACATTCAATTTTTCAAATTTTCAATAAGTGAATTAATTTTTTATAATGAGAATATGTAGTGTTATTTAATGAAGCATATAGAACTGAAAAATGTAAAGATAAGAATTTTTGATGAAAATACGAGATATTTTGATAAAAATTGAATCTAACAATATTCTTTCAAAGTGTCCTTATTACACAGAATAAAAACTATTGATTATATTTTTCAAAACCTTTTATTTAACTGTACTGATACCATTAAGGGAACAAGAAACGTTAAATTTCAATTTTTTTCAATTTTCTATATTTAAATTAATTTTTTATAATGAGAATATATAGTGTTATTATATGAACCATATAGAACTCAAAAATCTATAGATAAGATTTGATGAAAATACGAGATATTTTGATAAAAATTTAGTCAAACAATATTTTAAAGTGTTCCTATTGCACAAATAACTATTGATTATATTTTTTAAATCCTTTTATTTAACTTTACTGGTACCATTAATGGAACAAGAGGCATTAAATTTCAATTTTTTTCAATTTTCTATATTTCAATTAATTTTTTATAATGAGAATATATAGTGTTATTATATGAAGCATATATAACTCAAAAATTTATACATAAGTTTTTTGATGAAAAGCGAGGTTTTGATAAAAATTGAGTCTAACAACATTCTTTCAAAGTGTTCCTATTCCACAGAACTGAAAAATTTATAGATAAGATTTATTGAAGAAAATGGGAGATATTTTGTAAAAATTGAGTCCATCAATATTCTTTTAAAGTGTTCACATTGCACAAAATAGTAAATATTGATTATATTTTTAAAAGCTTTTATTTAACTTTACTGATTACATTATGGTTACAAGAAACGTTAAATTTCAATTTTTTGAATGTTCAATATTTGAATTAATGTTTTATAATGAGAATATATAATGTTATTATATGAAGCATATAGAACTCAATTATCTAAAGATAAGATTTTTAAATGAAAATACGAGATATTTTGATAAAAATAGAGTCTAACAATATTTTAAAATGTTCCTATTAGAGAATAATAACTATTGATTATATTTTAAATGCTTTTATTTAACTTTACTGATACTATTATTTGGACAAGAGGAGTTAAATTTCAATTTTTTTCAATTTTCAATATTTGAATTAATTTTTATAATGATAATATATAGTGTTATTACATGAAATATATATAACTTAAAAATCTATAGATAATATATTTTGGATGAAAATACGAGATATTTTGATAAAAATTGAGTCTAACCATATTCATTAAAAATGTTCCTTCTGCAAAGAATAATACCCATTGCTTGTTTTTTATTTAACTTCACTAATGTGTCAAATGAGATTTTGAGATCAGTAATTTTTAAATAACTTGACTATGATATGAAAATTCGAGTATCAGTTCAGACACAGTTACTGTACAATATTCAATCATAATTAAATAGATTGAAGAAAAAATCAGTTTGGTAAATGCAAAAAGTTTTTCAGAGTATTTGGAATTATAACCGCAGAGATTTTAAACTAGTACCGCCATCTATCTGCAAGCGACATAACTATTAATTCAAATATTGTTTCTTTTTAGAGCAAACATTTACAACTTTTCTTGTTTAATAAAAGCGAAGTTTAAACAATACTTTTCTTCGTTTTCAAATTATTTTTATTTTACATTTAGAATGTATATAGCAATTGGGTATTGGTCTTTACTTGCGTAAAATTCTATTTATATGTGACGGTTAGTTTTTTATACATTTTAAATTAAAATATGACTAGTTTTATGGGTAGTAACCTTACAGTTTTATTAATTCTAAGATTTTATGTATTTCTATGTACATTTACGTTTAGACAATTGATTATATGTAAATGTTTTTTTCTAATATTAATCTGATTAAATTTATGCTTCAATATTTGGCATTCCGTTAAATGCGTTCCATGTTTTGCAGATTTTCCTGGTTGCAGAAAATGGGAGGGGATCCTGTCGCTTGGCAACAAAGAGGAAATACTGCTTCATTGCATATACAAAACGTCACTTACCAATATCAAGGTCAATATATATGCGAAGCGTCCAATGTGATAAACGGCAAAGAACACAAAGCGACGTCAGCAGAAATTACGCTAGATGTCACGGGTAAGTACAGTTAAAATATTATACACTTCTAACAGCTAATGAAATTAATATAAAACTGAAATATACATTAAAAATACAAACATTATAAAAACTGCATTTTGCCAATTATTAAATTTTTAGATTATATATATATTTATGCACATATAAGTTATCCTTTGCTTGAGTTCCATTTAAGTCCTGAGGAAGTGGATGCACAAACACCTTGTCTTTAACGAAACAGCAGAGAAAAAAATCACAGCGCTTTAGATCTGGTATCTCGGCGGCCAATGAAGACATGTCAAATTCTGTGGCCCAGCAAGGCCAATCCAGCGATGGGGTACACGTTCATTCAGAAACTCACGTACGTTTTTATTTCAATGTGGGGGAGCTCCATTTTGCTGCAAAATGGAATCAGGAGCAGCTTCCTCCAGCTGGGGAAGCAACCATTCAGAGAGCATGTCTTGGTAAATGTCCCCATTAATTGATTTTTCGGCAAAGAAAAATGGACCAGAGAAAATGTCTTTGCACAACAGTTACCGAGGAGGTTGGCATATTCGAAAACGCAGTACGCTTTCTCCTGCATGGACGACATTTTGTTAACAGCGACGTTTGTTTGTCTAGCGGCGAAATAGTCATTAGATAATTTTTTCCTGTTGCCAAATAAAACTTGTATAATTGTAGTTGCAGAATATATTTGTTTCGGCTGAATAAATCCATTACGGCAGTCACACTACGCTATTCTTTTTGTCCCATTCAATATGAAACACCCTGTATATATAAACATGTATATATATGTGTATATACATGTATATATATATATATATATATATATATATATATATATATATATATATATATATATATATATATATATATATATATATATATATATATATATAAACTATAGGCAGACAAGAGCCATTGAAGTAATTTGAAACAGCCAATTATAACGCGGATAACCCTGGAAGTCAGCGATTCAATTGTGAACTTCGCATCACACGTATAATACCAATAGTAGATATGCGTTATCATGCCTTTTGAAGTCTCTATAAGATCCCTGCCTCTCTCTTACTAATCATATCTATGTCTACATTATGAACATTTAAGGCAACAAACTTTTAAAACAAATGACATAAGAATTGTGTATGCTTCATTTTTGCCTTATAGATATAATAATATTCGGGAAAAATATGTGCGTTGTAAATAAAGTATTAATTTGAAATCAGATTGATTAAAAATAAAATAAATAAATCAGCTTTCTAAGTCGCCTGTCGCCTTAAATGTGATATGGGTAATCTAAAGCTAACACTAATAAACGGTGGCCCACTTTCATGGTAATTATGCTGAAATATCTCCGAAAAGACCAAACTCGCAAACAGAGTCCCGCTACTGAAAAGCCAGCAGCTCTCGACTGCAAATAGTTCAGTTTTCATTAATAACATTCTTCAACATACATTTTACAGCTCCCCGCAAACGTGCCCCGGCTACGTATCTAGTTAGATGATTAAAGGAGCGAGACGGCGAAAACTCGTAACCAGAAGCGTGACGCAATTTTTCAACTCAACTCGCTAATTTTTAATGCATTTGGCATACGCTTCTGGATGTGTCAAGACGTCGCGTCCACAATAAACTACACTAGGGGGGTGTCGGGGGACATGTCTGATTATTGAGAGAATAAATGCTGTAGTTTTTTTTAATTTTGCTTCCCTGATCAATTATACGGTAATTTATGTTCTGATGCGTTTCCCTATGCTATTTTCCGCATGCTGGATTTTATAAATACAGAAATTAAACCCAGAACGAAACAGTATGTGAATGAAATAGAATAACATGAGTGAGTGGGTAAACTGTTTTAGAAATTAATTGCTGAGTGAAAGAGGCTGAATCGTTGTTTTAGCTAATGTGTGTACATTGCACAAAATTAACTTTACGTGAAATTAACAGTCACGTTGTTTAATGCTTTGGTTAGCTCTATTCAAAAGATTATTTGCTGTGAATGTGCTTTTTAGATAATTTAAATTCTCCTTGGTGTTGTTTTGTTTACCTCTAATTAATATTAAAAAATATTCACTCCAAGAGATGTGGAGTAGATATATAATTAAAGGAATATATATTGTAATCGTTCTTTGGTTTCCTGGGAAAATTTAAGTTAATTTATTTTTTAATGATGTTTTCTGAGTTCTGACTTTTATAAATACATAAATTAAACCATATAATTAAATAGAGTATGAATAAAATAGAACAACATGAGGGAGTTCGTAATCTCTTTTATAAATTGATTGTAGAGTGAAAACGGGCTAAATCAATGTTTCAGTTAGTGTGTACATTGCAAAAAATTAACTGTACTTAACCGTCAAATTTTTTTTGTTTAATCTAGTAATATACCGAAGATTCGCTACGGTGAAATTTTTTAGATATTTTAAGGAAATACTCTTTATGTTATTTTTTGTATCTAACTTCCGTTAAAAATTTGACATGGACACCAGGAAATATCTACTGAAATGCCTATTATTTTAATAATAATTTTAATATAAATGATTTTCATTTGTCTTGCTGATAATTTATGTAATTTATGATTTGGTGCATTTCTTTATGCTGTTTTCAGCATGCTGGATTTATAAATACAGAAATTAAACTCTGAATGAAACAGTATGTGAATGACATAGAATAACATGAGTGAAGCTGTTTTAGACATTAATGGCTGAGTGAAAGAAGCTGAATCATTTTATTAGTTAATGTGTGTACATTAAAAAAATTAACTTTACGTGAAACTAATAGTCACACAGTTTAATGCTATAGTTTGCTCTATTCAAAAGATTATTTGCTGTGAATGTGCGTTTTAGATAATTTAAATTCCTTTTTTTTACTCTATTTAATATTAAAAATTACGGGAATACTTAAGAATTGGGTTCCTCTTGACACATTTTGTGAAAATATTGGCGATATTTACTAAAATACAAAGGTAATCCATCCAAACATTGTATTTCTTGCTTTTTTTTGGCAACTTTAATTAATAAACAGGGCACCATCGTAATAGAATTATATACTGTTACTTAATTACTTGCTTTTTCTGGCGACTTTAATTAATGCACAGTAATCGTAATAGAATTATATATTCTTAATTAAAGAAAACGACTTGAAATCCGGACATTTATATTTATGGGCAAATATTCCCCTAACAATTTTCAAACTCAACAGCTACAAATTATTAAAAAACAGCCATAGTGAATCATTAAAGGTTTGTAATATCTAATTTTTTTAAGCATTACGCACTTTTAATATATAAGTAAATAGTTACACAAGGAGGGATGGATGCAAATATCATATAAATTATAATATAAATACAGATTGTTGGAACACGGTGAGATCAGGAGAAAATGTTGGGTGCCAATACTTAGACTATTATCGCCCAGTTGGCGAGGAAAACATAGTTCTTTAGTCAAGCCAAAAATATTCACACCGGGAGAGGTTGGGGAGATATGTAATTAAAGGAATCCATATTGTAATCGTTCTTTGGCTTCCTGGGAAATTTTAAGTTAATTTATGCTTTAATAATGTTTTCTGCCTTCTGACTTTTATAAATACATAAATTAAACCCTATAATTAAATAGTGTGTGAATAAAATGAATGACATTTACTGAGCTTACAACATGAGTGAGTTCGTAAGCTCTTGTAGAAATTCATTGTTGAGTGAAAACGGGCTAAATAAATGTTTCAGTTAGTGTGTACATTGAAAAAAATTAACTGTAGTTAAAATTAACCGTCAATTTCTTTTGTTTAATCTAGTAATATACCGAAGATTCACTACGGTGAATGTATCTTTTAGATATTTTGAGGTATTCTTCTTTTTTTTTTTCATCTAATTTCCGTTAAAAATTTGACATGGACACCAGGAAATATCTAGGGAAATGCCTATTATTTTAACTATAAATGATTTTTTTGTCTTGCTGATGATTTATGTAATTTATGATTTGGTGCATTTCTTTATGCTGTTTTCAGCATACTGGATTTTATAAATACAAAAATTAAACTCAGAGCGATACAGTATGTGAATGACATATAATAATGTGATTGAGTAAACTATTTTAGAAAATTAATTACTGAGTGAAAAAGGCTGAATCGCTTTATTAGTTAATGTATACATTACACAAATTTAACTTTACGTGAAATTAGTAGTCCAGCTGTTTAATGCTATAGTTTACTCTATTCAAAAGATTATTTGTGGTGAATATGTTTTTAAGTAATATAAATACTAGTTTATATAAATATTAGTTTACCTCTAATTAACATAAAAAAACTTAAATAAATGCTCTAATTTTATTGGCTCCATGATCAACTACATGGTAATTTATGTTCTAATAAGTACCCCTCTGTTGTTTTCTGCTGATGGCTTTCATAAATACAGAATTTAAATGTCAGAAATAAATAGTGTGCAAACGAAATAGACAAAAACCTGATTGAATGGGTAAACTGTTTTAGAATTTTATTGTTTAGTGAAATGAGGCTGAATTGGTATCTTAGTTATTGTGTATAAATTACACAAAATTTACTTTACGTAAAATTAACAATCATATAATTGTAAGCCTTAGAAAGCTGTTTTCATGCTTTGTCTTCGTACTTCGTACGGTGATTTTGAATTTTTAATTACTTTATACATAACGTATAAAATACTAAAAAAAGGAATTGTGTATGGTAATGGTGAAATTTGTTAAACAATTTCATTATTTATTTATTAAACATAGGTGAGCCGTGAAAACAAAATAGTTATAACTATATACTATCATGCGGTTATTTCATTAGATATCGTGTAGATAAAAGGTAAAATGTAGCACACCAAATCGAAAGCAAACTTTTATGTCAGTGATAACGCATATAAGTGACACCATCTACATATAATTACTAGACCAATTCTAAAAATTGTATATATTTTAATAATCTTATTATCATATTAACATTATAATAATTTGTAGTAACATATCATTTTCTTGGTTGAATATTTGTAATAAAATTATCAGAGGAATACGTGTTCCTTTTCGATATTGTAATACAATTTTAAAAAGTGTGATAGAATATGTAGGACAATGCTAAGCTAAATGTATGTTTTTAGCTAGAAAAATTAGTCATTAGTTTTCATTATAATAAGCCCTTTTATATATAAATTTGACTTTAATGCCCCAAATCATACTAAACCAAAAGAGGATTAAGACAAACTATTTATATTAAATAAACTGGACGATTATTTAAGTATGAAATACTATGTAAACGAATCCGCATTTTTAAAATAACATCACTGTTCTAATTTTTCAAATAAAAAACTAAGTACACTTTGTATACATTCAACTGAAATTGTTCGTAAACAACAAAGAAATATACATCCAAATAATTCACTTAATCTCTTTAAACTCGGTAACAACACAGCTTAATTCTAACGAAAAAGAAATTTGCGTGGAAGTTTGGAACAAAAAAGAAAGATTTAGTATCAGGAGCTAATCCGGAATTTAACTGCGAGATTACCCGGCATTATGGAAAACCGCCTAAAAAAGAAAAACACAATTTGTAAAAAAAAAAGGGTTTTAGCATTATTGTTTTAGTATCTTTCGAAATCTTAAGTGCAGACTTTGATCTTTTTTTTATGGATTGTAATGGATCCCTAGGAAGCCATAAAACTTTGCAATAGAAAATTCTAGAATACAAAAAGATAAAATGCAGAGGAGATCTGTTGACTATGGTGTGTATTGTCTCCCGCCACTTGTAAACGCAAGATAAAGACTAAATCTGGTCTGTTAATTGATGATAAACAATCCCTGGTTATTCAGTTTAATTTTCAGGGTAGGATGAATTTATCTCTGATTTCGATTGAATTAAAATTGGCTTCAATTATTTCAATTTTAAAAATGCCACCACGTGGTAATGTGATACAGATAAAAAAGTAAATTATTTATATTAAAATTGCACGGTATTTTATACAAATGAAATGAAACGTATAAACCAGTATACATATTCCTTTTATTAGTATTTTATACATAACGTTTTAAATACTAAGAAAAGAAATTGTGACGATAAAATTTCATAACACAATTTCGTTATTTATTTTCCAGCGTAGGTGAGCAGTGAAAATAAAATAGTAATTAATATATACTAATGTGTGGTTAAATATATGTCCCAAATGTATAATTCCCCGAAATGTGGCTGAGTGGTAGGGCACTGTTCATTGGTACTGAAGAGTGTGGGTTCGAATTCTCATAGACGGTCAAAATTTGGTTTGAGTTGTAATTTCCTGTCTCATTAGATCTCGAGTAGCAAAATGGCAAAACGTAGAGCTCCAAATGAAGCCAAACGTTTATACCAGTAAAAACGAATAGTAGTGACGCCTTTAACATATTATTACTCGAGCAATTCTAAATATTGAATAGATTTTAATAATCTTATTATCATATAAACAATATAATAATTTCAAAAATAGATAATTATTTTGCTGAAATTTTGTAATAAAATTATCGCATAAATATATGTTTTTTTTTAATATTGTAATAAAATTAAAAAAGTGTGATGGAATAGGTAGGGCAATATGTCACTGTTTCCGAATCCCGTGGGTTCAATTCCCACTAAATGTATGTTTTAGCTTGAATTATCTTTAATAATTAGTTTTTATTACAATAATTCCTTTTATATATAAATTTGACTTTAGTACCTCAAACCATACCAAACTAAAAACGGATTAAGACATATTGTTTATATTAAATAAGCTAGACGACTTTTTAAGTATGAAATACTGTGTAAACGAATCGGCATTTTTAAAATCACATCACTGTTCTAATTTTTCGAATAAAAAACTAAGTACCCTTTGTATACATTCAACTGAAATTGTTCGTAAACAACAAAGAAATATACATCCAAATAATTCACTTAATCTCTTTAAACTCGGTAACAACACAGCTTAATTCTAACGAAAAAGAAATTTGCGCCGAAGTTTGGAACAAAAAAGAAAGATTTAGTATCAGGAGCTAATCCCGAATTTAACTGCGAGATTACCCGGCATTATGGAAAACCGCCTAAAAAAGAAAATCACAATTTGTAAAAAAAAAGGGTTTTAGCATTATTGTTTTAGTATCTTTCGAAATCTTAAGTGCAGACTTTGATCTTTTTTTTATGGATTGTAATGGATCCCCAGGAAGCCATAAAACTTTGCAATAGAAAATTCTAGAATACAAAAAGATAAAATGCAGAGGAGATCTCTTGACTATGGTGTGTATTGTCTCCCACTTGTAAACGCAAGATAAAGACTAAATCTGGGCTGTTAATTGATGATAAACATTCCCTGAATGTTCAGTCTAATTTTCAGGGAGGGAGAATTTATCTCTGATTTCGACTGAATTAAAATTGGCTTCAATGTTTGTTTTTTTAAAATGTCACCAGGTGGTAATGTGATATAGATAAAAAAGTAAATTATTTATATTAAAACTGCACGGTATTTCATACAAATGAAACGAAACGTATAAACTAGTATATATATATTCCTTTTCTTAGTATTTTATACATAAAGTATAAAATACTAAAAAGAGAAATTGTTATGGTAAAATTTCATTAAACAATATCGTTATTTATTTTGCAAGCATAGGTGAGCAGTGAAAATAAAATAGTTGTTAATATATACTAACGTGTGGTTAAATATATGTTCCAAATGTATAATTCCCCGAAATATGGCTGAGTGATTGGGTACTGTTCTTTGGTACTGAAGAGTGTGGATTCGAATTCTCATAGACGGTTAAAAATGCTTTGAGCTGTAATTTCCAGTCTCATTAGCTCTCGTGTAGCAAAAAGGCAAAACATAGAGCTACAAATGAAACCAAACATTTATACTAGTAATAAGGACTAGAAGTGACACCTTTTACAGATTATTACTCGATCAATTCTAAATATTGAATAGATTGTAATAATCTTATTATCATATAAACAATACAATAATTTCTAAAAATACATAATTATTTTGCTTAATTTTTGTAATAAAATTATCGCATGAATATATGTTCTTTTTGAAACTGTAATAAAATTATAAAAGTGTGATGGAATAGGTAGGGCAATATGTCGCTTTTTCCGAATCCCGCAGGTTCAATTCCCTTCAAAAAAATTTTTTTTAGCTTGAATTATTTTTAATAATTAGTTTTCATTATAATAAGCCCTTTTATATATAAATTTGACTTTAGTACCTCAAACCATACCAAACTAAAAACGGATTAAGACAAATTGTTTATATTAAATCAGCTAGACGATTTTTTAAGTATGAAATACTATGTAAACGAATCGGCATTTTTAAAATTACGTCACTGTTCTTTTTTTTCGAATAAAAAACTAAGTACCCTTTGTATACATTCAACTGAAATTGTTCGTAAACAACAAAGAAATATACATCCAAATAATTCACTTAATCTCTTTAAACTCGGTAACAACACAGCTTAATTCTAACGAAAAAGAAATTTGCGCTGAAGTTTGGAGCAAAAAAGAAAGATTTAGTATCAGGAGCTAATCCGGAATTTAACTGCGAGATTACCCGGCATTATGGAAAACCGCCTAAAAAAGAAAATCACAATTTGTAAAAAAAAAAGGGTTTTAGCATTATTGTTTTATTATCTTTCGAAATCTTAAGTGCAGACTTTGATCTTTTTTTTATGGATTGTAATGGATCCCCAGGAAGCCATAAAACTTTGCAATAGAAAATTCTAGAATACAAAAAGATAAAATTCAGTGGAGATCTCTTGACTATGGTGTGCATTGTCTCCCGCCTCTCGTAAACGCAAGATAAAGACTAAATCTGGCCTGTTAATTGATGATAAACGGCCCCTGGTTGTTCAGTTTAATTTTCAGGGGAGGGTGAATTTGTCTTTGATTTCGGCTGAATTAAAATTGGCTTCAATTATTTTAATTTTTAAAATGCCAATTCTCTTATAAACGTATTCAATGTGAGTATAGATTCGTTTTTGATTTTCAGTCGTATAAAAAATTACTGATTGGTCTCCCGGTAGGAATGCAATTAGAAATAAAATTATTTCTCAGCAATTAAAGCTTATATATTTTGATCCTGCTTTTTGCAATTATGCTGCACTTGAGTTAAAATGCTCCGAAGAGACTTTTGTTGCATTGTTTAAATGGAAAATGATTTTGGGGCACTTAATTTATTATTGATCCCTAAATTTGAAAATTGCAAATTAATGGTATATATTTTAGATGTAATCTAAAATAACTATTATTAACAATTAATTTTATTTTATTTGAAACTACAAAATGATAACACAATATAAAATGATTAACACAAGTATACGCCTATTTATTTATACATAAATGTGTATATTAACTTTTAAACATTTAGTATAATCATATTCCCTTCATCAACGTATAACGTTATTTTGAGAAAAAAAAATTAAAAGTTTATAAACGCCTAGTTTAGAGTCTTTCAATTATTAAATTTCAGCTATTGATTAAAAATTTACAGATTTTTTAACATAATTTTATTTATCATAATATATTTATATAAAGATTTCTGACAATTTAATTCAACAAAGTTAATGCAGGGTTTTTAGTTAATGAAAGTACTGATATTATTATTTCATTTACTGTAATCTTATGAATCACAGTTTCGACTATATGTACATATATATATATATATATATATATATATATATATATATATATATATATATATATATATATATGTATATATATATATATATATATATATATATATATATATATATATATATATATATATATATATATATATATATATATATATATATATTTTATATATATATATATATATATATATATATATATATATATATATATATATATATATATATATATATATATATATATATATATATATATATATATATATATATATATATATATATATATATGTATATATATATATATATATATATATATATATATATATATATATATGTATATATATATATATATATATATATATATATATATATATATATATATATATATATATATATATATATATATATATATATATATATATATATATATATATATATATATATATATATATATATATATATATATATATATATATATATATATATATATATATGGATTATGTAAAGCAAGTTCATATTTTCGTCCATTCAGGATACAAGTCCGTCCTGTGTGAAGGCTCTCCATCTCTTCAATTTTTTATGGATGATAAAATCTCCATTAATACTAAGAACATGAACTACTTATTGAATTAATAGATTTTGTGTATGGAAGTCATCGGTTGGTAGAAAATTCTTGATATATGTCTAAAGTTTATTTTTTTAAGTTCTCTACAAAATCTACACAATCAATCAATGACTGCGTAAATTTATGTTAGTAATTGGCTTGATGACATTTTCCTTTGTCAACAAATAGAGTTTGGCGGAAGAATGACTGGATGGGTTGGACGAGACTCTTCGGTTCTGGAATTTGTGGGTTTGAGTGTTTCGGTTTGTATGGATGTTTATAGCCGTTCGAAATTCCTATTCTGATTAGTTATTCATGATTGAAAACAGTAGACTATAGTGCTCCTAACCACAAAATAAAAATAAAAATAAAGTAATTTCTTTGTTTTAAAACCGAAAGTTATTGAATTTTATTGTTTCCACTAATTTATAGCATAGTCGCGATACGTTACATACATAATTGTAACATATATAAACTATAGACGATAGTAGATAGGTTTTGCTGCCGATGAATGATATTTGGGTATTATGGAAAAAATTTAATAATGTATAGACGCTACAGATTGATTTAAAACCTTTAAATTTTAACATAATGTGCCTAATTACGATAATTCTTATAACCATGAATTTTTTACTTGAATCCATGTAGAAAAATAATTGATGTCATCATATTGAAAACAGAATGTTTTTCTTAGAATCAAGTATTAAGTTTCTAAGATTAAAGCATTTGTGTTCTTTTTTTTTAGATGCTTACAATTATGTATACATCTAAAAAATAAATACATGTTTAGTAAAAATATTTATTTGATTAATTGTTGACAACAATGAGCTAAAGGCATATCAGAATTTGCCTTTCAATTCCTCTTAATAAAAATTTTTGTAACCATTTCTGTATTTTTAAAAGTTAATTTCCTTCTATACTTTTGTAGAATTTCTCTTTAATCTAGAAACCTTTATGAAAAACCCTGTCACACTTCTGGGACATATCACTTCCTCATTTTAGTTATATCGCACATGTGCCTTGCAGCCGACATTTGAGTTTGCACGGAAATATGGCTTTTAGTGATATATTCAGTAATTCCTTTTACGTCACCAAAAACTGCATCCTTCTTTGATGTCTACTTTGTTGAATATAATGTTTAATGTCTAGAAATAAAATATATCTTTAAAGCTGTATATTGCAGATGTAAATGGTTTAAATACAAGTAAGTTATGTTTATTTGATACTCATGCAAGTAAAGTGACTGTATGGGTTCGGAAAAATCGGCTTGTTTACATGAAACAGATGAATAATTTAGTTCTAAAATGTATCATTAAAATGATATAATTAGGAATATTTGAGGCACATTTATACGCTTTGAAAGGAGGTTTATATTTAATTTTAGTCTGAATTGATGGGATATTTGATAAACTAGATTGGACTACAAACGTCCTGCTGTGTTGTTGAAGGAACCATACTGCTAGTCTTTAAATATTTAAAATGTAGTTCTCATAAATGTTTAATGATCTCATTCCCTGCCAGCTTTACTCAGCTGCGATATGAAACCGAATTGAATTGAAAACCCCAAGAGATGAATGATTAATAAGGTTACATGTTAATTCCATTACAATGACTGGAATATCTGAGGCACATTTATAGTTCATAAATGTTTAATGATCTCATTCCCTGCCAGCTTTACTCAGCTGCGATATGAAACCGAATTGAATTGAAAACCCCAAGAGATGAATGATTAATAAGGTTACATGTTAATTCCATTACAATATAGAACTATTATAGCTTATATATATTTGAGGTTTTAATAATACGCAAATATACCAGTGGGAATAAAATACTGCATAGCAAATCTCTGAAAGAAATAATGCAATATTTCTTTGTGTGAATTTAATTTATAAATATTGTTCTCAAAGATATATACAATTCAAAGTGAAAAAAAATCTTTTAAAGAAATCGATGCAAAATAATTTATGATTTCCATTACATTAAAAGACTTTTATGTAAATATAGTTTTTACAGTTAATTAATAATCAATATATATATATATGTATATATATATATATAAATATATATATATATATATATATAAAATATATATAGATATAAATATATATAATATATATATATATATATATAATATATAAATATATATATATATATATATATAATATATATATATATAAATATATATATATATATATAAAATATATATATATATATATATATATATATATATATATATATATATATATATATATATATATATAAATATATATATATATATATATATATATATATATATATATATATATATATATATATATATATATATAATATATATATATATATATATATATATATATATATATATATATATATATATATTTATTTATTTATTTATTTATATATATGTCGGGTGGTCTAAACCAAACTTTATATATGAGACCTTAGTGGCAAAATTTCGGAATTTTTGAATAGCAACATCCACTTTTTTCGTGCGCAAATTGATCAGAGCATGTAAAAGCCTTAAATGACATTAGAACGAGACACGTATGACCGGAATTGGTGGAGTAAAACATTTGCAAAGAAGAGAATCGTCAAGAAACAATCACAAAGGAAAGGTGTAGATGCACTTTGCATAATTCACAAGGATAGGCTGTAGAAGCACTAGTCACAGATTACTCTTGCAATGAGTATGAGGTCCGATTACAAGACATCACTTCATGTTATTACAACTGTATAAATAATAAAACTTTAAAAACGATATAATAAACATCTTATTGATAATAATAGACTAAGCTCGAAAGTTAAATAAGAAATATTTATTAAAAATCTAAAGGATGATCCATAATTATATGTATTATACACATATATATATATATATATATATATATGTGTATATATATATATATATATGTATATATATATATATATATACTTTCTTACTTACATAACATACTTACTAAATGTGTGAGCATGTTTGAGTGAACATATTGAGGTGCTTTTATTTTCATGCTAAAATATTTAACGAAAATAAATCATTAACAATTACCGATGATTAATTTTTCGTTAAAATGTCTTCCAGTTTTAATATTCTTGAATAATTAGTTGCTTAAAAATAGTTTCCTGCGGTGCAAACCAAATTACCTGAAGTGTCATTGGTTAATATGCTTTGAGAACTGAGCTGCTTGAGTTATAGCCCTTTTTGAAGTGCGATGAAAAATGGCTTCCCTCTTTACTTGGCGGTTAGCAACCAATTGGACTCTCCTCCCAATCAACTAATTGTTTTCGCACCGTCACACGTTTTCTTAATGCGCGTTACCGTTTGACCGGAAAGTTTGGTTAAAAGGAGAGAAAGAAATTGGTGCTTGAGGTAAATTTATGCCGCACATCAACCGTGGAAATTGCTTGTGTGTATAGAAGATTGCGTTTTAATGAGTTGTTTAAATCATTTTCCAGATATTTTAATCTTCTGATATCTGGTAATTTCTATTGTATAAGGGAACAATTATTTCTTGTCCTAGGATATTAATATTGCGATATGTAGTTTGATGCTTATGTCGATAGTTAACTTTTAAAACCAATCATATTTTCTTTATTTCTATCTGTTATAAAATGTAATGTGTATGTGATAATAATAATGAATAAACTTTATATTTATTACTATTATTATAATTGTAAACATTATCAAAAAATATCTTTACTGTTTGTTATTCTTAATTATAGGTATTATTAAAATGCTTCCATATATACTTAAAGCATAAAATTGTCAATATCTAAATAAAACATTTTTCAATTTACTCGTTTCTTAAGGTAGACCATCACAGGAAAAGTAATTATTCTTTAATTTTATTTACGAAAAACACAATATAGGATATTTTTCATATATATTCACTGTAATATACACGGTTACATTAGGAGACTCATTAAAAAAGTTGTTTTACATTTAAAAGTATTACACATATAAATGAGTGATATTTGAAAGCAAATTCAAACTCTATAAGTTGAGAGTGTAGAAAAGCCCACTATACAAGTGTTCTATTCAGTCTCAACGGTAATATAGAAGAATAGGGTGTCCCTTGGAAAATTTGACGAGATTATTGACAATGTTTACTCAAACACAACGGTATTTTATACAAATATTGTATCCCTTCCTTTTTGGGTGACTTTAATTTATATAAAGTACGCAATTGTAATAGAATTATATACTCTTACATCATTAACCAAAACAGCTTAGAAGCCGGGCATTTATATTTATGGGCAATTAATCCCTCAAAACTTTATAAAGCCACAGATCCAAATTGTTAAATATTAGCCATAGTGAACTGTTAATGAGTCATTATATCTAACGTTTTAAGCATTACGAGCATTTAATATGTAAGAAATCGGTTGCACAAGGAGATATGGATCGAAATATAACATAAATTAAAATATAGATACGGATTGCTTGGATATGGCGATATCAGATTAAAATGTTTGGCTACTATCCTCAGAGCTTTATCTCTAAATTGGCAGGAGCTCCCTGTTTTTGAGTTAAATCAGTCTCAAAAATTCACAAAGCTTTAAATCAGGTCACATAGGGGTAAAGAAATAAAGATTGGTTATTCACACAATAGGAAAAATCCAGAGATGTAATAATTCATTTTTCAGGTATAAGCAAACTTGTTAGTTTCAATTTATTCAATTAGTGTTTACAATACAAAGTTTGTGAGCTTTTGGTTATTTGGATACACTACGTTATACACATATTCCTACGTGTAATACTTTTGAATATATAGTATTATGAATACGAAGGAAATCTTTCATAGCATACCTGTATTTATACGTATAGATGAAATGAACCATGGAGAAATTAAGTGGTTAAAAGTACAATATACTTCACTTTACTGTAACATATAAACTTATTGTCTCTGCTATACTGTATTATGTTATGCTCTACTCCAGGGGTGGGCAAATACTTTTAAGCGCGGGCCAAAATGAAATTTTGAAAATGTCTCCTGGGCCGGAGAACTATACCGCGTACGCTGTGCATAAGCGAATGTTTTGATTAGAGTTTTTTCCCTGCCCAAGTAATTGTTTTGACAAAAAACATAATAAGTATCATTTTAAAGCATTTGGACAGAGAAATTTGACAGTTAATAAAAGATAATATTAATAATAAATTGTATTACTTAGGTGTATATGCGAACAATTTGTTCCCAGTAAAACATATCAACTAATTTTTAAATAAATATGATCCATTATATGAAATTATGGTCTTTAAATAAATCAATTAATGAAAGATTTTATTTTGATATTTATTTATATCTTAACGACACAAAGTATTTTATTTTGATCATAGATATTACATATTTATATTTATATTACTTTTTGTAAATATATTAGAAAATAGAATTATAACATTTTGCCTACAAAAAGTCCACTTTTTCAGTTTATTATTATATTTGCAAAATAACAAACATTAGTCTCAAAAGCAATGACGAGTATGCGACTAGTTCTAAACCAAAATAAACAGAACAGCTACGGTCGGTTGTTAATCGAGGAGTGAGAACAGTGCATGTTCAATTTTATGTCATAAGCCGATGAGACACGCTTTATGAGAGTATGTATGTTGCATATGTTAAAGTAGGGGTATGGTTACAGCTGTTCAAATTGTAATACTCTCTATTATTTCTATATTTTTCATTATTTATATGTACACTACGCATACACGTACTGTTGATTTCAACAAAATCGCATAGAAGAGAATTTTTCAACTGCCCGGATAAAGTAAGAAAAAGGGCCGGATCTTGCCGGCGTGAAGGCTTTTGTCCACCTCTGCTATACTCTAATATAATAAATTATAGTAAAATTAAACAATGTTAAAAGAAAGCATACATTCTGAATTTTATTTTATAAGAATTATTCGTCGTCAACTTTTATATTTTTTCTACTGCTGTATATTTATATTTTCATAAATAAATGCTCTGCTGAAATCACTTATCATTAACATTAATAAGCCTTAAAAAAAGTGAGGAAATACAATTTAACAAAAGTTGTAATCTTTTGTTTCCCCCGATGTTATTGCTTCCTGGGGATCCATTACAGGTAATAAAGCCTAGAAAATAAAGAAAACAAAAGGTAAATTACGGAGAATTGTAAAAACTGTTTTTTTTTCTTCACAGTTGAACTTCCTCGAGATTGCGGTAGGTTGTTGGTTTTTCTAAGATTGAAAATGGAGTGTTATTATGTTACAATGTAACTTTTAAATGAAGAAGGAAATAATTTATGATTTCTTAAAGGTTTTAAAACAGTTTCACCTGGAGTGTTTTTAATAAATGGAAAAAAATTAAACTTTGTCCAATAGAATAGTTTTTTCGTTTTACTTTATGTATTATTACTGAATAAATTTCACTTGTTGTAGTATTTTTTTAAGTACCAAATGAAAGACCAAAGTTGAGGGTAAAAATTTAGAAAATATAAATGAAACACATACTCATGAAATTCTAACATTCAAAATGAGAGATATTCTACTTCAGAGACTACTACATTACTGTATATAATATTCTTTTTAATAAGGTAATAAATTATTCTTCTTAAATGATTTTGATTGAATAAATATATCCTGCTTCAGGATTTTTATAACTACGATTATAAAATCCAAAGTTTTGTATTAAAAAAATTAGAAAGTTCACACTTATAAAATTCTAATAATCTAAATACGAGAAACTGTGTACGACTACTGCACTTTTCTATAAAATACTTTACTCATACTATTCTACATAATACTTGTACAATACCAAACTATACTACATTGTAAAGTAATACACTATAGTACAGTCAAGTAAAGTTATACAAATTTTATAACAGAACATCCATACTGATTTTTAATTATAAAATATTTTTATAAACTCTAGAGACGCTAAATTTATATTGTTATAAATAAACGATCTATTAAAATCATTTACCATCAATATGTTTATTAATTAGAAACGTAACCTAAAATTTAACGAAAATTGTAATCGTTTGTTTTAAGGTATGATAGTGCTTCCTGGGAAATAATTATAGGTAATAAAGCTGAGAAAATAAAAATAAAATATGGAGAATTATAAAAAGCATATATATATATATATATATATATATATATATATATATAAGTATATATATATATATATATATTTGTTCATTTGCTGTATTTTGTTGGTTTATCTAAGATTGAAAACGGGGTATAATTATGTTACAACGTAACTTTTAATAACAGATAATAATAAAGTAATTTATGATTATTTAAAATTTTAAAACTGTAATTATGAATATAAAAAAATTAAGACGCTGTTGAAATTAATAGATAATAAATTTTTTTCAATAATGTTTTTTACTTGTATAAATTTAACTTAGTATTTTTTATAACTACTGCTGAAAATATCAAATTTGGAGTTAAAGAAATCAGTAAATGCATACTTATGAACGTCTAATAATATAAATGCAGTTTAAAATACTACTATAATTTTAAACATAATACTTTACTCAAGTGTACCATCTTCTACTATACCAGGTAATGCTTTACTGAAATGTAATATACTATGGTATAGTAGAGTCAAGTAAACTAATACAAATTTTATAGCAAAACATCCACACTGATTCTTTAATTATAAAAATTATTCATAAAAAATTGTACATCTCTCCAGAGGCTCGAAATTTATATTATTATAAATAAATGTTGGGTTAAAATCATTACTATTAATAATTTTATTAATTTAAAAAGTAAAATACAATTACGAAAAAATTCTAACCTTTTGGTATAAGATTTATATAAGAATTATTCATTAACTTTTATATTTCTTCTAGAGCTGTATATTTTTATTTTCATAAATAAATGCTCTGTTGAAATCACTTATCATTAACATTAATACGCCTGTAAAAAAAAGAGAGAAAATACAATTTAACAAAAGTTGTAATCTTTTGTTCCCCGCGATGTTATTGCTTCCTGGGGATCAATTACAGGTAATAAAGCCTAGAAAATAAAGAGAACAAAAGATAAATTACGGAGAATTGTAAAAACTGTTTTTTTTTCTTCACAGTTGACTTCAGCGAGATTGCGGTAGGTTGTTGGTTTTTCTAAGATTGAAAACGGAGTGTTATTATGTTACAATGTAACTTTTAAATGAAGATGGAAATAATTTATGATTTCTTAAAGGTTTTTAAAACAGTTTCACCTGGAGTGTTTTTAATAAATGCAAAAAATTAAACTTTGTCCGATATAATAGTTTTACTTTTTCCTTTATGTAGAATGATTGAATAAATGTAACTTGTAGTATTTTTTTAAGTACCGAAGGAAAAACCAAAGTTGTGGGTAAACATTTAAATGATATAAATGAAACATACACTAATGGAATTCTAATATTCAAAATGAGAGAGATTCTACTTCAGAGACTACATACTACATTAGTGTATATAATATTCATTTCTATTGTATTATTTTATACTATACGATACTATACTGTAATGAAATGTACTGTACTAGAGTTCAGTAATGCAAAATTTTACAATGAAATATCCACGCTGATTTTTAATTATAAAAAATATTTTTAATAATTTAATGTTCCCTAGACTTACTATATTATTGTAAACAAAGTCTTTTTTGAAATAATTTACCATTAATATGTATATTAAAAAAAAGAAAAGGAAAATAAAATTTTACAAAGTTGTAATATTTTGTTTCCCACAATGATATCACTTCCTGGGCACCAATTACACTTAATAAAGGGGAAAAAAGAACAAAAGCTAAATTATAAAGAATTGTAAAGACTTTTATTTTTAGAGTTAACATCTAAGATCTTGCGGTAATTTAATTTATATAAGATTTAAAAGAGTGTTTTATACAACCGTAGTTTTTAAATTCATAAAATAAATTAATTTATAATTTCTTAAAAGTTTCAAAACTATTTTTAAGGATTGTAAATGAAATTAAAACGTTTTCGAAATTAATAGGTAATAATTTTTTCTTCTTAAATGATTTTGATTGAATAAATATACCTTGCTTTAGTATTTTTAAAACTAACGTTGGAAAAATCAAAGTTTTGTGTTAAAAAATTGGTACACACAACAAA
>CM063498.1:177615444-177627944 GCA_032207245.1 Pardosa pseudoannulata
TTAAACTGTTTTCAAATCAATTGGAAATAGGACTGCCCTTTCAAAAAAAAACTTTCAATAAAACCAAAATATTATTTTATAGAATAAGAAGATTCCCAAATAGCATTTTCTTTTTATCTTACTTTTATCATACCAAGAGCCTCAGTAGCTTAGTCCGGAAATGCGTCGAACTCATAACCAGAGGGTTGTGGATTTAATGAATGTGACAGCCAACGATCCACCATGTTCTTTAATGTCAGCTGGAGCAAGTAAAATAAGTTAGTGGTCGCAAAATCATCCAAACTCAAACGATACTCTGGCGGTGGCATGCCAAGTATGGGGATCTTCTGTTTTACCCTTTCTTCTAAATTATGAGAACCTACATTGCTGGGACAATGATATTGACTTCCTAAAGTACTCCTAAGTAGAAATAATATAGGACGTCAATATTTGTAGTATTCACAAACCTACACGAGCTGTCTGGATATTGTAAAATGAGTAAAAGCTTCCCAGTCGAAATGGGATTATCTATGAACTATTATTAGGATAATTGCGTATTCTGCCTGCGAAGTTGGAAAAAATGTATTGTTAAAGAACAAAAATCAATACTACATTTACTATTCTTTTCTGGTTTTTTAATCTTATTAATCCTTTTTTAGAAAAAATAGACTGTAGCTTTCCAGGCTAACCAACCAACTTAAATCATGAGATTTAAGTTGGTTTTGGGTGTGAAAGAATACTTCCAATGTAGCTCATGCTTGTCGAATTGATGTTCGCATTGGTACTTTGGAGGAAGACGGCCAGGTGGAGTGGCCCAATACTTACGATCTACCCACCACCGCCGGAACAAGTCAGGAGGGACTCACGACCCTATGGGTCCTGATCAGTGAATGAATATCATAATAGGGGACTCAAATGAGTACCCAGCACCATAAGGTATAGCCAGATACCCTACACCTGGGGATTATATCAGGTCAGCGGGAGTCACGTCAGGGGCTTATCTACTTTAGCTAAACCCGGGTGTTACAATACCGAGGTACTACATCGATCTCCTTTATATTTCTTTTATTTCATCCTATTTTCTTTCTTGGGTTTGGGTACAATAGATCTTTGGTCTCAGTGCCATGTTTTTGGGCACTCCCATCCCACCCCAAAGAGCTGCCAAGTAAGTGATTTAATTCATTCAACATCTGATGTCTACGGAAAACATATCATGCAATATTTCAATGTATTTTAACTTCACGTTTAATTCTGAAACCAGATACATAGATACTGTTTTTAAAAAAAGGCTTGTTTTGTAGATAGATGTAAACACACTTTTCAATACATGTGAATTAAATTTTCATTGGAAATATTTTAAATATTTTACAGCTATATTTATTATGGGAATAATAATAATTCTTAATTCCGTCTGGTATTGAAATAATTTATTCAGAGTTGCATAGTAATAGTCCTACAGTGAAAATATAGAAATAAATGAGGTATATATTTAAAATGGGCATAATTTAAGTTACAACGTTGTAATATTGAATAAATTTTAAAAAGGATCCGTTATTTTATTACTATTGAAATTTGCCGTGATGGTCTACAAATACTTTGATTTAAATATTTCAATTTTAAATATCCTGTATTTATTAAGAAGTTTTATTAAGATTAATTTCATCATGAATTAGTAATTGCAAAATATTAATATGTTTTTTGAAATAGAGAATATACGAAAAGTTTCACTTACAACATCATTAATTATTTGCTTATTTAGACCGTTTATTTTTCTTTACTAAATGTAATTTTACATATTAAGCATTGATAAATGTGCTGTTGTCTGATGCCACTTCTTCAAACAAGCACGATTGAGCCATACGCTACTTGTATTAAAGGAAGGGAGTGCGCCTTTTGTTTTAACCCTCCGAGTGGAACACACCGATTAAAAAAAGTCTCCAAAAATACGCTAAAGGTTTAATGTGTCAATGGCCAAATCGTTCTATGATTTTTTACTTCACTCTTTGTCGACTAAAATAAAAAACGGGAAACCCACTCTCGATATTGTCCCTTTACTTCCGGTTATAAATAGATATATAAATAGACATTATAGATTGTAATTTTTAATACGCATAAAGCTCGTCAAGTCTCGAAGATCATCCTATAAGAAATAATGGATTCTAAAAGGACAAATAAAAATATTCTTTAAGAGAATTATTTATATTTTTTTACGAAAGATATCCAAGATATTTAATTGGTGCAATTAGAGTTACATCTGTTACCGCAAACTAAATACTTTGATATAGAGATTTACAAAGCCATGAAAAGCTATCAGCGTCTTTTTGCCTCAGGGAGTATCGGTGCATCCCTCAATAAATGTCAGTCAAAGTGTGAAGCAGTTTCTAAACAATCGATCTGACCCTCTTACCTCAAACACTGGCAGAAATGTACATTACATTCATTTTCGGAACGTTTTTGGAGGTCTAAAATTGTGAGTGACAACCGCTTTGAAAACATCATCGGTTTGGCGGAATTGTACGTGCGAACCGCTTAGAGGGTTAACGGGCACCTCTAGGGTGAAAATGCAACTTATGCTCAAGTGCTTCCTCGTAATTTGTAAGCAGGAGTAAGCAGAAGACCCATAGGCTTCCCCTACCACAAGCAGAGGTATTACATATGAACTTGGAGGACATTGGGACCACGAACCTATTTTACGTTCCCCAGTCACTTTTAAAGAACACGGAGAATCTTAAGCTGGCTGGAATACGGAACCCTCTAGTTATGAGTCCGTTTATGAGTTCTAAGCTACCGCGGCTCTTCTGACAATTTAATAATATCAATAAAGGTGCTGTATTACATTTTAATGCATCCTGCAATCTAGACATATATATTTCTGTAAATGTGCTGCGAAGATGTTAATAATTTAGCATACTGAAGCACGCGTAGCTTAAGGAATACTACGAACGACAGTAACATTTCCCCCTTTGGTCATTTGTGTTGTGTAATCAGGGACCAAGCAGAAAACCCACAAATCTTAACCCGCCATCTCAAGAGTTACCGTTTGGGAAGTTGGAAGACACTGAGACCACGAAACTATATAAATGCCCTAGTGGTTAAACATAGGGGATCTTTGACCAGCTCAAGCCTGAAACTCAAAACCTTCCAATTCTAATATCGACACCTTTGCCCACTGTCCAACCATGGATTTGCTTCTTTACTTTTCGAAGTATCATTTCACTAAGTTACGAGTTTAATCCTCGTCTGAATTAATTAGTTTTATTCGAAGTGTTCATTATTGCCCTTATGTGTTACACAATGTTACAAATGCTTACTTTCTATACAAAGGCTTCCAAAACATTCCAGAAAATGTTACAAAGCTATGAAGGAGGTTCGAATATCTTTTTTCTTTCAAGGAAATTTTAAGACCCTATGAAGGGAAGGAAAGTTGCTTTGTTGAAATTCGTATTGTAGATTTCTACAACATACATCGTAACCTCTACAAGGTAGATTTACCGTTGCTTAAGTTACGGGGAATTATTTTTCCTAATGAAATCTTATTTGCTAAAATACATTAATTAGGTCAAAAATTAGGTGAAACACCTACAGTTAAGACTTCAATACAATAGTTAGGTTAGGCATAAACCTAGAGCTGCCCATATAAAGGATGAAATTTAAGCTCTCATATACTGCCGATTAAAGAATCATCTTCTACATTAGCTGCATAATAAGAAATATTGAAATTACATGCATCCATTCTGATTTTAACCATTTAACCGTCTTGTACATCACATATTATATGCACAATTAATATTTTATACACATATGAAAAACAAGAAATAATATTTTAAGAAGAAAATAATTTTGGTGTAGCTTTTTAAATTTAGTTACATTTTCCATTTAGACTAATGAAACATAACATAATTGGACGTAAAATATAGAATTATTCTCTCATGTGGGTGTAGCCAAAAGATTAAATACTTAATACCAATTGATTACTCTATATTTTTAAAAGCATTTTTAAAGGTTTATCAAGAAACCTGAATAGTGCAAGTAAATAAAAGAAGTAAAATAATGACTAATTAAAAAAATTTCCAAATTTTCACAACTATATTATCCTTAGGCCTAGAATACCAATAAACTGTAAAGTAACTCATAAAAATAGGTATGAAGGCAATTTAAGTAAGACAGTAGTAAGAGTTTGGCTGTTTTGCAATTTTCAGTTAATTCTGCGCATTTCATAAGTTGAGTTAAACCTGTATAGAGTACTGGCTACTCATAGACAATATTTATAAATAATGACTTATTTATTTACGATATTTTTATTAAATTTTTAGCACATAAAAATAAACTAGTAAGTGAAAGTTATGTAGGCCGCATATAATGTAACACTGATTGCATGTGATGTAAAAGAAAATGGACCACTTTTTTATTATATTTTCTACTAATGGAAATATTTTTTGTATGTTCACTATAGGCATAGGTTAGATATAACAACCGAAAATTTCTACTAGTTTGTTGGACTGAATAGAAATTTTTAAAATAACATAAAATATCATTTGGTGCTCACCTAGTGGAGAAGCAGACATTAAAATAATCTTTAAAAATTTAATTCAGGATTAGGAGCTACAAATATTTAATTTTCTGTATCAATACAATACATTAAACGGGGGCATACCTTAATTATGTTAACACAAGAAATTGTCACTTCGTCTTTTCACTACAATTACAACTTAAATTTATTACAAGCTCCGCCGATGTTGCCAGTAACAACGATAAAAAGAAGTTCAAGAAAACTTTTGCAGTTTTCTGTAAGAACTTTTTCATCATCGTTTAATTTGTTTTAAAGTAGAATGAAAAAGTTAATCTTTTAGTATTTTCTTCTCTTTTTGAAGAGTTCGTATGTTGCTTGTAACTATTAAATTAAATTATGCTGTTGAATACCGAGAATTAGAGAATAATTTTGTTATAGGATCTCAGAACTTTGGAAAATTGTACAGGTTTCAAATTGGTAGGAAAGGAGAAACAATTTAGTTAATGTGCGATACGACGTCTTATTTTAATCTACTATAGTAAATGTATTAAAATTCATAATGCATGTTTCTATCTTAACGTTGTGGAAAATGCATTGAAACAACATACTTTCAAGAAAAAAGATCTAAAAAGTCTTTTTTAGGCAGGGTAGCTGTATCATTTATATAGAAGAGGAATTAGATTTATATCTTAACAATATTTCAGTGCATCATTTTAACCCATATTTTACCACACCAACAAAATATTTCTGTAAGTTATTGCAACTTTATCTATATCATTAATATGGTGTAGGTAAGCATATAAAACCAATTTTGAAAAAAATATTTTTAATTTTTTAAGTAATAATCTGTCCTATAAATAGAACAACGGTCCAATACACTACTAGAATTTAACAAATATCACTTTAATTCCATTAGGCTGAGTCATATGTGAAATTTGGGAAACAATCAAATCAAAGTCCACCATTACATTTTAAGCATACTTTTGTTGGTTTTCTCTTGCAGTTCTTAAACTGGCAATTTTGGTATGAGATAATACAAAAAGGATATTTGTTGTAGGATGCTAACATCTATAATTTATATACAAATTTTACAGATTTATTTTTCATGAATATCTTGCAACTGCACCTTCCAAAATAATTTGCAAAATATATTAATGAACGAAAACTTTCAGCTACATTATTAGCTCTATTTTTAAACTACTAGTAATCTCCACAGTGTTTGAAAAAAATAATAATAGATATAAAATTAAATATTAAAAAATGACATTTTTAAGGGGTTGCTGAAAATAGATTTTACAACACAATATAATTTCATTTCTCAATTTGTTTTTGTTACTATGCTAATGTTTGTCTATTTTAAAGGTTTTTAAATAAATTCCACTCAGAAAATATTTATAACTTTATTATTAAAAGGAATTTTATTTGCTGTCATATTTATAGGACAGTGGTCCAATATGGGTTAATGTAAAAGGATTTATATAGCTAATGTTTAAGAAATTAGTCTCGTGACTTCCAAAATGGTAGCAAACGTCCTGTTTTAAGACTATAAATAACATCTGGTAGATAAATTATTGCTCATACTGACATGTATGTCCTCACTGCACATGTATAGTCACTGAAACATATTACTATAATATCTTTAATTTCTCAAAGGTTTAGTTTTCCTGTTGGCTTTGTATAAACTTATATTGTATTGTTTACATTATAAGTTTCTACTAACTAAACGATGTATACAAATTCTGCAAGTTGGTTTTTATAGGCGTGCAATTCAAGTATTCCTTACTCCCATTAGATTCTTAGACCAGACTCCTATACAGTAACTCATATTTTCATATTCATTAATTCATATTAGTAACTGAGAAATAGTAACTCAGGAAAAGTAATTTTGCATGTAAAGATTTATATTGATAAATGTATATTCTTATGTATAAAATACCTGTTAAAATTATGATAAATCACATGAGTTATTCTCTTAGAATTAAATGAAGTATTATTTAAAGTTATTTAGTTTTTATATGCATTAAAAAAACAAAATTCAGTGAAACATTTTTAGTAAAAATATTATAAATTAGCGTTACTTTTTCGCTAAACGAAATCAATTTAAATAACAAATTCTATATTTATATATACTAAGTTTTAATATATACTATGTTTTAATATATGTTTTAATATATACTAAGGAAAGAAACTGAGGTACTATTTTGTTTTTGATAATAGTTATTGAGAAACAATATTAGTGAGTAGTTTCTTATATAATGAAACGAAATATATAATGAAAATAAAAAAAAAACATGATATTTAAATTCAGCGAAAAAGAAAAAAATTAAAGCATGCTTAATTTAATACTATTAATGTAAGGAATGTTATTTTAATGTTAAATATATTATTATTTTAATGTTAAGTAATTGAATCAATAAAAACATTCTTATCAGTTACTAAAAAAGCAGTGAAAGTAACATGTAAAGATATCGTGTTGATAAAGCAAAGATTTTTTTAACACGAATGTATGTAAAAAGTATGCTTATGAGAATATGCCCCTATAGTTCTACTATAAGTAAAAGTAGCATTCTAGTATTCTTTAAATCTATTCAAGTTTACTAAAACTTAAATAAGCTTAATTCTACCAAATGCTTTTTTATGTGGGAAAAATCGAACGATGATAACCTAATCTTCTGAACTTGATGAATAAAGAAATAAAGCTGTTTTTATAAAGTTTCTTTCAAATTGAATTTTTCAAATGACTGATATATATTCAATGCTCTTAATGGCACTGAAAAACTTAAATGGTTTATACGATTCATTTTTTCCCTGCAGAATGTTTTATGTGCATTGCCAAGCAAGAAAAAAAGTGCAGCAATTAATGGCTTTTTAATAAAAATTTAAATTTTTTTCGAAATAACTTCCAAATTAAGGTATTTATTCATAAGCGACGATCAAATGGTTCAGGAGCATAGAACAAGGCTTGGCAAACCCGAAAAAACTCTTGTTTTTTTAGCTCTCGAAACCTTTTAGTTATTTCGTCTTTTTGATGTTGTTTAGTATAGCTTTTTGATAATTGTTAAGGAAATAACATTCTCTCTTTCCCTCTTTCGAAATACATACTAGTCGGAAGGGAAAAAAAATCCCTGAAATGTTCTGCATCCCGACTGCCTAATCACGTATTCTGACAGTTATAGACTGCAGTGGGATGGAACGCCTTCCCCCATTAATCACGGAATTTTTCCTCCTTAGTCACGTTTTCCCATTGCATTTAATGTTATGTCAATCTTAAAATAATATAAGAATAAAATAAAACTTTTTAAGAGAGGAAATTCATTTTTCGTTCCTTGTTTTTCTAATGAAATTCGAACTCGGAGAATAGCAAAGGTAAAGTTTTTCAGCCTATTAGGGGAAAAAATGAAACTCTTTTGTGAAAGCTTTATATATTAAAAGTTTCTTTTCAAATCTATGTAGATTAGTGTGTTTTAAAAATGTCGGTTACAGATAGCAAATGCTTCTTCCTGCTATTTTCTTTTTTCTGTTTAAAACTACATTTGAAACACGATACTGAATCTCGGTTTCTGATACAACAAAGTCAAGGAAGTTATAAATCATCAAATGCAGGATTGTTTATGTTAACCAAAATAAACTACTTTTCTTAATTTGAATTTTATTCATAATTCTTTCAAGAATAAAAATGATGGTAAATCTAAAATCTAATATTTAGAGTAGAGTAGTAGTATTTAGAAATGTAGGTAATTTTGGTTGAAATTAGAGTTATTTTTAATAAAATAAAATAATCCATTAACACCAGATTTACGGATTTTGATCATATACCTATTTTTACAGAAGTGAGAGAATTTGATTAATACAAGAAAATTGAAGTTTTTTCAAAGTGAATAGTTCCAAATTAATTTAAATTAAATGTTTAATATCAAACAGTATTTACATATAAAATCTGTTTTTTAAACACATTTTCTGAGAAAATTTCTATTACATTTAGCACAATGGTTTCTACATCTGTTTCTTTTGCATGATTATTGAACTTGACAATTCTTCCGTGCGTCAGTAACATGAATTTCTGTCATTTGAATGGAAGTTTTCTCGATTTCTTCTGTATATTTACTTTATACTTTATATATGCTGCTGTGTTTTACATTGCTGTCGTTATATCAAAGCCATTAATAACCCAAATTTGCTTTATATCGTCTTTAATTACAGAAAAATGCCCCTGAACTATATTACAATATTCAAATATAGAACAAAAGACAAGGAAATAGGCTAAAAAAATATAAAAAAAATTAAAAAGTAAAAGAAGATCTCCACGTGCTACACCTGAAAAAAAATGCCAAAGTTCACTCTTTTATTTCCTTCTGAACTACTCCAGCAACCCTAGACTTTTCCTTTATCCTGTGCTGATGCATTCGTTGTTCCATTGTCCTGTGGACAAAGCGTCCTTTCCCGGTTCTGTCTAGAAGAACCGAGACTCTAAGGATGGTCCTGAATCACCTCCTGGAGACCAATCACAACTCTCCAAATCTTGGTGAAGTGTAAGTGGAATCGTTTTCACACCACATGCTTCCTGGAGTCGCGAAGAAAAACTTCGGTATGCAGCCACAACGTGCGAATGCGGCGAGCAAATCAGTTTCGCAAACCTTATGAAAACCATAGCTGCACTCTCACAATATACTTTATACTTTTTATTTACTTTATACTATATTTATTACTATCTGTATTTATTTTCATATACATTCTATGAGTCAAATTGACTCACAACCGTGAAAATAGGTATACCACATTTGATAATGCGAAATGAAGGGGTCTACGGGGAAAAAGAATGACAGTTTACATATATTTTAATACTGAACTAAAAACCAATGTATGTTTTTGAAAAGTGATAAAGTTATATATATATATATATATATATATATATATATATATATATATATATATATATATATATATATATATATATATATATATATATATATATATATATATATATATATATATATATATATATATATATATATATATATATATATATATATATATATATATATATATATATATATATACATATATATATATAATATATATATATATATATATATATATATATATATATATATATATATATATATATATATATATATATATATATATATATATATATATATATATATATATATATATATATATATTTATATTTATATATTTATATATATATATAATTATATATATATATTTATATTTATATTTATATTTATGGTGATCAAATTTTTAATGAGTCAAATGAGCTCGGTCCGTAAAACTAGTATTAATATAATTAAATATGCTTTTCGAGTGCATTTTATGAGAGATTGAATATGTCGGAATCTGTTATTCAAGTGAAGATACCTAACATTGCTGGAATAACTGTACAATGGAATTAATTTATTTTAGCACAGAAAAAAAAAGATTGATTAGAATTCTTTATGTCTGAAAATAGAAATTTCTTTTTACTTTTTTTAAAGTATGTAATAAAAGAATTCTTGTGTTACACTGTAATTGCATTTCATTCGTTTGCTTTGTAGTCATTGTACTTTAGATTTTATTTTCTTAAACAACCGCATCTTCCACAGTTTTAATTAAATATAACATTCTCTTATTGTTTGCAAAGCGAATTCGCTCTTTTAATCATACACAGTTTTCTGTGCTTGTGTTAAAAGAATAATTTTAGAGCAATTACGAAATGTAAGGGTATTATTAATTATGCAATTAATAATGCATTAGAAACACTAAAAAATTATAATGTGCAGTATATTTTGTAATGCATCAGATGTATTATGACGTGTTAAAGATATTTATCTAAGCATAAAATAAATCTATTAGCAATATATATAATAAAATACTGGACCATTAATAAAATATTATAGTTTTTAATATATCTATAAAAATATAATTACCACTTATTAATATTTTGTACCTTACATTATTTCGAAAAACCTTAAGTAGTTTTAAAATTTCATTCATTTTAAATAAATTAAAAATATATAATTGAGTACTATTGTTTCTTTCAAGCTAAAACTAATATCTAATGTATATAATATGAATGTAATCAAGATTTTTATCTTTTTAAGTTTTAACTATTATTAACTAAAATTAATAACACTCTCTTTTTTGGTTGCGTACGTTTAAGAATTTTTTTAATTACTACTAGTGTTAAAAAAATAACTAACCACTAAATAAGAAACGAATATCGTCATTAAATATTAAAATTATAGACATCTTTATGTATAAACTCTTTTTCAGAGAGGTAAGTGAAAACTTTAAAAATGCATTCATTTTTTAAACTTTAAATATTTATCATTTCGTTCATAGGATAAAATATTAAGCTTTTATAAAATAATTAAGCCATTGAAAATTGTTAATCTAGGAAAAATTGCTTTAAAAGAAATTGTTTATTTTATAAGTTTTCTTTTAAAATATTTAAATTAAAAATAATTGTAATCAGAAAAAATTGGCGTTGTATAATTTGAATAGCTTCCATTTACAATCAATTAATGTGAAAAAAAGAGTTGTTTTTATACGTAACGATGAAAAAGCTCTCTTTCGTTAGCTGTGTATTGAACATACTTGTTAATCCAGACAAAGAAAATGGCCTGGAGTATTCAGGAAATTATTCCACTACTTAATCAGACTGATTATATTCTTTGTTAAAAATTATCTTTCTGCTGTTGGAAGAATTCTCAAACAGAGAGAAATCAACAACTATTCAAGGACTAAAGTTATGGAACCAAAAGCATGGTTTGGAACACTAAGGTCTACATTTTTGTAATACGGCGGCTAACTTACTGCTTAAAGCAGATTCCGGACAGCTCTGAACAACTATGACAAAGTGGGATTTGAACTCACGAACTCCAGCACAGAAGGACGCCGAAAGCATGAGAGCCTAACTGGTAGAGTTCGAGACTGTAAACTATACAGAGTACAAACGTTTGTTGATGTCTCTATTGGATAGAGATGACCGTGCAGATATATTTGCTTTTTGATTTAATCGCGATGACCAATGAGTTTGTCACTACTCCACTAATATAAATTTTGCCAGAAGTGCTTCACATTTCACATTCATCATCGCCCGATGGATGTCAACTACATTTTAACTTCTAGTTGTAAAAATAATATTAATAGCACGCTGGTTCTGTTTGTTTTAATTTGGAAGTCACCCTTTTTAACGTTTCAGCTTTTTACAATGACATTTTGTAAATAAACCAATCCTATAATAATCTCCTACTTCGATGTCGTATGGATGTCTTCTGTTTCTGTAACCGCAGCTGCAATTTGCCTGTACGCTGCAGACACTACTCTTTTTAAATCGCCCTTATATACATGTATAATGAAATAAATACTATACAGTGTTCTGCTGAACCTTCGGTATACCTCATTATCTAATTCCTACCATATCCAAGATTACCATTCAAAACTATAATAAGCGATATATCATCATCGGATTTTTTTTATTATTTATGATTTTCTTATAAAATAGATTATAGTTTTTATAATTTTTTATTGGAAATAAAATCTTATATTTAATTAGTAGCTATCTCCACCAATACGAGAGACACATCAGCATTAATTGCTTTGTCAAATTTTTGACAAACTGTAAAAAATCAATGTAGAGATTGATATGATGCTACTGCAAAACACACACACATACAGACTTGTCTAGTGTTTTAATTAATTTAGAAAGGAATTTATGATACACGCACACACACACATATATAGATATATATATATATATATATATATATATATATATATATATATATATATATATATATATATATATATATATATATATACATATACATATATACATATACATATATATATATATATATATATATATATATATATATATATATATATATATATATATATATATATATATATATATATATATATATATATATATATATATATATATATATATATATATATATAAATATATATATATATATATATATATATATATATATATATATATATA
>CM063498.1:177632944-177637944 GCA_032207245.1 Pardosa pseudoannulata
ATATATATATATATATATATATATATATATATATATATATATATATATTCTCATGTATTTACTTTGGAAATTGAACTAAAAAATTAAACTTACATCACAAATACGAAATAACGAAATTGAAATAATAGTCAAGAAATTTATATCTAAAGTTTAAATAAAATATTACTTATTGTAACACATTTTCTCTGACATTAATGTAGTGATATTTACTTAGTTAATGTAAATTAAATTACTATTCATATGAATGATTGCAGATGCTTGTAAAATCATCATTTTTTAATTATAGTCGTATTTATACTATCAATTTTGAATGATACTATAATAAATTGCGTAATTTGTTTTCTTACTTTCATACTTACATGTATTCAAATTAAGAAACCAGTGATTTTTCTTTTCTATCTATCAACTTTAAGATATATAAACTTTAGATCATGTCCTGAAAATATAATATATTTCGATATAAACTCATTTCATTTTAATTTATAAACATATGTGAAAAATATCCTTTTAATTCATAAACGATTATATGCATTTGCAATTTGAACTAATTTAAAAAGACCTTTATTTGTATACTTTAGTTTTATACAGTTTATTATATAAAATATGCATTCATGATTTGTTGGGATGTTTAGTAACCTCGTGTAGCGTCTGAATAGTAAATCTATTACTAATTTTAAATGGAATAGCAAACATTGTATCATATTTATAGAAATAGTTTATTCACTTAATCAGCTTATATTTATATAAATAGATGACTACAGAGACAAGTTAGAGTGTATCATTTACATCAATAACTTTCAGTCTTTAATACGTACTTTTATTTAGCAATAAATTGATAGTTTCTATCATTGAGAATGCGTATTAATTAAAGTATGCCACCTTAAACCAGTAAAAAATTTAACAAAATTTTAACTTTAGATGTTATGTTGAAAATATAAGATTTTGTTTAGAATTCATCTCATTTAAATACATATAAAAGAAGTTACCCTGTTTACTAAAGTAAAAGTAATGTTTAAAAATAATGACACAAGTTGTAGTCATTTTTATCTTAAAGGATAATTTAATAACTTTGAATACAGGCAAATTTCATTTTATTACTTGTGAAAAATAAACCTGAAATTTTTGCAATATTTTTTGTACTATATTACAGTTTGTAGAATTGTTTGAGCCATAATGTGCCTTAAATTATGTATTAACCATTCTAGACTGTTTGGAAAAATACTTTTATATCTATTTATATCTAAATTGGAAAAGAAACATAAAATAGGAAACAGTGAATGAATTTTAAGTTAATAGCATATGTTTAAGTTTTAAAGAAAATTTATTTACGTTTAAAAGCTATTTTAAATGACTTTTCTACAGTAAGGTAAAACTATTCTATTTATTCATAAAAATAACAAAATTTCATATTTCGAAGTACTTTTTTTAGAAAACTGCCTTATTTTATCTGCTTTCAAAAAAGTTTATCCCTATAGTTTAATATATGAAAAACTACATTTAGCTTTTAATAACCTATTACAGTTAGTACAAAAGTTAAAAGTTTATATTTCTATGATGATGCGCATTAAACTGTGAACAAAACATGTTTTTGTCTGATATATTTTTATTTTTATTTCTATTTTAATAGATAAAATACTTTTATATAATATCAACTTACAGGTTTTTATGTATTAAAAAATACTTTACACTTATATTCAAAATCCATTTAAACTTTGGTTTAAATGTAAGAGCAATAATTATAGCAATTTTATATTAAAATATTAAAATATTATTTATATATAAAATTTGTATATAAAAATATTATGTTACAATATTAATCAAACAGACATTTTTAAAATTTCATTATCTGTAATAAAAAGCCACGATTCCAGTAATTTATTTTATATTATGTTCATATGTTTTTTCAATCATAATGTGTTTTAAATTATACATAAAATACTTAGTATAATTAATTAAACTATATATACATACTTTTATACTCTATCTGTAATAAAAAGCCAAGATTCCAGTAATTTATTCTATATTATATTCATATGTTTTTTCAATCATAATGTGTTTTAAATTATACATAAAACATTTTAGTTTAATTAATCAAATTATATATACATACTATTATACTCTATCTGTAATAAAAAGCCAATATTCAAGTAATGTATTCTACATTATATTCATATGTTATTTCAATCATAATGTGTTTTAAATTGTACATAAAACATTTAGTGTAATTAATTAAACTATATATACATACTATTATACTCTATCTGTAATAAAAAGCCTAGATTTCAGTAATTTATTCCATATTATGTTGATATGTTTTTTCAATCATAATGTATTTTAAATTATACATAAAACATTTTAGTTTAATTAAACTATATATACATACTATTATACTCTATCTGTTATAAAAAGCCAATATGCCAGTAATTTATTCTATATTATATTCAGTCTTTTCAATCATAATGTGTTTTAAATTATACATAAAACATTTTAGTTTAATTAATTAAACTATATATACATACTATTATACTCTATCTGTAATAAAAAGCCAAGATTCCAGTAATTTATTCTATATTATATTCATATGCCTTTTCAATCCTAATGTGTTTTAAATTATACATAAAACATTTTAATTTAATTAATTAAACTATATATACATACTGTTATACTCTATCTGTAATAAAAAGCCAAGATTCCAGTAATTAATTCTATATTATGTCTATATATGTTTTCACTTATATTGTGTTTTAAATTATACATAAAACATTTTAATTTAATTAATTAAACTATATATACATACTATTATACTCTATATACATTTTTATTTATTTACTATTTTTATTTTAATTGAAACAAATAATAATACGAAACCCATTTAAAATTCATTTAGATTATCTCTCATAAAAAATAATACATTTCTGTTTAAAATCCACTTCAATTAAATACATAAAAGCATTAGAAATCTATCCTATTTACTCATAAATGATTACAATATCGTTCATCTTTTGTAGAATTAATTTTTTAGAAAGTCGCCTTATTTGTCTACTTTCAATAAAGTTCGTTTTCTATGGTTTAATATACGAAAGAATGCATTTATTGCTCAATATTCTCGAGCAGTGTCAAAAAGGTGAATTTAATATATTTCCCATTCACGGGAGGGAATTTAATTCAATAGTTCTTAATTCTCTATTGAAATACGCGCAGGTATTAGCGAATTCGTTCCAAAATAGATTATTGTTTCCCGTCAAAGGCTTTAAATGTCGAACATTTCCAATTATGAAGAAAAACTTTCCTTTAAAAATCCCTTTTTGAATTATCTTCCGTTTAATGAGGATAATTAATTGTTTTTCAATCAAAGCTTGAAAACTAATAATACGAAGAGAAGGAATTAAAATTTATATTATTCCGCTTGTACAGAAACTCATTAAAATTTACTTAGAATTAGCTTTTTATAATACCTCTTATTCTTCTTACGTTGACTTTGCTTAAAAGTAACGGGATGTTTTCGATTTCATCATCTTTTAATTATATTTTCTTGCGATGTTTTGTGTTATTTTGTGCATTTATTCGAAAAAACATTAAAATTTTCCAAGGCGCTTATTATGTTAATTATTTTGGAAAACTATGTTTTATAACAATGATTTCCTATTACTATGTTCAAAGTTTATATGTAGTTGATCTTTCATTTTTATTTATCTAATTGTGGGATTAATATTTTGAAATGACTTCGTTAATTAGTAAGATAACTTGGGAGTTCTTAAGCATTATTTACTCATATTTTTTTTCATGAATCCCACCAATCACCCCTTAAAGCTACAATGGACAGACACCTTCAAACTGATCTTGAATGTTTCATTGCTTATAAAATTCAATTACAAGTTATTTACGTCATTTATTTTGCCTTTTACTACCTTTTATATATAAAATCAGCTTTTTGTACCGTATCGTGATTAGTTACGGTTGCCATTTCTTCACTAATTTTTGGTTTTTGGTGAAGTATCTGATTGAAGTGTATGCTTAAAGTTAATAGTATGTATGTCAGAAACGTCTTTGTGATAACTTTAGAAAAATTCTTAGGAATCCTTGTTTAGGAAAACTAAATAAAAAGGCATTTTTCGGGCAACTCTTATTAGTGGCAGATAGTCCTGTACGTGAGCACTAGCGTTCTATAATTAGAGGTTACTAGTGTCGGGTTCTTATACAAAGCAGCGTTCTATAATAGTGCAGCGTAAATTGTTGCGTACGTTAGGTATAATACTTTTTAATATACCATTCTGTCTTTTGCTTTTAAAAGAGAAGGGAGAAATGATATTACTATTTTTACTTTCAAACTTTCATAGTTTAAAATCTATGAAGTAATACGATTTCTTTAATTGAGATAACTCGTGTATTGTTGATGGTCAATATATAGTGATCCATAATGTCAGAAGTTCTATCAGGCATCCAGGTCGACATTCAAAATCCATTTTCGGCATCATCTGTATTGGCAATGGAATGTAAGTGCTTTTATGCGTAACATCTTAATTAACCTGTTTCCGGGAGTTTTCTACATTGTTTTGATAAAGACGAGATTTTTAAGTAATGGGCTTTTCCCTTATCAAATGGTATATTTGACATTGTCACTTTCTGCAACAATAAGTAAAAAAGACAGGGATAAAGATAATTTTTACAGTAAGGTGAAACGTATCCCTAAGAAAATAACACTGATATTAAAATTGTTTCATAAGGAAGGTATGACCCAACCTGTATGATAGCTGAACAGTGGACAATGAGGGGAAGAAAGAGCTTAGAGAACATTTTATATACGGAAATATGATTTCTTTATTTCAGATAACTCGTGTATTGTTGATGTTCAATATATAGTAATCCATAATATCAAAAGTTTCAGCAGGCATCCAGGTCGATGTTCAAAATCCATTCCAGGCATCATCTGCCTTGCCAATGGAATATGAGAGCTTTTATGCATAACATCTTAATTAACCTGTTTCCGGTGGGAGTTTTCT
>CM063498.1:177642944-177750444 GCA_032207245.1 Pardosa pseudoannulata
AATTTTTTTCATTTTCTGTACTATACACACTTTTGATAAGTTTACGTCTACAATAAGTCTTTTGTTGTAAACTTTTCCTATTCAATCTACATTATATCATTTATTATAAGTTTTGTAATGTTTTCTTGTTTAGATTTTATATGGTAGGTAAGTGTTATCAACAAAATGTTATATTCTGTGTCAAATTTAATATAATTTGGAATTACAGAACTAGAGATAAGACACCAAAAAGAAATACATAGAAATTTTATATTTTGTTACATTTGGTGACATTGGTTAGTTTTAAAATCAATTAATGACTTACATAACAGAAAAAAGTGGTATAACCATTTAAACTAATATGGTAGTAGAATAAGCAGTTATATTTAAAAAGATAAAAGAGAAATTACAAAATATCTATTCAATAGTATTGTCAGTTATATAATACATAATTAACGTCCTCTATTGCTTAAGATTTAGGTAAAGACTCAACATAAGGTAGGACATCGTAGTCTATTACAGTTATGAAAAATAGTATACGATTCTGGAGTAATACCTATGCTACATGGTACTTTAGAGTGTTCCCAAACCCTCCCACTCTATTAAACTCTTCATAGCGGTCAGTAAGACAACTATACAGGAGACAGCGCCCTCTATTACAGCTTTCAGGAAAAATAGTACGCGATACTAGAGAGAACGATAGGGCAGAATGTTCCTAAACCCTCCCTCTCTCGACAGATAGCTTATTTTTATAGCTTTCTTAGCCCCCTGGTGGCCAATATTTCCCTACAAAATCGCCCTCTGTTGAATATTTGTCATATTATATCAGAGCGTAATGAATAACATTTTATAAGATCCAGACAACCTGGTACAATAGAATGGATGGTAATGCTCTGTGATTTTTTAAAATTATTCTCTATTTGCATAATCAACAGCACTCATTTTGTTCATGGGTACAGAAAAACCTAAATATAAGTTTTCATTATATTCATGAACTTTTCTTATATTCATTCCTACATTCCTTAACTATATTGCTTTCAGTAGTCAGCAACACTTTTGGAGATTTGTTTTACTAACATACTTACTTTACATGATTCTCAGTGTCTTGCTTGGAAAAACCAGGGTAGAGAGTTGCGAAAAATCATGCGTTATTTAATTTTTCGGATTAACTATACTGGAATTTCGTAATTAATTTTTAATTAGAGAACACTGAGGAATATTTTATATATTCAAACTCAAATTATAGTATACTACATTACAGTTTCACAATTCCCAGGTTCGATCCCCGGACTGGGCAAGGTTGACTAAGCCTTTCATTCCTTCAATGGGTAGACAAACGGAGGATCAAGCATGCTTGAGAACTAAAAAGTGGGTGTTCCACGTAAGATTGACCACCTAACCGGAACTTACGCTTCACACCCCAGTGCTCTGGGTCTCGGAAACGGAGATTGGCACTGTTGGCCTTGGCCCCCTAGGGTCTGTTGCGCTGAGGAGTTAAAGGAGAGTACATTAAATTTTCATTTACCAACTGCTTCCATAGTCCTTCCGGAGCTTTCCTAATGCAGCATTTATCTGACATATAAAATGTAATCATCACAGGATATTATTTAATGAATTTTAGTGCCATTTGTAAAAATTATACCAACTTTAAATTTGTTTTTAATTATAATACTGTAAATGTTCTCAAAGAAATCCTCAAGTAGCAATAAGATATGCCTGGAACATTCCTCTAAATTATTTTTAGATTTTCTTTCTTTATAGACGCAACTGGCATATTTTCTCTGCATATTTCTTTTTTTCCTTTTTATTTTTTATTGCGTATTTCTGCGTCATTGCTTACTTAATACGTTATTTTTAAATTATGAGGTATAAAAGTTAGCCAAAAATTACGATCCCTTAAATTCCCTAATTTACTTACGAAACTTACAGAAAGTCGATTCTGTAGTTGATAAATCTTAAACTTTAAACAGTTTTTGCATCGCAGAGTTACAATGAGATATGGTCATATTCAATAAAGTGTGGCCTATTTTACCATTACTGGTTAATTTTTTTTTTTTTTTTCTATATGTATGTCTCTAAAAGTCTGATGACGATTCTGAACCGGAGCTTGATGAGTGTACTGAATCAAGCTGGAAGAGAGGGGCTATAATAACTTGACATTTATAGATGTTGCCTGGAGTAAGTGGAGTTTGTGGTCATTTTCTGCAGGTGGGATAGGATTTGTATTGTCTGGAGATATTTTCATATCTTTAAAATGACCAGTACCTACTTTTCTAGTTGTAGAAGACAATCTAGGAAATTTCTGGGACAATCAAGATCATTAACTTTCCAAAACACTGAGTAAAGATCTTTCTCTTAAAACAGCGTTTGTATTCTCACTTGGAACGGTGGGATAATGATCCAAATCTCTTGCCTATTTTGAAAGAACAATTGCGCACTCATTCTCTTCAATACACATGAGTTGGAATCCAATGGAAAATACATGGTTTATTGACTTGATCAAGAATGATATTAATTTCTTGTGTGAAGTCTGTTTCTCCATTGGCTTCAAGGGCTGATTTTGAGCCTGAGAAAATGGCTAAATCTTTCATTTAGCCTTGGACATACTGACAGGGGTAAAAATAAAGAGATTCTTTAAAAGCAATTTTTTCACTAGTAAAGTTTAAGATAATTTGGCCAGTGGTAATTGTAAGTTTTGTTTTTCTTTAAAAATTCAAAAAAATATTGGCCCTATTGCAAATATTTGGCGAAAATAGTAAATTGAATTTTCTGTAAATTAATAAAAAATGAGTTGTTTTTTTTGTGAAAAGTATATGATCTGATATTTATATTTTCTCCCTTACGATGATAAATTCTATCAATGATAATTGGGAAACATCGTATATGCTTGATTATACATATACAAAGTGTAAAATCATAGAATATATAAGCAACCCTAAGAATATATCTGCATAAGAAGAATTAAAAATATCTTTCTTTTTATGGAGGAATTTTAAAGAGTTACGTTCATAATTCCCTTATTTTAAAACGCATGAAATTAATGACAAATGAAATCAGAAGAAAAATCAATATGTTAAAAATTAGATTGGTGTACACTAATTGTATGTTAAAAGGAAAATTTTTCATGATAATTAAAGAAAACTAAATGCATTTCGTTAATTATGAAGGCACGCCTTTCAAAAGAGCTATTGCAAAATTTTAATTCTTAAATTTAAGAATTCATGAAAATTTTCTTCAATAAGATTAAAAAGTATAATAGATAATAATGTAAAATTAATTAGAAGTAAATGATCTTTAACCACTTTCATTTAAAGAAAACTTTTAAAAATATTGCATGTTACAAATGCAAACAAAAATAATCTCCAGTCTTCAAAGTATATTAAAAAATAAAAAAGTAAATACTAAAAGATTCGAATTCAAATTATTCTCTAAAAGTCAATTAATTATACTGGTATTTTTTATACTGATCTGCGGTTAATTTTGCTTTCGTTTAAAAGCATTTAAGAGAAACGTAATTTCTCTGACTTTTTATCCTCCCCTATAATTGTAATTATCAAATAATAAAATCATAATACCTCATGAAGCGATATTTAAAAGCATTGTACATAAATGTTAAATAAATTGCAGCAGAAAGTTTCAGATGTTTTTATATATTTCCAAATCACTTTTAAAGTTTCACTCATTAACACGAGATGGGGAGGCATTCGTGTGTAGCAATAATAAGGAAAATTTTACATCTATGAATTTAAAAAGTAATCTCCTTTTTTTAAATTTTCGCAGCTTAATTTATAAAACTTTTGAAGATTAGTTTATAATATTTAAAGTAAGAGAAGTATAAAATCTCAGAGCAGATGTGCAAAATATATGTTAAAATTGTCTTCACATAATTTCTACTTTAAAAATAATTTATTTATAAATGTGTTTAAGAGATTAAGAGCTAATTAAAAAAAACTCTTATTAGAGTTGTTTAATATAGTATAATTTGGATTTTAATATTTAAATTATTCCCCAGTTTTCTATATTAAAAATTTAATCTATAACAATCTTCACTATCTGTTGAAGGATGTGTCATAATATTCTTACATAGCTTTCATGATTTTTAATGGCTAAATATTTATCCGATTGTGAAATAAAAATTAAGGAAAGAAATTACTGTAAAAAATTTCTTAAAAATATAAATAAATAGTCGAATTTTCAAAGTTCAATCGATGATGGAATATCGTTGATGTTGAAAAAGATTTAGAGGAAATTTAGAGGTCAATACAACTTTGCCATTTCTAATTATAACGACATACATTTATTTTATAAATGAAGCAGTCATCAAAATATCTGTTTATTTTCTGTTGCAGTAAACAAACTGTAAAACAAAATTACTTTTAAAATAATCTACTAATTGCAATTTACTCTACACCAGTTTTCAACATAATCCTCGTTTACTCATGCTATTAAAGTTACCTTCATTTTACCTGATAAAAAGTATTTGATTCGATGGTAGAAAAAAATCCCGTTAACAGAATCAGTGATTTCACCCCTCATTTTTTCCGGTAGTGTCGTCAGAAACACGTGATTATTCGGAAGTACAATCCCATCATTTCGTGTGTTGTGGTCTTGTTTACTCGATACAAAATGCGGCATCTATGTGTCTTTTAACTACTTTTAATGAATCACATGAAAAATTCATTAAATTAGGAGGAAAATTTTAAAAGGAGAAGTGTGGGGAAAATAACGAAAGAATTAATTCTATCCGCTAGTCCCCACTATCAGGTTTTTGTAGTGTACATTTTTGCAGCAGCGTAGTCGGTCATTTTAAAACCGAGCGGTAACAAACGCAGAGGATCATGGGAAAGCAGATTAAACTCAGCAATTACCCTGGTAGAAAGTGAGAGTTTTATCAAATTTTTCCCCTAGCTAAGTCTTGAAAAGGAAATGTGATTCACGGATTTACCTTATATTGCGCTAACAAAATACACGTATTTTTGCTCGATTATTAAAATTATAAGAAAGATATCACACATCAGGTATACATTACTGAATAATCCAACATGGTGTACACATTCTAAGACAAATACAGGAATTGGGGATCTCTATCTTCAAAAAGAAACGATAATGAAAATATCCAAAACAACAATTACGTATCGAATTACTTGTCATATTATTTCAATAAATAAACAAAAATATATTCAGTGTTTATTACTACTTCTGTCATTTTTATAAAAGTAATCCGAATCTATTTTATTGGCAAAAGTTGATGAATGTTCATACATTTTCACGCTTTCGTGCATATGATAACACGGTAATAATGTTTAAAATAGTTGAAACGGTATCATTAAATGCCAAAGTTAATTACACTCACTTGAGCATGTCTGCAATTACTACGAACCACTTTATATCCATCTGATCTCTCAGATTAATTCGTACAGTTAATTACAGAGGCCATATTATGATGTTTTATCTATGATTTAGAGAAGATAAATTATTGAGAACAGTATCAGATAAAGGGGAACTCTGAGTACTTTATGCTTCCTTTATTTTAAATTTTAAGATTTTTATCGTTTGCATTCCATGAGAATGAAGATAGAAACACTAATTAAAGAATTTCGTAATTAAAACCTGTGACCGATAAGAATTAATTTAATGTTTACCTTAATTTATTCGAACTATCTTACACTTTATCTTATTCAATATTTAAAAAAAAATTAACGATTGCTTACGAAATATAATCTCTGTAAATTATGTTAGCTTTAAGATATCAGTCAGAAAAATTATGGAACTATAATTAATTTATAGTCCATTTAAATAGACCAATGTCACATGTATTTCTCAATTTTTAATTCCATTTTAAATATTCTTAAAAAATTTAAGAAAATGGCATTTGCTTGTATGGTAAGAAACTACACAGAAATTTAACATACAAGTTATATAAACTACTGTGCCAAACGATGGCCGATTGGTTAGGGTGCTGGAATTCGGTATTGGAGTTGGTGGGTTTGAAACCCACTGTGGCATGGATGTTTGTAGCCGTTCGGATTCAGCTTTAAACAGTACGTCCCGGTCTCATTGGCCCTCGTGTGGAATAATTTATACCGTAGAACTCCAAACCAAACCAATGCAAACTACTGTTGCAGAAAAGCATGGATTCAAAAAACTGTTATCAATTTCTTTAGCCGTTTGACTAGGTTAAATTCTAAGCAACTGTTCATATGTTAACTTCAAATGTAGAAGTTCTTGGTGGCAAAGACCGAGTGATTCGACCTTGTACAGGATTTGTGATATCTCTCAAATTACAAAAGTTATATAAGCAAACCTAGCTATACGTAAAGCCAAGATTCTTCTTAATTCAAATATAAAATTTCTTTATCGGCAAATGCAAAGAGATACTTTTTTTGCCCTAGAAATAGTTAGGATTGTAATTAACTGCCATATCTCCGAATGAACCGAAATTCTCCATAGAAAATTCTCCAAATCTATGAATAATTGGGAAAGTGTCAAAAAGGAAAATTAGTGTTAGCATCAAAATATTGTACAGTTCATAACTGTTGCCATATAATTCTATAATCCCAAAACTTTCCTTGCTCAAACTTCGAAAAAGATAGCATTATCCGTACTCCAATACATTTCGTTTTTTTCAGCTTTCGAAGGGTATTAATACTCATTCGAACCCATTTAGGTATGTATGGTAAGGAACAGATTACCTTCTTACCGTAGCAAATTCAGATCCGCGTTACACGTGTGTGAAACACGCAAAGAAAACACTGCGAAACTTGAATAACGGAATCAAGATAAAATTTAGCCCAAGGCTATGGCAAACGATCTAGAGTTTTTATTTGAGTGATATAATCAACATTTTCATACAAAAAAGTTAATTAGAAAAGGACAAATTCCAAACACCAGTTAAACGTCTGTGTCTGCAGTAGGATTCCAACATATGAATACAGGAAATTAAAATGAAGCTTTCTATTAATTCAACCCTCAAATGACATCTAGTATTGAAAAGGTGTTGTACAATTGTTGAATATTAAAAACACACAAAATTTCAAAAAACAATTAGCATCTGTTACTATAATATTATAAATATTAGGAAGGACTTCTATGACTTTCAATTTTCTATGTAAAGTTAAGAAATCAATGAACTCTACAAATATCACTTATTAAACTGCAATAAGTAGAAAGTATATAACATAAAATAAATTTCGATTCTAAAATTCAGAAAATATTCTCATCAAAGTGTTAAAAATAATGTAGAATCTCAAGTACTAAAGCTGTCATAGAAAAAGCAAGAAAATAGCATGTAGATTTTTTTTCTTGTCATAAATGTCTACCATGTTTGTTCTAATATTAGATTTTTTTTCGAGAAAGATATTTTTTTATTTAAGACGATACTTTTTAAAAGAAGAATATCTTATAAATATAAAAAAGGAATTTCTAGAGAAAAGAGTTACTTTATAAACTTTTATTTGCATTAATATATTTCAGAAGAGATCTCGTAACTATAAATAAAAATGTTCTCGAATTATTTCTTGCCATATCAAATATCGTTGAAATAGAATATATATTCTTTTGACTTTTGGCATGCCCAAATATATCTTATTACAAAAGAATAGAAGTATTTTATAGGCTTGGTTAGCTGTAGCGTGTATTAAAAAAATGTTTTTTAAATGTCTAAGAATCTCTTTCTAAATTTCGAAGAAGTTTAACAATCTCAAACTTTAATATGAAAAAGATCCCATTCAATATTATAAATAAGAATGCTTTCAAAATATTCCAGAGTTTTGTTTAAATTGCTTTAACATGTAATGATTTTCTGATTTACGTTTAAAAAATTATTTACTAACATTTATCATTAATTTTATAACTATCTTTTTACTTTTTATTGCTCTATGCTCAATATAATAATAATTGGAGTAATGACTTTAATAATATTAGACTACCAGTTTTTCTTTAACCATAGTTGTTATTACGATAGCTCTCTTTGAAACTTACAGCAACAAGCTATGATCTAAAGGTTTTAAATTTCGAAAGAAGCATAAATTATTCACAAAGCACAAATTTCTACTTTAAAGAATAATATTTAAAAAAGCAATTACAAAATTAAATTTTGAAAAAGAACTAATAATATTAGCTAATAATATTAATTAGTAAGTCTAAATATAGTAAAAACTAATAAGATTCTAAAATTTCGAGAAGCTTGCAATAAAAATAAAAAGGTATATTTTTATTCAAAATTTAGTGATCGAAAGAATTGGCGAAAATCCTACTATAAATTTAGAAATATATTAATTCTTTAATCCAAATATGGAGTTAGATCAGATGTTTTATTTGAGACGAATGTTGACAGGCTATGATCGAAATATTTTGGAAATAGTAAAGGTACATATATTTTTAAATTTTATTCTACTCTAAAGTAACATTATAAAAGAAAGAAAATGCAGAATAAGAATATCTTTTCGAAAATTTATATCTGAAAAATAACTATGGATGTATCTATTTTCTATGGATGTATCGTATGAGTTTTTTATGAAAAAAAAATATCGAAAATGTGGGTCTTTTTAAAATTTCGTCTAAAACATTAAACGATAACTTACTTTATTGAAAGACGTTTTGTAAAGAGAAATGATGTGAGAAAATTTCATAAAGTAAATGAAATCGATAATAATTCAGTGCTAGCTTTTCGGAAATGAGTATTTAGTCATAGAAAAAGTTTCTTTAAATATGAAATAATTTTGGAAATTTTTTTTTACTTATAGAAATGGATAAATATCTAAGTTAAGATGTATAGAAATTAATTTTATTAACCCCTTAATGCACAGTTTAAAAAAAATACTGGAAAAAAACAATTTTTAATGTAAAAGACATAAGTTAAAATGTTGTCTTGTCAAGAAAATTACAAAAATACAAAAATAAGGAAAAATTTTATTCCAATTTTGTATTTTGATAACATTGCAGAAAATAATCGAATACAGTTAACAATCTAATGTAAATGATAAATATCAATAAAACGATTTTTTTTTCACATTGTCATTTTCAATTCTCCATTGCATTCGAGTGGGAAAAATTATAGCCCATAAAGTACAATGCCGCTAGAATTATCTCGAGTGTGCACAATTTGGCCAATTTAGCGCGCTCGATTTAACTCAAGCGTGCACGTTAAGGAGTGAATTACTGACATATTAAACCATTTTAAATAAATCACATAAAATCGTAAAAAAAGAACAAAATTATGAACTTTTAATTTATCAAACACCGGTTAACTATAAGAAAAATATAAAAAGATAAATTCTTTTATTCAAAACTATTTAGTAAAAAGAGAAAGTATTTGAGAAGATTCTAGAATGGAACCAGAAAGATACTATTCTATTGCAATCTGGTGTTAGTTTTCAAAAACTGAGATTAAGTCATAAAAATATTTTTTTAAATAAGGAATACTTTTAGAATTACTATTTATTTGTAAAAAATGTATAACTTATTTGTGTCAAGAGATATTAAATATCAAAATAAATTTTGTTAATTACAGACATATTAAACCAATTTTCATGAATTACATAAAATAGTAGAAAAAGAATAAAACTATAAACTTCTAATTTATCAGATACCGGCTAAAGATAAAAAAATATAGAAAGATAAATTCTTTTATTCAAAATTATTTAGTAAAAAGAGAAAGCATTTGAGAAAATTCTACAATGGAATTCAAAAGTTCATGATGTTATTGAAATCGGATGTTTTCTTTTCTAAACTGGGATTTAATCCTAATCATAAAGAGAAATTTCTTTAAACAAGAAAAAACTTCTGGAATTAATGTTTATCACGCCTGAACATAAACAATGTAAAAATTATCTATTAAATCTAAAAGGCATATTAAATATTTCTAATATTTCTAAATATATTGCTAATATATATTACACGTTAAAATTAATTTTGTTAATTTCTGACATATTAAACACAGTTGAATATTTTTATGGTATAAAAACGGAAAGTTAAAACTATGGTTCTAGATATTTATGATTCAACGTCTAACGATGAAAAAAATAACATATTCATTAACATAGAACATTTATTCAAGATTGGTAAAGAGAGAAAGCATTTTAGAAAATTCTACAATGAAATTAGAAAAATTGATAATGATATTGAAATCATATGTTATCTTTCCTAAATTAGAATTTAATCCTAATCATAAAGAGAAATTTCTTCAAACCAGAAAAACTTCTGGAATTAATGTTTATTACGCCTGAAGATAACAAATGTAAAAATTATCTTTTAAAATCTAAAAGGCATATTACATATTACTAATGTTTCAAAATGTATTACTAATATATATTAAACGTTGAAATTAATTTTGTTGATTACTGACATATTAAACACACTTGAATATTTTTATAGTATAAAAACGGAAAATAAAACGATGGTTCTAGATATTTATGATTGAACGGCTAGCTATGAAAAAAAAATAGATTTAGATTCTTTTATTGAAGACATTTATAAAGAGAAAGTTCTCCAATGTTATGCTATTGAAATCGGATGTTTTCTTTTCTAAACTGGGATTTAATCCTAATCATAAAGAGAAATTTCTTCAAACCAGAAAAACTTCTGGAATTAATGTTTATTACGCCTGAAGATAACAAATGTAAAAATTATCTTTTAAAATCTAAAAGACATATTACATATTACTAATGTTTCAAAATGTATTACTAATATATATTAAACGCTGAAATTAATTTTGTTGATTACTGACATATTAAACACACTTGAAAATTTTTATAGTATAAAAACGGAAAGTTAAAACTATGGTTCTAGATATTTATGATTCAACGTCTAACGATGAAAAAAATAACATATTCATTAACATAGAACATTTATTCAAGATTGGTAAAAAGAGAAAGCATTTTAGAAAATTCTACAATGAAATTAGAAAAATTGATAATGATATTGAAATCATATGTTATCTTTCCTAAATTAGAATTTAATCATAATCATAAAGAGAAATTTCTTTAAACCAGAAAAAAGCTTCTGGAATTAATGCTTATCCCGCCTGAAGATAAAAAATGTAAATACTATATTTTAAAATATAAAAGACATATTAAATATTACGAATGTATCAAAATATATTGCTAATATATATTAAAAGTTAAAATTAATTTTATTAATTACTGACATATTAAACACACTTGAATATTTTATAGTATAAAAATGTAAAATAAAACTATGGTTCTAGATATTTATGATTCAACGGCTAGCTATGAAAAAATAAAAAAATAGAACTTTAGATTCTTTTATTGAAGACATTTATAAAGAGAAAGCATTTTAGAAAGTTCTCCAATGGAATTAGAACAATTGATTATGCTATTAAAATATAATGTTATCTTTTCTAAACTGGGATTTAATCATAATCATAAAGAGAAATTTCTTTAAACCAGAAAAAAAAACTTCTGGAATCAATGTTTATCTCGCCTGAAGATAAAGAATGTAAAAATTATCTATTATAATCTAAAAGACATATTAAATATTTCTAATGTTTCTAAATGTATTGCTAATATATATTAAACGTTATTATAGATTTTGTTAATTACTGAAATATTAAACACACTTGAATATTTTTATGGTATAAAAACAGAAAGTTAAAACTATGGTTCTAGATATTTATGATTCATCGGCTAGAAAGAAAAAAATCATAAAACGATAAATTCTTTTATTCAAGACTGATAAAAAGAGAAAGCATTTTAAGAAAATTCTACAATGGAATTAAAAAAATTGATAATGATATTGAAATCGGGTGTTATCTTTCCTAAATTAGGATTTAATCATAATCATAAAGAAAAATTTCTTTAAACGAGAAAAAACTTCTGGAATTAATGTTTATCTCGCCTGAAGATAAAGAATATAAAAATTATCTTTTAAAATCCAAAAGACATATTAAATAGTTCTAATGTTTTTAAATATATTACTAATATATATTAAACGTTAAAATAAATTTTGTTAATTAATGACACACTAAACACGCTCGAATAAATTAAAATAATTATCTAAAAGTGAAAAATACTATGATTTATAAATTTATGATACGCTGGCTAATGATAAAAAGATATATACCTTTTAATTCAAAATTACTTGGTAAAGAGAAAATCACACTACAGAATTAGAAAAATAATTCTTCAGTACGAATCTAGCTTTCTCTAAGTAGTATAAAAAGAAAATTTTAAGCAAGAAACGTTTTAAAATTAATGGTTGTCGTACTTGTAGATAAAGATCCTACATAATAACTTATTCAAGACACATTAAATATTAAATTTAATTTTTCAAATATGAAACTTTAATTCCAGTTATGAAATATTTCAGATAGTAAAAGAAAAATCAGCCAATATGTTATAAATAAATTAAGAGAAGCAGATAGTTAAACGTGATTACTTTTAAAACTAGTAATAAAGAAATTTATCTGTATAGAAGAAAAACACTTCAACGATTAAGATACTTTAAAAAATATTTATTTATAAGTTTAGATGACTAAAATCGAATGTTGAATATTATAAAGTTGCCCTGATTGGACTGTTTCCAAAATTTAGTATTTACTTTGAAGTAGTAAAATTTGTTAATGTCATCAGTAGATAAAACTTTAATATTGTATATCCAATATTTTAATTTAATGTTTTTCTTTATCTATAAAATTATTCCGTCTAGGTGTTCGTAATAGAAGTCCTCCTAAACAGCTGGACTGAATTTGATGAAATTTTGTGTATGTAATTCATTTGTGAATGGATTAGATTTATAATTTGATCCAACAGAAAAAGTCCAGAATTGAGCACTTATTGAGATTATTGTAATGCCGCTTGAAACCCTTCACTACCAACGTATTGTTAGCGCTTTGTCACCACAACGGGCTTCAGTTTGAGATGTCCCAGGATTGAATCCCCGTACAGGCGATGTGGGAATTTTAATTTAATTTAATGACTGTTCGCATGCTGCAGTCAAGTATTTTTAAAATAATTTTTTCTTAATTTTCCATCAAAAGATTCCAATTTAAAAACATTTTACTGTTTTTGGATTTACGGCGTTAAAACGGAACAACGTCTGTCGGGTCGTCTAATAACTTAAAAAATTTTTAAGTTAAATTTTTAAGTAAGTTTCAACTTTTCCTATTTTGTTTTGTATGTTTTAATCTTATTTCAGCATGTTTTGTCTTACATAGACCTGAAAATTAACCTTTCAGCCATTGAGCTAGAATATAGCACAAAACTGAAAGTCAACGTAAGTAAAGCAGTATGACAACAACTTTTTTTGATTTTTAGAGATAGCAGTATTCTCCAAATGGGTGACACTTTGAGTTGAAATATAGCATAAAATGCAAATAAACGTAAGTAATGCACAGATAGATTGAGAAATTATGTAGGCAACTGATTCGATGCTTTCGACGGGTAGCATTCTCAAAGCTAAAGAAACTTTTGTGCTAGTACAAATCATAAAATGCAAATTCAACCTAAAATAAGTGGAATAATATTGAAAAAACATGCAGACAAATGTTTCAGTGCTTTGATCAATCAGCATTCTCAAAGCAATAGAATTCAGTAGATTGTTATGAGTCAGTTTGCTTTTACAAGTTGCTGAGTTCACTAGAGTTGCAAATTCTCCTAGCTCGAAGCAGAGAAACAGTTGCCTTCACACTGTCCCCCTTTTTCTGAGTTGCATTTACATTTTCCTAGACAAAAAATTCACACTGGAAGTACATTTAACAAAATTTCAGCCATTCTTACATCAATTCACCATTTCGAGAAACCCTTTGTAAATTAACCTCAGAAATATAGTATAAAATAACATTAAAGTGAGAATTAAAAGTGTAAATGCGTGAAAAACTATTCTCATTATTTCAGTTTATCTGCATATTAAAATATAAGTCAACTATGTGTTTCAACATACAGAAATTACTTATTTAGAATATACTAAATTTAACACAAACTCATTAAATTAAAAAAATGCAATACATTCAATTTAAAAGATTTTAAAGACTTGAATTTTAAAAGCATTTTGTTGTAATAAATTTAATTTATTTAAATGGAAATTACAGAAGTTTTATAAAGGATATTAACGGTCGTAAATATTTATAATGCTTTTTTGCTATTACAATACATATTTATTTTTACTTTCTAGATATTTGAAAAGTAAAAAAAAAACATTCAGAAATTGGTTAGTAATGTTATCCATAAGAAAATTGTATGAATTTTCAATAAACTTTATAAAATAGTATAATATATAATATATGTATATATATATATATATATATATATATATATATATATATATATATATATATATATATATATATATATATATATATATATATATATATATATATACACATATATACGCTTATATGAAAAAGTTTTATTAGCAAAGTTTTCTAATATTGTTTTGTTATGAACTCAGATTTTTTCCTGCACATATTTTTCTAAAATACTAACAGTAAACAAAAAGTAATATATTTTTCCTGCTGAAAATTCTTACAAAACAACTTACGAAAGAACAGTCTCAACAATTTTAATAAAGCAACGGATATATAATTGCAAATCAGGATTGATTTTTATGTATGAGTATTTGCTTAACAAATAACAATGCGTGACTATACTTATTATGCATGAGAAGTCATTAAAAAATATCAGTTCAGAATTTAGAATTCTATTTAGAGCGACACTGATATTTAATATTAACAAATGCAGAACTCGGATGTATGGAAAAGATTGAATAAAAATTTCAAGAGTACGAAAAATAGATCTCGCATACATTTCAATTCTCAAATAAAAGTAAAGAACCTTATATTTAATGAAAAACTATTTTCCATTTTTGTTATTCATAAGATTTTCTTTTTTTCTGCTGTTCTATTGAAGAGTAAAATAATTCTTTCTCGAACTGGAACGTTTCTCTCAAAGTTATAAAAGGACTTGTATTCATCTTTTTCTTTTCGTTTTTTTATGCGAGACAGCAAAATTCCATCTTAGATTTTATTATTTCATTCTCGAAAGATCTCATTCTTTTGAAATTTTGTTTATAATAATGTAAATGAAGTTTCATGCCTTTGGTCTAAGTTTCCAGCAATGGGTTGGATAAATTTCAACTTTGATTGGTTGTCCGAACTGTAAAATTGATTACATTGTAGTAAAGTTCCCTCGGTGAAAGTTTTCAAATATTTTTAGATCTTTATTTTCAGGAAATAAAACTAAGTAAATAGTTGAATTTCATCCAAATCACGTAGAAAAGTAAATTTGGTATGTGCAAATTATTAAAAAAATTGTTATAAGTTTTGGGATTCTGGGTGTTTCTATTTTCTTTTTAATAGCAGAATGAATTTTTGTTTGAAACAATCTTTCCTACTGAACGTAAACTAAGGATTTTACAGAGATATTTTAAGTATAATAATTATGATATATTACATATATATGCTGTGAAGTCTAAACTAGATATATTGTAGATATAATTATTTTAATATTTTTTTTATTATGTTGGAATTTTTTAACCCATAAATTTAAATAGAATGAAATTAATTAAGAATATCCAGCAATTAAGCTAAGAATTAATCTTGTAGATATAGGAGAAATGAATCTGTATATATTGTGCTGTTAAAACTTATATTTTATACATGATTCATTTAATTTTATTTATAATATTGTAAAATATGTTTAATGCTTTTGGTTCACGTTTTGAGCATTGTGTTGGATAAATTGCAGCTCTGATCGGATTTCCTAACTGTAAAATTGAATATATTGTCGTAAAGATCCCTAAGTGTAGCTGTGGTACAGCCACATTCTATTTAAAAGGGAATGCCAGGAATTGCCGCCTTCCTGACCCCTTATTTTATGGAATGGGGCTTGTCGATGTCCAAGTCACCTTGTAACTTCCCGCGCTGACCATCCGTGGGTTCCTGTTTTGCTCTCCCCATCTTGAGCGTGCTTGGCACCATACGATTCTTAGGCTGTTCTTCCTACTCACGCTACGTTTTGGCGATCGTCTTGGGTTCCCGCTGGCGGGATTTTTCCACTGATCTCGCCATGCGCGGTGTTGAGTGGGCATCATTTTTGGCCGAAATTGAGGGAGAGATCACCCACATCATTTAAAAAAACAAGTATTTTTTTATCCATTTTGCTTTACCTTATCTTTGTGTCATGTCGAGAATGGGTATTTTTCTGACAAAGTCAGCAACAATAGAAAATAAATAAAATTCCTTTAAATTAATCAATTAATAGGACTCTTTTCTACTCATCAATTTGCATTCACCTTTGTTCTAAAATCGACGTAGGGCATACCATATGAATACACTGAATTATGTCTGCCGCCATATAGTTCCACTAAAGAACCGGCGAAAGGTTATTGCGGCTAAAAGGAGCAATGTAATAATTCTACAACAATAAATCTACAAGAATAGTTCTACAAAAACAATTCTACAGTAGATTTTGAAATATTTTTTGGTCTTTATTTTTAGTAAAAAAAACTGAGTAAATAGTTGAATTTCATCCAAATCACGAAGACAAGTAAATTTGGTATGTTCAAATTATTAAAAAAAATTGTTAGAAATTTCGTGATTCTTGGAGTTTCTATTTTCTTTTTAATAGCAGCCTGAATTTTTGCTTCAAACAAGCTTTCCTTCTGAATGTAAACTGAGGATTATACAGAGATATTTTAAGTATAATAATTTTGATATATTACATATATATGTTGCTTTGTTAAAACTTGATATATTGTAGATATGATTATTTCAATATTTTATTGAGAATAGTATATGTATATAATATAAATAATATTGTATTTATGTTAGGATATTTTAATAAATTTAATCGTTTGAGTAAAGAGTTTTCTTATATATATAGGCTAATAATACGGAATGAAAAGCGTAGTAACTTTTTTGGAGAACAATAGAAATGGTTATAATTAGCACTATTTATTATTTAACAAGTAATTTTTACCAACAAAAATATTCTTTATTCTCACTTATTACAAGTATGTTTTTCTGAAAAGATTCCATGATTTTCTTTTTTAGATATAGCGCAAATTAAGTTGGATCGTCTAATTACATTACCATTTTTTTACTGCATATATCACATTGTAGCAAGTTCCACCCAGGCAATTTTTCTAATGAAAAATTTGTACTTATTGGTAGTCTTCCTGTGGCAATTATGCTTGCTAACCCTTCCTCCTCTCTAGCATCAATAATGATCAGTATAACACTTTTTGAGAAAGTGAAAACTGTCTCTAATTTCTATACAACAACGAAAAATTTTTTTTTACTACAAATAAGAAAATAAACAAAACACGCTTATTTTGTCTACCCTACCAAAATCCACGGCTTTACTGTATTACTACTTACCACTGTATTTTATTTAATTCTTATATTATTAAAAATCACAATTGAGTAAAATGAATGCAAACTGCGATTGATATGAATTCAATTGCTCTCAGTACATGAGAAAATTATAATAACCTACAACAGCGTCTCCGTATTTTCGGTACAAAACAAGGGAAGCGCTATCGCTTTTCTCCGCAAGAAAATATACTATTTAACGCTTTATATCCTGAATTAATTTGCCATCAACATTCTTACTGTATTTTTGCATCATTAGATAAGTTTTAATGGAGAATAATTATAGAAAAAACAAAATTAATTTTTACTGTATTTTAGTAGTTAATTTTGCAGCTGGTACTTTCAATTACCTACATATATTTTTGACTCTATGATAGAAAATAAAGCATTAAAGTATGAAATAAAAACACCTGAAATGCTTACCTATGGAGTATAGAAGTCTCTAAAAATAATAGTAATAAATAACTGGTAATAAACCACTAAATTTATTTTATTCAATTTATTTGTATCCACATACACGTGTAGAATCAGCATAATAATTTTGAATATGCAATTATAAAATCCCTGATATAAAAAGGTCCTGATTGGTGCTGTTATTTTAAGGAACTGCGTTCATTATTGTGTCCTTTAAGTGATACCGTCAGGTAAAACGATTCATAACATAAATAAAATACTTTTAATAAACAAAATTAAAAAAAAAATAAAAAAAAAAAGAACCAAATAAAAAAAATACATAATTAATTCTCCTTTAATTGGAAATTAAATATACTAAATACTTATATATATATATATATATATATATATATATATATATATATATACATATACATACATATATATGTATATGTGTGTATATATATATATACTATACATACATATATACATACATATATATATATATACATATATATATACACACACACACACTTGTCCTTGTGTAGCATCGCCCATGTCCTTCTGAATACCGTCAGGAAAATCGGCTTTATTAGGAATATATAGGTGTTTGATTGAAGCGGTACTTATAAGTACCGTCAGGATAAATAGGGCTAAAATGGAAAGACTGACAATTTTTTAAAACTAGAGTGTTGTTGGAAAACATTTAAAATAATATTCAAATTAAAAGGGGCATCACATATTTTGTGATGAATAGCAAAAATAAGTTTAAAGTGAAGGGTTCAAACTTCGATAGGTAACTTCTTTTAATCACAATAGGCCTTTTTCCCTTTAATTTACCACATTAAAGTACTGTGACTATGAGCGGTATTTAACTTCCGGAGACACCTGAAATTGGGAACCTGGCTTTCATATTAGACGCGGAAATTGCTATACCCGTAACTGCAAAATGAATGGCTCCGAGAAATACATACAAATTGAGATTAATTGAAACAGATATTACGGCTGAGGGAGAACGCTGAGAAATTGGCATTAATAGCAGCTGGGATTAGCGACGTAATTAATTCATTTTACAACCTGAGATTAATTCAAACGAATCAATTTTTAGGACTCGGAGATTCAAGACACTTTAATTCCTTCCTACATTCAGCCCGGACTTCGTCTAATCTATGAAAGGCTCCTAAGTACTTTAATTTTCGCGAGGGATATTCAATTTTAAAATTACCCGGGCACCCCGCGTTTAACAATCCACTCGACAACAAAGGCCTTATTGTTATTGATAACAATCTTTTGAGTAACGGCTCAGAATTATTCGATGCGGTGTTTTGGAATTTTAATTCGATTATTAGAACTGTTGAGACCCTTGGAGAATTATATCATTTCATACAAATGTGGGCTTCAAAGGATGTTTGAATCATCATAAATTATGTTATATCTGAAGTATTTAAATTACTTGGGATATCGAAACGTTCGATAAATTCCCCCCAAGGCATGGTCTGCAGAAATGAGTGAAGTCCATTCTCTTTACGGTGTGGCCAAGAAATTCTATTTCCTTATAAATGTGGCATTTCGAATGACCTAGAGGTGATTTACTATTAGGTAACATTAGGTGCTATAGGGTCATGAATTGTTTGAAATTTTACGGAGTGTTATATTCTAACGTTTAACATGTTGTAAGTTATAAAATAGAACTACACTTGTAAATATTTTATTCATGAAATGAAATTAATTATAACAAACCATTATTTTACTATTTATTGTTGGATTCGGTGAAAATACAGTTTAGGCTGCTCTTTGTTTTATTGGCGATATTTTTTGGCGTCAATAATGACAAAATGGCTATTTCAGATAGCGGAGATAAACATATGTTAGAGCAATAAAGAGGATAAACTATATTTATTAAAACAGAAAAAAACACATCATAGATAAATTTTATACATCAGATTGTACTAAATTTCTTTAAATTTACATACGCATGGAGAACGATTTTTAAAATTTTGTAAATCAAAAGGAGATTTATGAGAAACAATGGATACATATTTTATAAAAGTAATGAAATTCAACAAAAAGTATAAATTATCAGTATTCCAGTACTGATACTTTATGCGTTATAGTTCAGAAATTAATTATAACAAATCATTATTTTAATATTTATTATTGGATTCATTGAAAATACAGTTTAGTGTGCCCCTTGTTTTACTGGCGATATTTTTTGCGTTAATAATGCCAATATGGTTATTTCAGATGGCGGAGACAAACATCTATAAGAGCGATAAAAAGCACAAACTATACTTATTCAAACAGTGAAAATCACAGTATAGATAAATTTTATAACACAGATTGTACCAAATTTTTTAAACTTGCAAACGCATGGAGAGCAATTTTTAAAATTTTGTAAATCATAAGGAGATTTACGAGAAACAATGTATACATAATTGATAAAAGTTATGAAAATGAAACAAAAAGCATAAACTATCAGTATTCAAATACTGATAGTTTATTTTTATTGTTCAGAAAATAATTATAACAAACCATTAATTTAATATTTATTGTTTAGAGAGAATGCAGTTTAGAGTGACCCTTATTTTATTCGAGATATTTTTTGGCATTAATAAAGCCAACATAGTCGTATCAGATGGTGGAGTTAAATATCTATAAGAGCGATAAAAATCTTAAACTTTACTTAGTAGAAAACACAGTATAGATAAAATTTATTTAGTACATAGATTGTACCAATATTTTTTTAACTTTGAAACGCATGGAGAACAATTTTTAAAATTTTCTAAATCACAAATAGATATATGAGAAAGTATGGGTACGTAATTCATAAAAGTAATGTAAATGAAACAGAAAGCATACACTATTAGTATTCAAATACTCAAAATTTAAAAAAAAAAATTCATACACAATTAGAGTCCAAAAAACTTCGAGTTGCCATATGTAAGTAAACTTGCATACTTGGCGATAATAAATTTAGGTAAAGAATCAAAATCAAGGCGCCTCCTAAATTGCAGTGAAGCCCTAGATTCTTCTATGAAAATAAAAAATATCTATTTCTGAATTTTAAACACAAGTAATACTAAGCTAATTCAAGATTTAGTCTACATAAACTCAACATAAGTGTAGACACAACTTAGGATAATACGTTAAAAATTAGTTTGTATAAACATTACCTTTTTATTTCTTATTTCATGAGCAACAGCAAAACATAATCACTGCTGAATTTTGAATAACAAGTTACACTCGATCACATTCTACAATATATCTATACATTTACAGTTACAAGGAGGTAAAAGTTGGCTTATCTTTTACGTGAAAGAAAACGGTTTTACAATATCACTAGACTTATAAATATTTACGAAAGAAAAATATGAACTGAATTATAAGTCCATAATTTTTTACATCGTTTACTCGTCTTTAATACAATATTTGTGATTACTTTGAGTGCAAAAATATTATTAATATTCTCTGAGATTTTAACTAAACTGTATTTTTCACTTTTTATAACTCAAGATAAATTATACCTCTAAATTGTATTAGTTTTTTTTGTTCAATTACTAAGCAATTTTCATTAGGCATCAATATTTCTTTCCCCACTTAAAATAGTGAAATTATAATAGTTTGGAATTCTTGTACCAGAGCTAACATTTATTTTAAGAAAATATTTGAGTCTTGTTTAATGAGTACTGACTGCTCATTAACGATCTGAAATTTGAAATTATGTAACAGATACAGAATTACGTATTTTCAGCACTTTGATAAATTCAAATTAGTGGTGCATTAAGATAACTTTAGGAGTATTATTTATGCAAAAAGAGATACATTTGAAAATCTTCAGTTATAATTGAGATTCATTCGAAGATCTTCAGATATTACTGATGTTATATATTTTTCTTACAGCTGATTTCTTATTATTACTCAATAACTAGTCTGGTACCACACGAAATATATTTGTTATACACAAGTATAAACCCATGTTTTATTCATTCTGACCATCATTTTATTCCATTCTAAAGTTTAAAAGAGATAAATATTGATTTCATAACTTAACATACTGTATGCGGAACACGTACTAGTAAGCTTCCTGACGATTGATACTTGAGCGCGGGACACGTAGTACTACGTTTTCTGACGATTGATACTTGAGCGTAGATCACGTACTAGTACGGGTTAGTGTAACAACATGGTTTGTTTGTGGGTACAAAAATAACGGTATATACGGAAAACGAAGCCGAATGTTTTTGTCTACTACATAGATTCTGGAAAAATTTAGACAAATAAAAACTAGTTTTTACATTATTACTTTTATGATTACTTTTCATTTTTTTTATAATGTAAAAAGGTTTATATATAACGTAATTAAAAAAATAAAACTATATAATACTATTTCTATTTGATTTTTCGTATTTACGATACTATTATAAATTTATTCACTAAAAATATATTTTTTGTTTACAAAAACCTTATGGCTGTTATTTATATACTTCTATTTATCTATTTCTTTATATATTTCAATATAAAATACGGAAAGTTGTTTAAAAAATAATTTTCGATCTATTGAGATTTAACTGAATAACTAAATTTACGAGAAAAACGCTCGCTCCCTGTACAATTTCGCTGCGAAATGTACCCGCACACAATGTGTTAATTGAACGATGATATCATATAAAACTATTAAAGTAAAATCAAACAATGAATTTAAAATAAGCTCTCATTTTTGTTTACTATAGAATAATGTAGCCAGTTGTATAAACTTTTCCTTCTTCGAAACATACTATAAATTACTTAAAAAGTACTTCTTCCGTTGCAACGTATATTCATTTAGTTTATTTTGTATAAATCAGTCTAAATTTATATAATTGTTATATAAATGATAATGTATTTCATTTTCTATTAATGTAATAATCTGTAGGTGGGATGTATCTAACGAAGCAGACACTTCCGACTGATGACAATCCCAAATTAATCTAAATTTACATAGAAAGCTACAGATCATGCTCTATTGCTCTGCCTATTTACCCGTCAGATCCCATCTTAATCATTTCAGTTCAGAATTACTCGCTTACCAATTATTTCTGCCATTGGTTGATTGATAGATTCTGAAAGCGAAGCTAGTGTTTGCTGATTTTTATGACCAAATACTAATATGATAATGATTTTTTGCAATATTATACCCTAAGAAATAAAGAGAATAAAGGATAAGAAATACCGTTAAAGCAAAAATCATCATTTGCAATACAAGATTGGTTAATAACACGAAGAATCTTCCATTAGTTTAATGGTAGATTTTGAAAGAGAAACTAGTACGTAGTTGATTTTTATGACCAAATACTATAAGGATTAGGTTTTCATAAATTTTAAAACAAGCGATCAAGATTGAGAGAAAAACGTTTTTAGAAACCATTTATCACATTTTAGTACCCTTTTCTGCTGAAGCTGTTTTATTTTTTCGATTTAAATAGCTCCATCCACCATCTCTCATCTTCATCATTTCAGTTCAGAATTACTGGCTTACCAATTATTTCTGCCATTGGTTGATTGATAGATTCTGAAAGCAAAGATAGTGTTTAGGTGATATTTATGACTAAATACTATAAGGAGTAGGTTTTCATTAATTTTGAAACAACCGCCCAAGATTGAGAAACAAACGTTTTTTAGAAAGCATTCAGCACATTTTAGTACCCTTTTCTGCTGAAGCTATTTAATATTTTCGATTTAAACTGCTCCATCCGCCAGCTCTCATCTTAATCATTTCAGTTCAGAATTACTCGCTTACCATTTATTTTTGCCATTGGTTGATTGATAGATTCAGAAAGCGAAGCTAGTCCATAGCTGATGTTTAGGACCAAATACTAAAAGGAGTAGATTTTCATAAATTTTGAAACAACCGACCAAGATTGAGAGACAACCGGTTTTAAAACCTATTCACCACATTTTAGTACCCTTTTCTGCTGAAGCTATTTAATTTTTTCGATGTAAATATCTAACGGATATGGTAGTATTTTTTGGCAATATTATAGTTTAAGTAGCAGAGAGGATAAAAGGATAGGAAATATCTTCATTTGTAATACAAGAATGGTTAACAGCACGGTGAATCTGCCATTAGTTGATTGATAGATTCTGAAATTGAAACTAGTGCTTAGTTGATTTCTATGACCAAATATTATAAGGAATAGGTTTTCATAAATTTTGAAACAACCGACAAGGTTTGAGAGACAAACGTTTTTTAAAAACTATTCACCACATTTTAGTACCATTTTTTGCTGAAGCTCTTTGATTTTTTCGATGTAAATACCTAACGGGATATGGTAATAATTTTTTGCAATATTGTAGCCTAAGTAGTAGAAAGGATAAGGGATAGAGAGGATAATTGATTGCGTTAAAGCAAAAATCTTAATTTGTAAATTAAGAATGGTTAACATCACAGATAATTGATAAACTTAGTCTATGGGTTAATTAAATATTCTTATAGCCCACTAAAGTAAAGAAAATAATATTCTAGTAACTGTTAGAAATTACAGAGCAACAAAAGAGAAGTATAAAGTGATTAAACTAAATTAAAACCCCACAACGCCCGTGCCAGGGTTTAAACCAAAGTCTTTATTCTCGGCAGCCTGAATCTTCACCTATCTACGACTACAGTTTGAAAAGAAAAATTATATAAGCTGTAATATAAACAAAGCACAGTGACGTTAAGAGGACTGTTGTCGTTTCAAAGCATTAAAGTTAATTATTAGCTTCAAGAACTGAAATACTAATGATTGGTGTTGTTTTTGCTGTTGAAATTACCACGAGAGCTGGAGACTTCACAAATTAAGTCGAAGGATTGTGGTTATCACTTCCACAGCACCACTAGGGTGAAACAAAGACTTTTTCAAAGTAATTCTTTACTTTATACGTACTTTAGAATAAGAGACAAACCAAAAGATCCCCAGGCTTAGCCTTCAGATGTGTCATTAAACCTTGGAGAACAATTCGAAGACGAACTTTTCATACCGTGCCCAAACCTCACATTCCGGCTGGAGCCTCGGACCCTCAATGAATTGTAGCATGTCTCAATCAATTATATCAACAAAATATTTTGTAAATTAGATAATTTTTAGAGTTTAGTAAGAAGATTAATTTTTTAACTATTCCTCGTGATTTAACATTCAATTTTTTCTCCTAAATTTGCCTTATTATTGCTTAAAAGAATGTTTTACAAATATTTGTTAATAATTTTGGGGCTGGTATAAACAATTATTTTACAATGTTTTTAATCTGATGGTTAAATTTTCTCTAAATATAGGATTTTTGTAACATTAGCCAAGTTTTTATAATTTAAAAAATTGATCCACTGCCTTTTTTATATTTAGAAGTGTTTCATAGAAGTTTCCTAAAAATCTTAACAAAACATTAGGGGTCAAACATCTTAAAAATTAACAAAAAAGCATTTTTTTAAGATACAGGATTAAAAATATTAATTTAGTAATACTTTAAAGTTTAGATATTCAAAGTTTCATAGCTTTACTTTTTAAAGCTGTGTAAGAGTTAATAATGTATTTAAAAGATTTGCGACTTCCATTGTCCCTTAAATATAATTTACTTCACATTTTTTAATCGAATGATAATTCTTGATACAAAAAAAAATTATTTCTAAATAACTACATCTTCTACTAGGGTTGGAACTTTAATAGTGGCAACGATTTATTTACATGGAATATAAAAGTGATTCATGTCACCATCTTTTACAGTCCTTTAATAATCACTGATAATTCAAAATAGTATAACATAACCTTTACTTTAATTTTTTAAGTCACAGAACACCTGTAGCAGCGCCTGTTCTGTTGATAGTTTGAATGGACCAGTCTATTGCCTTAAGAATCTCTGGAACATTTCTGAACCGATTGCCACGAAGTGGTTTTTTCATCATAAGAATTAAGACACAGTCAGAAAGGCTTAGATCTGGGAAGTATGGTGGATGGTAAAGCACTTCCCAGCCCAATCAATAGAACAAATCAGTCAAATCTAGCGCTGTATATCGTCGAACATTGCCATGGAGGCGTTCTGCAGAAAGTGCAGAAATTTTCTTATGCTCAGGCTTTCCTTCAGAATGTGCAGTACAGTTGTATTCAGAAATCCTGTCTTTCAGACCAGGTCACGAATCGTTTAGCATCCATCACTGTTCATTAGTGCTACAACAACATGCACTTCTGCATCGCTCACAGTAGGACGACATGGCCAATGCATGTCTATCACATTTGGACGCCCTTCATTGAAGGCTTTTACATATCTTGCCACAGTTCTGTAAGTCAATGCAAATTCTCCACAAGCCTTTTCACTCCGTAGATGAAATTGTCGTGATGTACGACCTCTGTCACATTCAATTTTTATCCAGCTTCGTTGTTCATGTTTTAAAAACGTCCTCACAACACTTACTTTAGACCACAAGCTAGTACAAGGACTAGTTCTTTGTGTCACTCTACATTCGTATGACGTAGGAAGGAGGAGTCTTTTTGCTGAGAGGTAAGGTAGGCTCACGTATGGTATATGCGACTTTCTTTGGCTTTGTTGCTTAGAGTTTTTACAGCATTGTTGTCACTATTAAAGTTCTAACCCTCGTAGTTTAACACTAGATTGCCCGAGATTTCTTGTATACCTATATTGCCCCAAAACAGTCAAAATGACTGCATTGTGAAAAAATAACAAACATGTAAAGAAATTGGATTAAAATTAATTTTTAATATTATATAATAAAGGAGGGCGGAAGTAACTACAATTATTCATATTCCCCTTTATATGTTATAGAAAAAGTCACCAAATTCTAAGAAATTGTGTCATTATATTTCATAATTGTTTTTCTAATTGAAATTAAAAAACAGTCAAAATGACTGCCTTGGGCAATCTAGTTTAATGAAATATTCTTGAGCTAACTTGTGTACAATAAAGGTGTCAAATCACTTAGTGTGGTTACATGTATACTTTATTTTTATAGCAAAACATATAATCAAACATATAATATATAAAACTTCATTTGTGGTAGAAATAATTGATACGTACAAAATAAATATACCGTTGAAATATACAAATGCAAAACTAGCTAAATTTTCTGAACTGAAAGATGAAAGAAAAATTTTATGCTCCTTACATTTCTTGGAAATAAATGTGGAACGTATCCCTATAATTATTCTGAGTTAGAAACTTAAGGAATAATTTTCATCTAGCTTGTAACCTCTTCAATGATTGGGTTGAATACATTTCAGCGATCGGTTTAAATGGAAATCCAAATCTTTACGAAGAAAGATCCCGGTGAAAAATATATAATTAAATCTTAATAGAATTTAAATTAATTACTAAGTAACAATTCAATGCAGCTTATTCCTTTAATTCCTCCCCTATCGGTAGCTATAGGTAATATACTTTTTCCAAACACCCCGCATGAATGAAATGAATTTAAATGTATCGCTCTCCCGTCTCGCGGAAATTCAGTTTTAAAATTAGCGATACTCCATAATGTGCTAATGAAACACAAAGGACCCTCGTTACAAATAATCATCTTTGAGTTACAGTCCCGAATTGTTCAAGCAGAAATTTTGTAGTTTTAATTCAATTAATAGAATTATTGGTACCCGGGAGAGTTTTATCATTTAAGGCCAAGCACTCATCTAGTGGATGAATCGATCGGTATAAATTGTATTAAATCTGAAGAATTTGTAAGTAGAAAGGAATATAAACAGTCGAATTTAGAAACTAATTACCTTAAGGTAAAGTATGATCTGGAAATTTTGTTCTGAATAAATTAAGGAGGTTAACATTCATTTTGTCTCGAAAAGTAACTTAACGCCGACTTAATTAAACTTGAGAAACCCGCCATGCGTGGATGTGCTAAGTATTGAATTTACCTCCTGCTGGCTGTTCAAAATTAATCTGAAGGTTTTAAAAATATAACTTTCAAAATCTTAATCATAATGATAGTTTACCATAATCAGCATATATGACTATACCAACCTAGTGTTTTGTTACATTGATATGTATTAGCGAACATTTCACTTGAATTTTAATTACTTCCCCAATATACGGTATTAACAATGTGGAACACATTCATTAAATTTTTATTTTGCACAATATAAAATTTCAAAAGTGGATATTTTGGAACAATTTTTTACTGAAACAACAACTTAAACTATTAATGAATATTTATACACAAATAACTTTTACATAATATATAAACCCCGTATCTTATTTAGATGAATATGAATAAACGGTCAAATTAAAATTTGTACAAGATACAAAATTTTCAGTTTTACAAAAATTAAAAACGTGATATTTTCATTTTATTTTTTTCCAATATAATGTGTAGGTTTCATAACTATCATATACTTAGGCTTACGTAATGTATTTTATTACTAACTTTACATTAATATAAACAAAGAGATTTAACGTTTATATATTTAAACAACGTATCACTTATTTAGATGAATATAGAAAAATAGGTTCAAATTAAAATTTGTACACTATACAAAATTATACGCTTTACGAAAATTAAAACTATGATATTTTTACTTTAGGCTATACATAATTTAATCCCTAAGTTTTATAATTATCATCCACTTATACCTATATAATATGTCATAGTTAGGGTTTACTTAATAATACTCAAAGACCTTTAGGCTTTACATAACGTTTTATTAAAGTATCACTTATTTAGATGGGTATGGGTAAACAGAATGATATTTAAATTTGCACATAGTACAAAATTATCAGTTTAACAAAAATTAAAAACAAGATATTTTCAAATTTATGCCTTATTAAGTTTCATTTATATACGATAATGTTTTTTTGTGTTTTTTATTTAAATTCACAAATTGAAGAGAAAAACATATGTAGAGGAAAGAGTTTGGAAGTGGTTAGTAATAAAAGAAAAGAATGCGATAAAAGGATAACTTATGAAACAAATAAACAATTAAATATTTTAAACAAAAGACTTAAAGTATTACATAATTTTTAAACAACATATCACTTATAAGGTGTATGTGAAAAATACAGGGTCTAATTAAAATTCGTAACCTGTACAACATCGTCAGTTTTACAAAAATTTAAAATCATATCTCTTTAAGGATGGCTAAATGTATAGAAGTTATATTTGTTCTAAATTTTCTAAAAACCTTATATTGTAACCGTCGAAAAGTCGTATGCTGGTGCCAAGGCCAAATCGGCTGAGGGTTGAAGACATACAAATTGATTTAACAGGCGGCAAAATCACCAGAGAAGTACCCATATGTGTACACGGAGTCTTGTGCCCTTCCTGTCCTAATTTTACATATGACCAAATTGTCAAAGATTGACACAGATATATCTCTTTTCTTTTCGTTTTGGCATTTAAAATATTAGCATTATCCAGGAGTGCGATTAAAATCCAAGTTTTTATGTAATTTCATTGTATATCTCATTCCCAATGTATATCCTTCGTTCACAAGAAAGGAAACATTAATGGCAGAAGGATACAATTTAGTTACGTCTGTGTAAATATTGAAATTATATTAGAGTAAGTCATATTAATGATAATTTTCAGTTTTTCATAAGCCTGCCTATAATCTATACTTGGAATTAAAAAAAGTACTTAACACTAGAATTACGGTGGTCTTTGTATTCCTAGAATTACGGTGGGTGTCATTTTGACCTCTTGATAAGATATCTGCATATTTCTCCATATGATATAATATATTTGTGAAAAATAAATTAAAATAACGCAAATTATGACAACTACAGTTTGTTTTTAAAAATATACAGACTTTGTAGGTATGTAGGACCAATTAAACGATTTACTAAGTTCTATCCTAAACTTTGATCCTTTGGTCTCATTTCATCTTTTCCTAAATATGGAAATCCGTTTAATAAGTATTTTGTCCTAACATCTACTTCTAGCCAAAATTTTATTCCGAATTTATCGAGCTTGTTAGGTATATACTGCAAAAAACGGCATCTTGTTTTTGTAGGGAATAACTGTTCATCAAACGTAATATTTTCATTTGGTTTGCAGCGAAGAGTACAGTTTTCTATAAAAGTATTCCATACCTCGGATATTAGTGTAAATTTATCACACTGCAAACGTGAAGACCTTGTTAGTTTATTTTCAAAACGAAGAAATTTCATAACTTCCGGAAACCTACCTCTACTCATAGTTTCATGAAAAAATTTTGGTCCCCAAGTTTTGGACCACAAACTAAGAATTGTCAAACTCTTTGCGGCTAATGTCCCCTTACGTAAAACAACGCTATGGATGATTCCAGTTCTGCTAATAAAATAGTGAAAGAGTCATTATAAAGTTTACACTTGTCATCAACATCAGTATATAACCTGCCGTATCTCTATAATCATTTGTTTGGGCTAAAATAAAAATACGATTTTCTTGAAATCTTTACTATTTCGTAAATCACAATTATTTAGAAAAAATCAAGAAAGGATTAAGATATTTGCAAAAGAAATAGAAGAGCTATCAGAGATAAAAGTTCGCTAGGTGTCATAATGACCTTCAGTAATTCTAGTGTTAAAAAACGTGAATACGTTTATTCTCCCCTATCGATGTTTTTTAATCCACTCTAGCAAATTGTTAAATATGATTATACACATCACAAAATATTTATTCTTTAAAGGAAGCATTATGTAATCAAAATGGCAACAATTATATTTTCCCTTTAAGCCACTTTATTTCAAAATCTATCAGCACAAAATTGCGACAGAAAATTTAATAATGCGAATTTGGCACAGTTTCACTAATTTAAAGAACTTGCTACGAAACAGACTTTTAAAAAATAATTTAAATTTCATTTTCCGAAACCTTAAACCATTTGTGGAAACATAACGAGAATACGTTTATTTAAAATTTTCTTTCCCACAAATTCATTACATTTAATATGATGTTATAGAAAGAATCCGACATATTTTGTTTTAAATCTATCCACATTTTAGCTGATATTTCATATATATATTGTTTATTACCTCAATAGTTTTGTCATTTTAATCTAACGTTTGTAAATGTCACGTAAGATAACGCAAGACTAAACAACCTTTTTTTTTAAATTTCCACAAATTGATTACTTTTAATATGATGATTAGAGAAAGAAACGAACATATTTTGCTTAAAATCTATCCACATTTTAGCTGATATTATATATATATATATATATATATATATATATATATATATTATATATATATATATATATATATATATATATATATTTTATTACCTCAATAATTTTGTTATTTTAATCTAACGTTTGTAAATGTCACGTAAGATAACGCAAGACTAAACAAACAATATTTTTTTTTAAATTTCCACAAATTGATTACTTTTAATATGATGTTAGAGAAAGAAACGGACATATTTTGCTTTAAATCTATCCACATTTTAGCTGATATTTCATATATATATTGTTTATTATATTAATACTTTTGTCATTTTAATCTAACATTTGTAAATGTCACGTAAGATAGCGCAAGACTAAACAAACATTTTTTTAAAATTTCTAATGCATGCTTTAATGCTTTTAACTGGGTTTTTCATTTATTATTTATCTGTAGTTAGATACATTCTTAAAATGTTGTTAAATCTCTGATTCAAAAAGATTTTTATTTTTTTACAAACTTTTTATTCAAGAGAAAAATAAATATTTTTAGTCAATATTATCTTAAAGACATAACAAACAAAAAGAATAGTATTAAATGTTATGGATATATATTGAAAAAGGATTATATAAGTTTCCAATTAAAATCCTCTATGGATACTTAATGTTTAAAAACTTTAAATAAAATGAATTTTTTTACGAAAAAAAACCCTTCTTCAGTCTCAGAGGATAATTAGTTTTTAAAAGTATTAGATTATATTGCTGAAAGGCAGAAAAAGAAGAATGTATCTCCACTGTAATATCGTATCAATGTTGTTATAAAAGATTTTTGTTCAAATACTATTAAGAGAGACATATTCGAACGGCAATTATCGTCAAAAAATCTTGTTAAATGACTTAAATAAAGATTCATGTTTTCACTTTAATTGGATGAAATAAGAATAAATTTCTTTTTTTATTTTATGATTGCAAGTTAATCTCTAATTTTAAGTATTTTAGTCTTTACTAAAGTATGATTTTTGTTATGTTTCTGTCATGAAAGCTTTTATTTATTTTGATTAGTTTTCAGTTTTTTGGACCGCTATGGGGTTTAAAGGCAATAGGTACAAGTAGAGTAATGTCGATTAAAAGGACTTTGTAAGAAGTAAAAATACTTAAAAGTTATTTACACTTAAATATATCTAAAACATTATTAGTTGTGAATTCCAAGAAGAAACTGTTTCATGTAGAAATAAAATGTACAAGAAATTTTAAGATTTTTCATTTAACTTTATTTTTTATATTAATTTCATAAGCAACTTCGAATGTACTTTATACTATTCTAGTTAGCCACGGAAGCTGCTTTTGTAAAGGCTTCTTGTAACTGGAAGGTAACTTAATTAAAGCTATAAAGATACGCTGTATTATAATATACATGTAAATTAATTGGTTACAATGTCTTCTAAATTAAACGATCTAATACGAAGCTTATCTTTTATTATATATTTAATTTTACGATATTCATTATATAGTATATATATATATTATATATATATATATATATATATATCTATATATATATATATTATATATATATTATATATATATATATATTTATATATATATATATATATATATAATATATATATATATATATATATATATATATATATATATATATATATATATATATATATTATATTATATATATATATATATATATATATATATATGTATATATATATATATATGTTAGGGCATGTACATTGTCTTCCAAATTCCCAAACAACACATCTGGAGGAGGCAGGCGAAGCTTGAGAGTCTTTTCCTTGGTCTCTGCTTCTAAATTACGAGGGCCAATCGTGATGTTAAGTTACTCGATGTGCATACCTCAAAGTGTAGCTGCATATTATCATTAACCTTGGACCAGTTGCATAGTGCGTTGGGGTTTGTTGGACACTATGTAGGTTTTTCTTCAGCAGGGGAATGAGGGACAACAATAACTATTATAGTGTATTTGTATACTAGAATTACGAAAGTGGTCCTTTTGATTCTTTGTAACTAAATTCGAAATATATAAATTTGCTATTTTTTAACATATATTTCCTTTTCGGTGTTTTCTAAAACCATTGCGTTTTACTAATTCATTAAGTTACTGGAAATCACCTTGCACACTGCAATTAAACAATTAGTTATTGGATTTTTTATTGGTGTGTATTTCTTTCACTTTTTCCATTTTCTTTGCTATCATCTCTTGAACGAAGATTTGTGGAGAAAAATTTTATGACAAAAAATGCTTATTTTTGTCTACTATACCACATTAAACATTTGACAGCTTTCACTCGATTACCTCGTTTATTAAATAAGAGACTTTTATCTGCTTGGGAGATGTTTAATTTTTTACTATTTTGTATAGCATTTACCATAAAAGGCATTGATATTCTCGGAAAATCAGATCGGGAATACGGCTTCGGTTTTTAACTTTGACCCTATTTTGACCATCTCTTATTGTATTAACACTCTTACCTTGCATTAACGTTGAAAATCTATTTTTTATCCATTACTGGTTTCCCGATTGTAGATACCGCTATTTCTTCTATATCTACAAGAATATTTTCTCTTCCTTTGTTATTTTTGATGTTACATTTTTCTCTTCGTCAAGTACTCCGCTAAACCAGTTGTTACCAGTATTTGTAACTGGTTACTATATACATGATACATGTAGCTTACTGAAATATGTTTACTAATATATAGCTTAAATAGTATGTCTTGATGCCAAAATATTAAAACAATTTGAAAATTCAAGCGTTATCCACTAAAAGGGAATGTATCACAAGTTGAAAAAAATATGTAAAAAATATAAAATTTTGCGGGTATGTATTGTAAAAATATTTTGACAGCATTGAGTAAATACTTTTAAGTGTACAATTGTATACAATTGGTAGAGATAGTATAGAATTGTATTATTTAAATAGTTTTAATCTGAAAACTTACTAATATATAGCTTTATGAATGTTTATAATTAAACAATTAAGTTATTTATTATTGTATCAAAATGGCTGGTGGATGGTTATCTACCAGTCCACCTTGGGAATTTGGTAGTCATAAACCCTTGACGTTGGTGTTTGACTATGAGTATGGTTGAACTCTGAAGCCTCTTCTCTTTTATAACGTGACTTTAACTCTGGATTCGGAGTTTAGGGATACATATTTGTGTGTTGTTATACTTTAAAGTAAGTTTTTTTCCTCTAAAGATAGTGTAAAACTAATGTTTTACTTTCTTTTTCAATTTAGGATGAAGGATCCAAAGATTGTTATGAAGCCAGGCTAATCGTTCGGGGTGTCGATGGTACAGATTCACGAAAATATACCCTAAATGTCGAGAATGAAAGAGGAAGTGAAGCCTTTGCTGTCGCTTTAGAAGTTAGAGGTCAGTAAATTGATTCCAATATGGTATATGAATTAATCATATATTGCATTTTTTTTTTACTTTTTCTGCTTTTCCTGTTTTAGTAGAAATAACGTTGATTCAGGTAAGTCCAAATATAGTTACTAATTAAAAATGGCGTATCCGCGTGAGAAATCTCGCTCATAGAAACCCTCTCCTCTTTTTCAAATATGTTTGATGTTTAAAACATATTTTCAAAACGTTTTCAAATTAAAATTAATTTAAATCTGATAAATATTTTATATTTTTATAGTTAAAATATTAAACATATACATGTAAAATAAAATGTAAAATACAAGGTTTTGAGGATATCCAAGCTAGTGTTAAAGTATTAATATATATAAAAGTCTTATACTTCAAAAGCAATATAATATACATACATATAAAGATCGTGAGTCTGTATTATCGTCTAATACAACATTGTGACTAGGAAAAGGGAACTATTTTATGGATCTATCAGCAGGTAATTTAACCTATATAATTACATAGTAATAACTACAAAATATATTTAAAATTAAAGTAGAATTTATCCCCTTGCCTGTACAGCCATAACTCATTGGGCAACGCCAATTCACCAATTTTGGAATGCCTGAGTTCGGGCTAGAGGAAAAAAAAGGTATTTCAATTTCGTGAATCCCAAAATCTGTTGGGCCATTCCATAATATTTAACCCCTTCCGGTATGATTTTATAATGAAAAACTGTGCATGAAATAACCATTTAATTTTTATTTAAAGAACTTGTTTCATTTTACAATTCTTACATATTCTTAATTAAAATCCACTTTTTTATATAGTGTTAAATAATATCAGAAACAGTAAAATTAAGAAAATATCAAAGCAAAACATTAATAAGGTATACAGATAATAGTCTTCAAGCTAGTGGTACTTTTCAAAACAAAGTGCAAAGGAATTCTTAATTATTTACACCGCCAAGTAGTCTCACTTTTAATTTGATTCTTGTAACACACACAGCATTTCTTAGTAGGCTTTCTTTTATTCTGACTCATCAATTTGGCAATGACTTGTACCAAGAAATTCTAAGTAAACAATATGCAATAGTGACTTGTGATTTTCACAAGTGATAAAAGTGTAGCCAAATTCAGTACACTAGAAATTTTAAACTAAATTAATTATCATATTTAACAGTAACTTTAATCGCATGACGAGTGTAGCTCGTCATTGTGCGGTATGGAATGAAAAACTAATGATGAGCTAGACTCGTCATTTTACCGGAAGGAGTTAATTTGCCATTTTCTCTATAGATAAAAATACTTTCCCGCGAAAAATACGGCAATTTTGTGCCATTTGTCGCTATTTCTCGGATACTGTAAATGATTTCTAAAATTTAAAGGAATCTGTAGGACCTGGAATTCATGACAATTGATGTAATAATAATACTGTTGAATTAGTTTATTATATTTATCCAGAAAATTATGTCATGAGATTTATTTTGCTGTAATATGTGCAAAAATTACAGAGATCCATTAACTTCTCCCATATATGTAAAAATATTGAAAATGAATGTTATTTAGTTAAAAAGTTTTTTTTTAAATATAATCTATTTCTAACATTTTGATGATAATAACTAACGAAAGTAAAGAATTTTTTTTCCACTTTTGGCAACGTTTTTCTCAAATATATTCTACAGACAACAGGTTGAGAAGGAGGTCAACCATTAAATGAACAAAAGATTAAAGCTGCATATTAAACTAATCAAGAGATATTTTACTTCTCTGTCAGAAAGCATTAACCTAAACATTTGGTGGAAAATTTGAAAAATAAATTTATGCTTAGAACTATGTACCATTCTAGTTATTACAAAAACACATTAAAAATAATAAATGCACCTTATGACCTAACAACGATATTTATGTTATTTAAACATCTATTTTTTGTAATCACTAATTAATGCTAATATATATCTTGACTATATTCTTTTTCTTGGGTAAAGCCTGAAATCTTTTTATTTGGACTGTATTTCTAATATAAAATTTTAATGAATGTAAACTTCTGTAATTTTTTATATGAAATATGGAAATATGTTTTGATATTTTATTAGATAAAATTGCACAAACATATTATAATGAATCACTATAAAGAATAAATGCATCTAGAAATTTTAAAATAGTTATTATTACAAAAATATTTTAGAAAATGATAAATACATATTATGTTCGTAAGAGTCGCAATTATATTATTTACAATTCTTATAAAATCTTAAATTTTTAAATCTTGTACATTTCTTTTACATTTTACCATTATTCAAATATAACATTTTAGCCATTTCACGTGTTGTAACCTTAAGTAAGATAAATTTTTAATGAAATAATGCGTAAGTACACTTTATTCTTTTACTAGTTAAAGTTTACATGAAAATTATTCAGCATAAAGTATTTAACAAAAATAAAGTAGAAAGACGACGTAAACTTAATTCACTAAATTTTTTAAACAAAACACATAGCTAAGTTCTAACTCAACTAATTCTTTTATCTGCTTCTGAAAGAATGCTTGGATTTCAAGTCGTAAAACGATTTAAATCCTAGAATTACTTTTTGGTGTTAAGAACTTAAGACACAAATTCTGACAATTAAGAAATGGGCGCATTTTTCACGAAATGAAATTCACTTACCGTTATTTTCTCCAAAAACGCTAATTTATGTCTTGAACAGATATATTTTGCCAAATTACTTTTTAAGAGTTATTCTGTTTCAAAAATATTCCTTGCCTTGGTTTGTTTATTTAAGCTCTCGAAGGTTAAAATTAAAAAGTAAGAGACTTTATTTATTTAAGAAAACAAATGTGATTTTAAATTTAATTCCATGCAAATCACTAGATTTGGCATATGTAAATGTATTTCTATTAAAGTATATTTTTTTTCTTATTGCTTTCGATTTAAAGTAACTGAGGGATATAAAATTTAGTTTTTACTATTTTCAATTGATCCGTTAAAAATAATACGCAATTAGAATTAAATTTATGTAAAAGCTGTTAACATAAAATGGTAATTCTTTTAGACGTTATTAATGATTAATTTTTTGAAAATTAGAAGTTTGAAATTTAAATATTATATTTGCATCCCTTTTACAAAGAAAGTGGGTACTTTTATTCAAGAGAAACATTTAGGCCTTAGAATAAGTCTTATATCTCATGAAAGCAATGTTTCATTAAATTTAAAAAGAAAATACGATATTAGTGGAATATATTTTCTTCCCTAAAGAAAATATGTATTATATGTCTTTTTGCAGATTACACAAATACATTTCAAACAGTTTGATTATAAACTAATTTTAATTTATAAGCTATAAGACAGTATTATAGACAGTATTAGCTATAGATAGTATTAGCTATAAGACAGTAGGTTTTTAACTGGTCTTTTATATTTTTCCTGTCCATGTGTAAGCATGTGAGTCACTTTCCAAGCTTTTAGTCACTTTTTCTCGATTTAATCACTTGTAGTCAATTTTTGCCGATTTAAGTCTTTTTAGTCGCTTTTACTGGGAATCAATAACTTTTGTGACCTTTTTAGATAAAAGTGGACCCTAAAACGTTACTTTCTTATACATTTGGCCCAATATTTGTATATCAGACTCTAAAAATTGAGCTTTCTTCAGAGTTGACTTTAAAAATTTAATTATATTTCAGATTTTACCCGTTAAACGGACTTCTAAATTGTATGTGAAATATGAACATGTTCATTTAAAAGAAAGACTGATTAGTGAAAGAAAGTCATAAAAGACGTAATATTTCTAAATGGGAGAGCAAATATATTAATATTGATTTTGAATGTAAACTATGTGTGAGTATTATTAATGTAGATGAAAAAAAAATCACGAAACAACATGCAACAATTTTAACACGCATCTTCTATAAACATAAATAATCATATTGAATAAAATCTAATAAATTTTATATGATATCTGTGAGTAGCTAATTTTATTTATTGTACTTTGGCAAACTTTTCTAAATGTTCGATCTTTATTAGTAAATAAATAAAGTACTTAACTTTATTTCGGAAATATCCAGTATGTTGATATCCTTGGTTTCCTTCGTTTTTACGCATCGAATTATGATTAATCAATACATTCTCAATAAAGGACATTCTTCAGATAAATGACGATATATCATAAGAATAAGAGATAACATAACATTTCTGACCAAATTTAATGTTTTTGTGTGTAGAAATTTAAATTTATGTCACTTAATGAAATTGGAATCATACATTTATATATCTTAGGAATAATGTGATTGATAAATCAAAAATTCTTTATTATATAAAAATTCTGTATTTAACCCATCCACCGATCACCTTTTTCCTTTCAAAACAGTTTTTTCGTAAATTTAGACGGAACTTAATACCATACTAGAGTTGCCGGTTTAAAAGTTGTCATATTTTTAAATTATTTTCCCTGCAAGGAAAGGAGTTCCTTTACTAAAATTAGTTTCTTTAATTTATTATCGCTTTGCAATATTTTTTTTCAAAAGTGTGCGATACGAGTTATACGAGTGCAAAAATTCGATCTTTTCGAACAGGAATTCGCTGTCGAATCATTTCAGTTTAAATAAAATTTTAATGTTAATAGCATGAGATAACACATTTTTTGTCTAAGAGATAGGTCAGTACATTCGATTCCTGTTCACTTGACCTTTAAGCAAACATTACGTGTGTAATTCACTTTAATACAAGTTCACGGAACAGTTTCTTTCCTGGAAATAGCAGAACGATAATCGAATGATTTGTACATTGAACTTTGGTATCGCAGTTCGTCGGCTCGAATCCTACTGCGGCATGGATGTTCGTAACCTTCCGGAATCGGCTTCAAACAGTAGGTCCTGGTCTCATTAGTCTTCGTGTAGCAAAAAAATAGACTATGATATAAGGTAAATTATAATAAAATTAGACATTTAAAGCAGTGAGATTTTTTAAGAGTAAAGAACTTCTCCTTGTACTCTATATAAGACACACTAGGAAAATCCCATAGAGATCATTGGATTAGTTTCCGGAATTCGAACCCGTGATAGACAAATATAAACAATACTGCTAAGCTAGAAAGAATTTTCTTATTAAGTTTAATTTTTTTATACTCATTACAAGAGTGAGAGAGTTCAAACAATTGAACATTTTTATCATATATAAACATAGCTTTCGATATTCAGCATTAAAGTATTTTTGGAAAGAAATTTCAGTGTAAGTAACATCCTCTATACTTAATCACTGACAGAAAATATGCATCTTGAAGCTACCACAACATACTTACGCAATGTTTCATTCCCTAACAAGAATCTTTTTAAATTTATGAAACCTAAAGTGACATCTACTTTATGAAGCTTGCTTCCGCGGTCATGAAACTATTCCCTAATTACTACACAGCTTTCCTGACTCGTTGTCCCTCAATAATAAAATTTCCAATCAGCTTTTCCTGTCTTATTTTTATGGTTGTTTTTATAACCATTAATAAATTACACTTTCGCCTTTGACAGATAATAGCCTGCTGGTTTGCTTTTTGATAACTCACGAGGATTTTATGTTATCTGCGTTGAAGGTCGAAGTTGTCAGGCTTTTAAATTTTTGAAGTTTTAAAGATTGTACGTATTTTAACCATTCCCTAACCATGAATTTATCAGATTTTTTTTGTAGTAAGCTGTCTTCAGTCATAGGAATAAATAATACTATGTACCTTGCACGGATTAAAAAAAATCCCGATGCACAAAATCTAATTGGGACCCTTGTTGAATTTACAATGCAATCGTAGCCCTACTTTAAAATATTATTGTAAATTTTTGAACAATTAAACGTTTTGTCTTTATACAAAACTGTTTAATAGCAGTAAGGCTTCAAATAATCATGGTCTCCCATAAAAAGCATGTACAAGTAACGAATTATATTTTAGAAGGGTAAGTGATCCTTGATCCTTGATCGCTCCAAAGAATCCGTTATCTGACATAAGGTCCAATTTCAATGTGCTTTTTACCACATTAACCAGGCAGCGCGGTTGAACATTGTGATCAAAGTTTTATGAGTAGCATCACGACCATGAAAACCAAGCATATGTACTTCCTTACAGATGGTATTCATTGAAACAATACTCCCGAATGCATGTTGATATTCCTCACGGATGAGGGTCATAGGTTGGGTGCTGTTCTTCCTAAATTGTCTGGACAACACTCGTCGGTCTCTATCTCCCAGCTTCGTTGCTCTGCCAACTCGGGCACATTCCGACAATAACCGCTCTCCTTCCACTTTTTAATCACATAAGCCACTGCTAATCTTGGGTACTTCAGATCGCTAGATATGTCCCTTAAGGATAGGCCACATTTGTGATACCCGATAATTATACCTTTCTTGAAATCGGAGATCTCCGAACTGCGAGGTCTTGCATGCGACTAATTCCGATGCTGTTTCCTACACGATGTATACCGGGGGAGGTCGTGAAGCACACCAGGACCACAGATATATATGTATATATGTATGTAATAGGTATGTGTATATATATATACATACATATATGCATATATATATGTATATATATGTATATATATGTACATATATATATGTATATATATGTATATATATGTATATATATATATATATATATATATATATATATATATATATATATATATATATATATTATATATATATAATCTATATATATATATTTATATATATATATATCTTTTGTTTATTGAAGCAATCCTGTCCTTTTATATTTTAAACATAAGTTTTTAATGTATTACGAAATTTTCATACTTTTTTATATAAAACTAGACGTCCCGACACACGTTATATTATTTTAACTTTGTAAATCCAAAAATTGTAAAATAAGTTTAAATCAATTATAAATTGGACCATTTTGATGGAAAAAGTAAGAAAAAAAGTATTATTTTAAAAATACTTGAAGCCTCAGTACAGTCATCACAAACGTAGTTAGATTAAGTTAAAATTCTCCCATCGCCTGTACGGGGATTCAATACTTGGACTTCTCGTACTGAAGCCCGTTGCTCTGACCACTACACCACAGATATGTGATCAGTGAAGGGTTTCCAGCGGCATTATAATAATCTAAATAAGTGCACAATTTTGGACTTTTAAGTAAAAAACTATTCCTATTGGATCAAAATTTGAATCTCAAAATTCTCGAATCAACTTAATTACATACACAAAATTTTATCAAAATCATTCCAGTCGTTTAGGAGGAGTTTTATTACAAACACACTGAAAGAAATATTTTGTGTACAAAGATAATTTATAATCATATGAAACGCATATTTTCAAAGTAATCTATTCATTTTTCTTTATAAAAAATTCAATATTAAGTAAAAATACCATTTTCTCTTCATTGTAAATAAAAGTTAAAGTACATTAATAAAATCAATTGCTAATTTAAATTTCAATTGTTAATTTCAATACAACAGCGTTGATTGAAATTGCCCGTATTTCAGAGAAAATATACTACAAAGAAAGAAACTGAATTATGAAAAGAACAACCAAGTGCCCGAAAATGTAATTTTAAATAATTACCTTAGCTAGAATTTAAAAGTAGCGCTTCGAGCTCCCACGACATAGGTCCGATGTTCAATCCCCGGGATGGGCAAGGTCGATTCAGTCTTTCATCCCTTCAGTGGGTAGATGAACTGAGGACCAACCGTGCTTGGTAACGAAAGACTGGGGATTCCGTGTAAGATTGACCACCTAAACGGAATATATGCTTCGCACCCCAGGACCCTTGGTTACGTAAACATAGATTGGAACCGTAGGTCCTGGACCCTAGGGGTTTCTGCGCTGAGGAGTTTAGTTTAGAATTTAGAAATATTTATATAACCACAATCGAAACTCTTCATTAGAGAAATTTTCGAATATAATTAGGAATTTGTTTCATTTCAAATCCCTTCATAAGTTGAAACCTCTGAATTATTAATCGATATTTGATACAAATATATAATAAATTTTATTGCTTTTCGTAATCCTTATCGTTTCTATGAAGATGTTGCCATTTGCATTCAATGTCTTAACAAGAAACAGCCAAACTAAAAGGAATGTATATCTAAAACTTTACTTTAATACAATAATTTTAAAATATTGCTAAATCAGCTTTCAAAATGTATCCACAGAAGATTAATACCGATTCTTTGTATGAATGACAAAAAGTCTTGTAATGCGTCGTCAAACACAAGTCAAAGGGTACACGCCGTGCGGTTACAGAAAAAAAATGACAGGAACAGTGATTTATTACTTTGTAAATGAGTAATGACGGATAGAAGAGGCTAAATTTAAGATTTTCGGGTCTATTGATATTAAAATAAAGTTTAATACGAGCATAGCTTATAAGTCTATCTTAAATATTTAACTAGTGTTAAATATTTATAGAAAGGGTAACGGTTTCTTTCTGATGGAATTCTTTTAAAACATACTTTTATGTCTAAAGGGCTGGTTGCATTTTTAAGATGATGTTCTAATATCAATATTAATGAGTCTTTCATTGCTTCAACGTTTACCGAACTGTGACAGACCGGAATGTAAAATCATGTTCTCTTACATTAGTTCTATTTAATATCCGTTTCGTACACGAGCATACTATGAAATACCTATGTCAATTTGATAGTTATCAAAATTTTGTTTTAGGAGAAACCTAAAAGAGTTCCGATTTTAAATACTTCCTCATAAATTCAATATCTTGAGGTTTTAAGGAGGAAGGGAGGGGGTTTAAATAAGACTAGCATACTGAGGCTTATTTCAAGATCGTATCTAAGAAAGATATTTGATTAAAGTGTTTTCAGTTGTGAATGTTTTTAGATATATATCATAGAAATGGTCAGATGAAATGATCAGTCAAAATTAAGTATAATAGTTAATGAGGTTCATGACATAGGAGTTTATAAAAATTCCATTTTAGACTTGTAGTTCATTGTTTAAAGTTATGCTTTTTTAAATCCAGTAAAATTTTTCTCGAAATCCTGAACCTAAAAATTTTAATGCTCGTAAAATATATAGAAAATTTTGGGTCAGAATAATACGCAAATAAAATTTTACTGCTTTTAATTAGAATATTGCACAAATAAAATTTTACTGTTTTGGATCAGAATAGTACACAAATAATATTTTACTGTTTTGGATCAGAATAGTACACAAATAACATTTTACTGCTTTGGATCAGAATAGTACACAAATAAAATTTCACTTTTTGGGGTAAGACTATTACACAAATAAAATTTTACTGCTTTGGATCAGAATATTACACAAATAAAATTTACTGTTTTGGATCATAATAGTACACAAAAAAAATTTACTGTTTGGGGTAAGAATAGTACACAAATAAAATTTTACTGTTTTCGACCAGAATAGTACACAAATTTCACTGTCTTGGATCAGGATAATACACAAATAAAATTTTACTGTTTGGGATCAGAATAGTACACAAATAAAATTTTACTGTTTGGGGAAAGAATATTACACATATAAAATTTTATGTTTTGGAACAGAATAGTACACAAATAAAATTTTACTTTTTGGGGTAAGAATATTACACAAATAAAATTTTACTGTTTTGGATCAGAAAAGTACACAAATAAAATTTTGTTGATTTTCATCAGAATAGTACACAGATAAAATTTTACTGTTTTTCATCAGAAGAGTACACAAAGTTTTACTGTGTTGGATCAGAATAGTACACAAATAAAGTTTTAATGTTTTGGATCAGAATTGTACACAAAATTTTACTGATTAACATCAGAATAGTACATAAACAAAATTTTACTTTTTTGAATCATGATCCTGAAATTTTTGTCTCTAATTATAATAAATAATTTCCAACTCAAAGGCTGAAGAGAAAAAAAAATATTTTCAATAGTTTAAATTAAAGAAATAAAAATCAGGAATAAATTGGGAATAACTTTTAAGAATTTTCATATTTATTATTTAACTGTATTGAATGGAAATCAAAAGAATATTTTCATTTTGAATCACCCTCGTGGAAATAAAAACTTAGTTTATGGTTATTGGAAACCGATCAGTTATTCTGAATAAGTTTTGCTTTTAAAATGAGAATAGCGAAAAATAATAACAATGAAAAAAAGTTTGGTACCACTATTAAAATTAAAATAATTGACGTTGAATATTTTGCCATAATAATGACGCGATCATAAAGGCTAATTTTAAATAATGAGGTGTTCTTAGGCAGCTGTGGGCTTCAAGCCTATTGTTAAAAAGGAGGTAAAAAGAAGCACCATTTGTATAAATAGTTCACTATTATTTTTGTTTATTAAGAGGCACTTAATGATTTCGGGGAAAATTCTGCACTTTAGCATAATGATTATGCTAATGACTTTAAATCGGATATGTGGATTTTCAATTTATAATTACGGTTCTGAAAAATCATTTAGGTTGCTCTGTCTTTTGCACAGATATTGTTTTTGGAGACAAATATACTTTGCAATTATATCTGATATTTTGCTATTTAATCATAAAAACCCTTTAATCACAGTCTTGTGAACTTAAATCTAAGAATGAGCATATTCAACTTGCATACCGATATTAATTGTAATCGAGAATATACACACATAATTCTTCCTTATTAATTGTATAGCTGATTGTTAATCATGTTACTCTCATTTTGCAATTATGGTTCTGAAAATCATATAGAATGGTCTGTATTTTGCTCAGATATTGTTTTTGAAGAAAAGTATAGTTTGTAATTGTATCTGATATTTTGGTCTTTAATGTCAAAACTCTTTCACCAGAGTCTTGTGAACTTAAATCACTAGAGCCTATTCAACTTTCATACCGATATTAATTGTAATCGAGAATATACACACATAATTCTTACTTATTAATTGTATAGGTTATTATTTATCATGTTACTCTGCTTTTACAATTATGCTTCACAAAATTATATAAAATGGTGTGTATTTTGCGCAAATAATGTTTTTGAAGACAAATATAGTTTGAATCTATATCTATATTTTGCTCTTTAATCACAAAACTCTTTAAATCACTAGAGAATAAGCCTATTCAACTTGCATACCGATATTATTTGTAATCGAGAATATACACACAGAATTCTTCCTTATTAATTGTATAGCTGATTGTTTATCATGTTACTGTCATTTTACAATTATTCTTCTGAAAATCATATAGAATAGTGTATATTTTGCACAGATATTGTTTTTGAAGACAAATATAGTTTGCAATTATATCCGATATTTTACTCTTTAATCATAAAACTTTTTAATCACAGTCTTTTGAACTTAAATCACTAGAGAATAAGCCTATTCAACTTGTATACCGATATTATTCGTAATCGAGAATATATACACAGAATTCTTCCTTATTTATTATATAGCTGATTGTTTATAAAGTTACTCTCATTTTACAAATAGGGTTCTGAAAATCATATAGAATACTGTGTATTTTGCGCAGATATTTTTTTGGAGACGAATATAGTTTGCAATTACATCTGATATTTTGCTCTTTAATCATAAAACTCTTTAATCACAGTCTTGTAAACCTAAATCACTAGAGAATAAGCCTATTCAACTTGCATACCTATATTACTTTTAATCGAGAATATACACACAGAATTCTGCTTTATTAATTGTATAGCTGATTGTTTAGCATGTTACTCTCACTTTACAATTATGGTTCTGAAAATCATATAGAATGGTGAGTATCTTGAGCAGATATTGTTTAGACACGTTTTTTATTACTTCTATCACTGATAGTATATTAACTCTTCCTGTGGGCAACGTATTTTTATGTGTTTTGCAGTCTCTCACTGGAGCGCGAGTCACGTAAAAATACGTATTTAGTAGATTTGTGGTGGATACCCGCTAATCACCACACATCTACTTAATACGTATAATTATATGTATGTATGACATTATATGAGTGTTGTTTGCGTTGCTATGCAACGTTTTGCATTTTTTCCTCAAGTTATGATGGTCGAGTTACTCGGTCTTTTGTTGCGTTATTTCGTTTTCGATCGAATTCCTAGCTCCAGAACGTACAAGTCGTGTTTTCTTAATTTGAAGTTTTTTTTTTATTGTTGAATACAAAATTGATAAAAGTGAGCCGTTGTGACAAAGATATTGATGAAGAAATATGCGCTGACAGATTATCGGACTTTAATTTTAAAAATCGTTTATTTTTTGTGATTTCGTAAAATTATTTGTTTTTTTTTGTTAAATAATCATACAGTATTTATTAAAGTGTAAAAAAAAGCTGCGTTCATAAAAACAAAGTAGTTTTCGATTTACTGCGATTTTTCTGAATAACTAAACTTTCGCGCGATTCACGGAAAAACACCAGCTGCACGTGCAAGTTGGCGCTGAAGTATACATCTTGCGCTGAAGTAAGTCTCTCTTTTTAATTATGAGTTTGAAAAATTATTTAGGATGCTCTATCGTTTACAAAGCTATTGTTTCCAGAACAAATAAAGTCTGCAATTATATCTGATGTACCAGCGTTATACTCTTTATTTACAGTTAGAAAAGTAGCCTTATCAGCTTACACAAAGATGTTATAAGTAACGAAGATTACCTGAGAATATACTGACCTGTTTCTAAGTTTATCTTCCATCATCCCTTAGAGTAAAAAAAAATATAGTCACACACACGCACGCATTCCCATAATTTCAAAATTACATTTTCTAAATGTAAAGATAATTCACATTCTCGAGATAGAAGTTTTGGACGGTTACAATAGTTTCCCTACACTGCAATAATCGGAAGTAGCAGGTGCATTTATACTTCCAGTTGCCGATATCAACCACAAAATTGACAGAAAATTTACAATTTTGCTACAATGTTGAAAGAGTTAAGAGTTAATTATTTTTTTTATTCAAATCGTACTCTGATTATAATTTTCACATTCAGAGACACACACTCACGAAGGTATAATTCAGAAAACGGTTTTATTCGGACTCGGAATTATATAAAATTTGAAAAACAATCAAAATCTCGAAGTAGAATGTTTGGACAATCATAATTCTTTTCTTATACTATTTATACGAAAAGTTAAAAACAGTATGTACAGTACATGAGTAAATACGGTTAATTTAATCTATATAAACATTAAACATGTAAACTAAAAAATACAAGCTTATAAATAACATTTTAAGGGCACAATAGGAGTGCAAAAATAATAATGTTCTGTTTTATTTATCCATTTTAAAAGCAAAAAGTACTCTGGTTATAATTTTATCATCCAGACACACACTCTCTCTAAGGTGTAATTCGGAGAGATGTTTTATTCGGACTCGGACAGATCCAAAATGTGAAAATCAATCAAAATCTCCAGGTATAATTTTTGGGTGATCATAATATTTTTCTTATACTATTTATTCGAAAAGTTAAAAACAGTATGTGCAGTACTTGAGTAAATACAGTTAATTTGATCTATATAAATATTAAACATCTAAACCAAAAATACAAACGTATAAATAACATCTTAAGTGCACAATATGAGTGCAAAAATAATAATGTGCTGTTTCATTTATCCATTTTAAAGGCAAAACGTCATAAACTCTGGTTATAATTTTCACATTCATACACACACACTCACTAATGTATAATTCGGAAAAGGGATTTTTTTTCGGAATCGGAGAGATCCAAAATGTAAAAAACAATCAAAATCTCGAGGTAGATTTTTTGAAGATCATAATACTTTTCTTATACTATTTATACGAAAAGTTGAAAACAGTATGTACAATACATGAGTAAATAGGGTTAATTTGATCTATATCAATATTAAAATCAATATAATATAATATTAATAATCTGTAATAAATATAATATAATAATCTATATAATATAATAATAATCTATAATATATATAATATAATAATCTATATAATATACTAATCTATATAATATTAAAATCTATATAAATATTTTTATATTTAACATCTAAACTAAAAAATACAAACATAAAATTAACAGTTTAAGTAGCACAAAATAAGTGCAAATAATAATAATATTGTGCGATTTTATTTATTTATTTAAACTATCAATTTACTTACTTATAGCTTTAATAAATGTAATTAATAAAATGTAATAGTACGTATTTACAAAGCTTAACAAATAAAGAAACATAAATGCATTTGATTACACGTTAATTAAAACTAAAAGCCAACAGACAGGAATTTTAAACTCAAGTAATTAAATTAATTCTAAACATAGAAATATCTGTCCCAGAGAATGTACTAAACATTGCTTTTATCTTCCTCGATATAATTTTGGAAGATTACAATAGTTTCCCTATACTGCACTAACCGGATGTAGCAGGTACAATCTACTTCCAGTTGCCGACATCCACCAAGATTGATAGAAAATTTACAATTTTGCTAAAATGTTGAAAAAATTCAGAATTATTTTTTTTAAGTCAAAACCTACTCTGGTTGTAATTTTCACATTCACACACACACACTAAGGTATAATTCAGTAAAATTTATTTTTCGGACTCAGAGAGATCCAAAATGTGAAAAGCAATCAAAATCTCGAGGTAGAAATTTTGGATGATCATAATACTTTTCTTCTACTATTTACAAGAGAAAGTAAAAACAGTTTGTACAGTAAGTACATGAGTAAATATGATTAATTTGATATATATATAAATATTCAACATCTTAGCCAAAAAATACAAACGGGGAAATAGCATTTTAACTGCACAAAATGAGTGCAAAAAATAATATTGTGCTTTTTTATTTATCCATTTTAAAGGCAAAACCTACTCTGTTTATATGTTTCTCATCCAGACAGGCACACTCACTAAGGTATAGTTCAGAGTTTTCGAACTCCCAGAGATCCAAAATGTGAAAAACAATCAAAATCTCCAAGTAGAATTTTTGGACGATCATAACACTTTTCTTATAATATTTATACGAAAAGTTAAAAACAGTATGTACAGTATATGCATAAATGTGGTTAATTTGATCTATATAAATATTAAAATCTATATAATATAATATTAATAATCTGTAATATATATAATATATATAATATAATAACCTATACAATATACTAATCTATATAATATAATACTATATAATATATAGATCTATATAAATATTTTTATTTTTAACATCTAAACCAAAAATTACAAACGTAAAATTAACATTTTAAGTGCACAAAATGAATGCAAAAAATAATAGTGTGCGGTTTTATTTATTTATTTAAACTATCAATTTACTTAATTATAGCTTTAATAAATGTAACTAATAAAATATAATAATACGTATTTACAACACTTAATAAATAAAGAAACATAAATACATTTGATTACACGTTAATTAAAACTAACAGCCAACAGACAGGAATTTTAAACTCCAGTAACTAAATTAATTCTAAACATCGAAATATCTGCCCAGAGAATGTATTAAACATTGCTTTCATCTTCCATGACATATAAAAGCCCACGACTGCTCATTCTAAAAAGGCCCATCTCCAGACAGACATTTCGAAACTGCACAATTAACTCTGGTTTTGAAACCCGTAATTATAACTAATGTAGCAATAGTTCTAAATCATACCGTCCAACTTTTTAAATGGTTTATATTTTACGTGTGCAAATATATCTTTTATAACTAAGAATATATTTCCTAATTAAAAATTTAAACTTTATTTTAGAATATTTAATAAAAAGTAGTAGTATCAATTTTTAAGTAAAATATATATTCTAAATTATAATTTTTAAATACGTATTTGAAAGGTCAAAGTATTACTTATATAAAAATTATTTTATAAATGTTGCTACTCTGTTTCACTTTGTAGTTAATGGATTTTTAAATGTATTTTATCAGACATATGTGCTTTGAATTTGACACATAATGCCTGTTAGATAAATATATTATTTATTTATTTATTTAAACTATTAATTTACTTAATTATAGCTTTAATAAATATACCTAATAAAATGTAATAGAAAATCTAATCTAATAGAAAATTATTCTGTGGTAGACTTAAATAGAAAATTCTTATATTGTATTTATATTTTATATTTCACTATTTTATGATTTATATTTTAAATGTGAAAAACGCTTTCAGCAGACATTATTATTTTAAACTTTAGTGAAATGTTTGAATTTGTATTTATTACATAGTTCTTAACTGATTTAAAGCTATAAACTGTAGCTAGGAATTGAAAAGTTTTTGACTGGAAGTTATATTTCCTTGCTCTTAGAGAATATGATAAACTGTTTGTCTAGATAGTTACCTCGTTATTTTTTTATTTCCGTCCTGTTTACCTTTCCCCAACTTTTTCTTACTTCATTAACTTCGTTAGGAAAGGGGAGTTCCCCGAGGAAAAGGAGGGATTCCATCTTAAAATCATTTTTTTATTTTATTTTCCAATAACCCTCTCTTATATTTGTAAAGGTATTTTTCTATGTTATTTATGTAATGCTATTTTTATCTAGTAATATAAAAGAGTGGTATAAAATATGTATTTTTTAACGTTGTTAAGTAAGGTTAATATATTTGATGGAGTAGTTATACCTAACAGTTGGGCTGAAAAGTTCGTAGGCTGACACATAGATGGTGCTACTAGTATTAAATCCATATGATTTTTAGTTTGACATAACCTTAGAAAGGCACGTGTATAAATTTGACAGCAAAATGCCCACAAAATAATTTTGGATGACTATAAAGCGTAATTAATCGAGATATCTGAGACTCTAAAGATATCAAAGGAACGTGTTGGACATATCGTGAAAGAATATTGGGTATGCAAAAGCTCTGAGCAAAATGGGTGCCGCGAGATCTCGCAATTGACCCAAAACAACAATGAATTAATGATTCTGTTGTTTTTGAAGCTGTTTAATTGTAATGAACTCGCATTTATGCGTCGATATGTGACAATGGATGAAACATGGCTCCATCATTTCATACCGTAGTCCAATCGAGAGTCAACCGAGTGGACTGCACGTGATGAACCAAATCCAAAGCGTGGGAAGACGCAAAAGTAGGCTGGCAAAGTTATGGCATCAATATTTTGGGATTCGTCTGTTATAATATTGATCGACTTTTTTGAAAAGGAAAAAACCATCAACCATCAACAGCGACTATTACATGGCGTTATTGGAGAGTTTGAAGGACGAAATATCGTAAAATGTCTCCATTTAAAGAAGACGAAAGTGTTCTTTCAACAAGACAATGCACCATTTCACAAGTCAATGAAAACTATGGCAAACTACGAATTGGGCTTCGAATTGCTTCCGCATCTACCGTATTCTCCAGATCTGCTCCCCAATCCTTTTTTCCTGTGCTCAGACCTCAAGAGAACGCTGTCTGAAAAAAAAAAATTAACGCCGATTAAGAAGTAATAGCTGAAATTGAGGTCTATTTTGAGTCTAAAGGTAAATCGTAGTATAAGAATGGCATCAAAAAATTGTACGACCCCTATAAGCCTTGTATCACCCTCGAAGGCAACAATATTAAATTATAAAATCAAATTTTATCAAAAAAAGATTTTTTTCTATGTTAGCCTATGAACTTTTCAGCCCAACTGTTAGTTTTGATTTGTGGTAATACTATAATTAGTGTACATCCATTGAGATCTTATAACGGTTAATGAGTAGTGCTTCCACTCGACTGGCTTGTGTTCGATTCCTGTATAAGGCTTGGTTGTATTTCCAATACTCCTAGCTATCTAGAAACTAAGGAGATTGAAAGAATGTAAAGGAAAGTGAGGAAAAATACAGAATACTTAGCAATGGTTAAAAAAATTTACAAATATTTCCTAAAAGTCTGGAAAAATCCCAAACGAAAATAAAAGATAAATATTTAGAAGATAAAAAAAATTCTATTTCCAATTAAAAATGAACTAAACTGTTTGAAATGAAAGGATTGTAAAGCTTAATATTTATTAATTCAAAATGAATTTATTTTAAGTATTTTTAAGGTAGAGATATCAGAAAGCTATTTAATGCAGTAGATAATAAATAATTTCGTTTTTATTTTTAGGTTTAGCAATTGTACTAAAAATAAAAACAATTTTTTCTAAACTATTTGCTATATGTCTATTTTTTGTTTGTTTTGTAAAAGTCAATCCAAATAGATATTAGGATATACTTCTTTTAAGTTAATGTTTTTAAAAAATTAATTTGAATAAAAAAACTCCTAGGCGCTACAGTAAAATCCGGAATCTGATTCCGAGAAAGGTCTCTGGGGTGCGAAGCATATGTTCCGGTTAGGTTATAACTCGGAACCCCAATGTTTGGCTACAAGCATTTGATCCAATCTTGTCTACCCACTGAAGGGATGAAAGGCTGAGTCAACTTGCCCAGTCCGGGAATCGTCGGACCTGTGTCGTGGGAGCGTGAAGCGCTAAACACTGGTTCTAATTTACTAATATTGATAAAATAATACAATTTTTAAAATTAACTATATGAGGTATATTAAGTGTCATTTGGTCAAGAAATTAGTGAGTTTTTGTTGTAAATTTAGAAGAAATCAGATATTTAGCTGTGAAATCTGTATTTGTTACCTCATAGGGAGATTTTGGCCGCTTTCATGTCTCTTAATACGATGGTGATAATATCTGCTGACTTGTATGGCATGTTAAATAAAAGTATGTGCCATGCATTAATAATAAATAAGAACATGACTATCTTAAATTCACCGTTACAGTGAAGTGATAGGTTGATTTGGTTTGGAGTGCTACGGTCTACATTTTGCAACCGAGGGCTAATATGACCGGCTACAGTTAAAGCCTATTAAATACGAGAATAAGCTAAGGGATTCGAACTCACGAATCCGGTACGAAGGAGCAGCCTAACCAATCGGTCATCGTTCGGGTAAATAATAGGACATTTCCTCATGCAAAAAACCTTGTCTTGATCAATATTGTCTGGACAATACCGTAAGATTGTTAAATATTTTATAATAGGGGCAACATCAAAGCGGTCAACTTTATTTCCTAGATGGAGGTAAAACAAGTATACCCAAGCCTTAATTTTAAATCGAATCCAAGGTCATTAGGTCGAAGTCTGGCACAGTAACCATGAGTTTCATATAGAACATGCATTTGAGTTTAGAAAAATACTCTTTTTTTTTGTTTTTATGTTAATTAGAGTCAAACTTTTATGCAGCGGAATAAATAATAACCGAAAGCAAGCAGTTCCAAGCATGCAAAATCATTATTTATTCAGCATACGTTTATTCCATAGTAAGCATTATTCGTCTGGACAATACCGTAAGATTGTTAAATATTTTATAATAGGGGCAACATCAAAGCGGTCAACTTTATTTCCTAGATGGAGGTAAAACAAGTATACCCAAGCCTTAATTTTAAATCGAATCCAAGGCCATCGGTTAAAAGGCTGGCACGGTAACCATAGATTTCAGATAGAACATGCATTTGAGTTTGTAAAAATACTTTTTTTTTGTTTTTATGTTAATTAGAGTCAAACTTTTATGAATCGGAATAAATAATAAAACTAAACTAAGCAGTTCCAAGCATGCACAATCATTATCTATTCAGCATACGTGTATTCCATAGTAAACATTATTCGTCTGGACAATACCGTAAGATTGTTAAATATTTTATAATAGGGGCAACATCAAAGCGGTCAACTTTATTTCCTAGATGGAGGTAAAACAAGTATACCCAAGCCTTAATTTTAAATCGAATCCAAGGCCATCGGTTAAAAGGCTGGCACGGTAACCATGGATTTCAGATAGAACATGCATTTGAGTTTGTAAAAATACTTTTTTTTGTTTTTATGTTAATTAGAGTCAAACTTTTATGCATCGGAATAAATAATAAAACTAAACTAAGCAGTTCCAAGCATGCACAATCATTATCTATTCAGCATACGTGTATTCCATAGTAAACAATTTAATATTTTCCCCCAAAAAAATTATGACTTTGTCCCATGTAGGCAATATTTTCTCAACTGAGATCCACAAATTTATTGTCTTTCTTTTTAATTATTCTCCTTTATATAACGTACAATCTCCTTAGCCCTTGTTTTCTAAGAAAATATAGTAGTGCTCCAAACGAATCTAAACTATTACGAAACACGAATGGGGAAATCAAGTTACATAAGAAATAGTTTTGAAAATGCATGTTATTTAAGCTCAGTATTTTCTACAACTCTATTACTTAACTATTTTGAAACATCAGACGATTTTAAATATTTAAAATGAATATGGTGCATTAAAATACGTTAATTTAAAATTTATTTTCTTTACAAAACAATTTTATCTTAGACTGACATCGTTATTATTTTGAAAAGGAATAATTTCAATCTTCGTAGTCTGGTATTTATACTTTTTGTATTAATAAACATTCGGATTCATTTATATTTCATTTTATCTTTAAGAATTTTCATAAATATGACAAATGGTTTAGAAATATTTAGATACATGCATCAGTCACTTCATCTCTCAGCCATATTAAAAACATTTAAATCGTCATTTGAACTAGAAAAATAAAGATTTAGTAGATAAAATGTCAATTTGCATATGTTATACACGTTCTGTAGTATTGAACGAAAAACTTTTGTAACATTTAAGGGGAAATTTATTATTTATAATTTCAATGTTTATTATATTTTAATTTCGATTGCAGGGTCTTGTGTACAATTTCGCTTGACACGTCTTCTAAAAATAGCATTATTTGATATTGAGAACTCTGCAAATTTATAAGCAAAACACTTGGAGAAATTTGGGATTGTTTTTAAAAAAAAAACCTTAATTTCTAAACAAGTATACGTGCTATTGTCATAACAATGAACACAGATTATTACAAGAATCATCCTAATTAGGTGCTAAAGTTTCCACGCTTTTCATACATTACTTTTTACAGGGTTATCCAAAACAAATTCGTTTTACTTCAATTTGTTCACGGTGCACTATGCGGTTTCGGGAAAAATTCTTTGTTGAAATATATGACTTTTACCATCCTGTTTACACGCTTGAGGTTTCAGGATAATTCCTCCTGTATTTTTCTAGATATTCAACAAAATGTCTAAAATCACAAGCGACAGTACATCATTTGCGATATAGTGTACGTTTGTGCTGTATTAAAAAACGCCACTTGATTACATATCTTTTATTTTCATTTTTTCATCTATTCGTTTACACGTACGACAAAGTGATTAATAGCTTTTTATAAAATACCTCACTGAAATAGCTTTGCGATCGTTTGTATCATGCACCATTTCAAAGACCTAAAATTACACAGCAAAAGCCATCGTATAAAGAGACACACTTTAGCAAACGTATACTACATGAACCAGATTTATCTGCAATAATAAAGATTTTGTAGATAAAATGTCAATTTGCATATGTTATATACGTCTGTACTATTGAACGAAAAATTTTTATAGGGGATATTTTATATTTCTATCACACTGATTATACATGCTTCTGCTATATCAAAAAAGCTATGTCATTTTATATCTTTTTCATTATTTCATCCATTCTTTTACACGTACGACATAGTGATTAATAGCTTTTTATAAAATACCTCACTGAAATAGCTGTGCGATCGTTAAAGCATTTGTATCATGCACTATTTCGAAGACTTAAAATTACACCGCAAAAGCCAATGTATAAAGAGACGCACTGTAGCAAACTTATACTACTGCACCAGATTTATCTGCAAAAATAAGTATTTTGCATATAAAATGTCAAATTTCATATGCTTTATACGTCTGTAGTGTTAAACGGAAAAACTTTTGTAACATTTATAACTGATATTTTACATTCCTTTCACAATGATTGCACATGTTTGTGCTGTATCAAAAAAAGCTATGTCATTTTATATCTTTCATTTTCATTCTTTCATCTATTTTTTACACGTACGACGAAGTGATTAATAGCTTTTTATAAAATACCTCACTGAAATAGCTTTGCGATCGTTTGTATCATGCACCATTTCAAAGACCTAAAATTACACAGCAAAAGCCATCGTATAAAGAGACACACTTTAGCAAACGTATACTACATGAACCAGATTTATCTGCAATAATAAAGATTTTGCATATCAGTTGTCAATTTGCATATCATTTTATACGTCTGTAGTATTAAACGGAAAACTTTTGTAACATTTATAATTGATATTTTATATTTCTTTCACATCGATTTTACATGTTTGTGTTGTATCAAAAAAGACTTTCATTTTATATCATTCATTTTCCTTATTTCATCCTTATTTTACACGTACGACAAAGTGATTAATAGCTTTTTATAAAATACCTCACTGAAATAGCTGTGCGATCGTCAAAACATTTGTATCATGCACTATTTCGAAGACTTAAAATTACACAGCAAAAGCCATCGTATAAAGAGACACACTTTAGCAAACGTATACTACATGAACCAGATTTATCTGCAATAATAAAGATTTTGTAGATAAAATGTCAATTTGCATATGTTATATACGTCTGTACTATTGAACGAAAAATTTTTATAACATTTATAAGGGATATTTTACAAATTGTTTCACATTGATTATATATGTTTGTGCTGTATCAAAAAAAGCTATGTCATTTTATATCTTTTTCCTTATTTTATCCATTCTTTTACAAGTACTACAAAGTGATTAATAGCTTTTTATAAAATACCTCACTGAAATAGCTGTGCGATCGTCCAAACATTTGTATCATGCACTATTTCGAAGACTTAAAATTACACCGCAAAAGCCAATGTATAAAGAGACGCACTGTAGCAAACTTATACTACTGCACCAGATTTATCTGCAAAAATGAAGATTTTGCAGATAAAATGTCAATTTGCGTATATTATATACGTCTGTAGTATTCAACGAAAAATTTTTATAGTGAATATTTTACATTCCTTTCACAATGATTGCACATGTTTGTGCTGTATCAAAAAAAGCTATGTCATTTTATATCTTTCATTTTCATTCTTTCATCTATTTTTTACACGTACGACGAAGTGATTAATAGCTTTTTATAAAATACCTCACTGAAATACCTTAACGATCGTTAAAGCATTTGTATCATGCACCATTTCAAAGACCTAAAATTACACAGCAAAAGCCATCGTATAAAGAGACACACTTTAGCAAACGTATACTACATGAACCAGATTTATCTGCAATAATAAAGATTTTGCAGATATAATGTCAAATTTCATATGTTATATAACCCTGTAGTATTGATCAAAAAACTTTTATAAAATTTTAGGCGATATTTTATATTTCTATCACACTGATTATACATGCTTCTGCTGTATCAAAAAAGCTATGTCATTTTATATCTTTTTCATTATTTCATCCATTCTTTTACACGTACGACATAGTGATTAATAGCTTTTTATAAAATACCTCACTGAAATAGCTGTGAGATCGTTAAAGCATTTGTATCATGCACCATTTCAAAGACCCAAAATTACACCGCAAAAGCCATCGTATAAAGAGACTCACTCTAGCAAACTTATACTACATGCACCAGATACATCAGGACTATTCTTTTAATCCCGTTTCGGGCACAACTGACCTAGGTCCTGACTGTTAGCGATCAGTAGACCGTATACTGTACGTAAAACAGCCAGTCGAGGAAGTTTCTAATTAAGCAGACCCTCTTTGTTACGTGCCGACAAAGGCCAGATCAAGTAGAATACAGAGGATGACCTCAGCGTGGAAGCAGAAAGGGATCTGTCGTCCGCGAGAAGCTTCCCCCGGCTAGTTAATGTTTCTGTGCATTAAAGTGCTCTCTCTCCGTCTCTTCCTTCGGAATCGGAGTTTGAGTTTCGCAGTTTGTTAATTTTCAGAAAAGGGGAGAAGTTTTGTTTCATTAAAGTTTGAGCCGAGAAGTTCGCTGATTACAGGATCAAGGAGAGGGGATCTTTTGAGCGAGGAGTCAAAATGAGTATGAATGTTTGTCAATATGCTTTCTTAGTCTTGTTCTTTTCGTAAACGTATCAATGAAATTCCGATTCACTTCAACTTATTTCTATTCAAGAATGCTATGCTTGTTAAATTTTCAGCATTGCTTCTAATTCCAATGCGTTATTTTATATATTAATCACTTTAACCATTTAATGTGATTATTTAAAATATCTATAGCTTAAAACATTATTTGCTATTTAAACATAATTATATATATATATATATATATATATATATATATATATATATATATATATATATATATATATATATGTGTGTGTGTGTGTGTGTGTGTGTGCGTGTGTGTGCACAAATATAGATGAATGTATCTATGTATGTTCATATACATGTGTACAAACATGTGTATGAATATTAGGTAAACAGTTGTATTGTAATGCTCTTATGTTAATCTAATAATGAAACAAATAATAATGCACGATAAAATATAAAATTGTAAACTTTATTAATTCATTAGTGTTATCATTTTATCATTATGTATTAGAAATCTTAGTATTTTATTGTTCTTTTAATTTAAAGCCATAAACTTACAAATCTATTTCCATTTTAAACGAAATAATCATTTATGCATGTATATATATACATACTTGCATACATACATACATACATGTATATATATGTGTATATATATTATATATATGAATATATATATATTATGTATATATATGTATATATATGTATAAATATATATGGTTGTATATATATATATATATATATATATATATATATATATATATATATATATATATATATATATATATATATATATATATATATATATATATATATATATATATATATATATATATATATATATATATATATATATATATATATATATATATATATATATATATATATATATATATATATATATATATATATATATATATATATATATATATATATATATATATATATATATATATATGTATATATATATATATATATATATATATATATATATATATATATATATATATGTATATATGTATATATGTACATGTATAGATACTCACTTGCATACATTTATGTATATATATATATATTTATATACATACATGCTTATGAGAAAAATTGTTCTATTTTAATACTAGTGTATTAAGTTAATAAAATATAATGGTACAGATTGAAACTTAAAAATATAAACTTAACTGTGTGTTCAGTTATATTTCAGTATTTTATGATACAAGATTTTTAATTATTTTTGTGAAATATGTTTAACTCATATATTTATATATCTATATATATTTTTATAATAAAATATTCTACTTTTTAACACTATATTTTATAGATTTTTATGCATTGCTGAAATTTCAAAAAAATCATAAAGTATTACCTCTAATGATCAGTAGAAAAATATATTAAACAAACAGCGTAATTAATAAGTAAGTTAATTCTTAAACTCTAATAAATTACTGTAGCTATCTTATACATACTGCGCATGTATTTAGAAAGAAAAAAATCAAAACTAATGAAATACCCTAAGTGCATATCGTCTAGTGCTAACATTAGAACGGAGGCAGTTTGGTATACATAAAACTGCTAGCTAGGTGAAATTGTCCTCAGTAGTATAAACATGTGTTTTCACTGTATTTATACGGAAATTATATTTATTTTTTTTACACATTAAATTGTAATAATACATGAAAAAATAACAATATATTACAACATGAAAATTTTCAAATAGTTAGAAAAATATATGGACCACATTAATTGAAATGTTTAGTTTCTGACCAGTCAAGATTTCTTACACATTTTCCTGCGTAGTTTGGACAACTTCTTATATATATTTTGTATACTTTTGTCATACCGGTATTTTACGGTCATAACAAATATCTACAGTTTTGTTTCCACTCTTAGAAGCTTGGAAGCAAAATTATATTCGCATCTGCACAGATTCTACAGTAGTATCAGTATTTGTCTTTGTATGTGACTGGCAATTTTGTTTGTGAATATTATACATAATACGCAACTTTTTACGAGGTTTTGGAGATATTCTCTCCAAACTTTTATTGTAGTAACTTCTTTATATAAATCCTTGAATTAATCCGAGCAAGATAAAAAATATTGTAGAAAATATGAACTAGTCATCTCCTTAATCATGCCTCCACAGAATATTTCTGAGCCATTTGGCAGCAACGTCGACACCAAATTTTTTGAGCTATAAAATACTGTTTCAAGAGGCTTTTTTTGGTGATAAGTTTCAATATCAATTGTAATATGAATGGATCTCAATAAGATATTTTTGCTGTATTTTACTTAAGAAATTATCAAAGAAACTATCACCCTTGAATAACAATGTATAGTGTAACCGCATCTTTACTTTTTTTTTCACAAATACAGATGATTCTTTCAGATTATATTGCATTTTTTCCATATAAATCAAATAGTTATTTTTAATATTTAGAACAGATTCAGTATTGTAAAAAAAGTATCAGTAGTCTTTTTTTTCCTTTATTTTCGAAAGGTTTTATCAAACGCAAAACAGCGTATTAGGAAAGAGTAAGGTTTCCAAGAGGTTTCTAATCTTTACCCAGCTGTAGAAAGCCATAAGGCAAGCAAATTTTTTAATAGTAGAAATTTAATATGAACCCGTTAGACTTTCAAATTGGCAATGGTATCATTGCCAATTTGAAATTATTGCCAATTGGACAACGGAAATCATTGCCAATTGAACCACGAGCAGACTTTAGGTTCCATTTGATAGGCCAAGACCACACACAGTGGAGAGGGCATTTCGAATACGCTAATATGAGGCATGTTCTCCCATACAAAGTCATGACGGGATGACTTTCGAAAACGAAAAGCATTTATTTACCGTTCAAGTGAACATACATTACCAAAATGTTGTAAAGGTAATTTGCTTTTGAACACTGTCTGCTGCAACTACAATAAAACTCTCAGCTGTCCTTCTGTTATCAGCAACACCCCTTTGACTCTTCCCCTGTCCTTGTAAGTTGACCATTTTACCGTGATGTATTGTTCTGCTCACATATGATTATTGTGTTATAAAGATGAAAAAAGATAGTGAATTCATTTAGCATCTATTTTACGCTATACTTTAATCTTAGAATTCAAAACAGATTTGAATAACAGTATTTAAACTATATATCACTTCAAAAATACTACACAAATTTGATATTGCTAAAAATACTCAATTTTTATGTTTGTAAAAACAAACTTTTCTATCTGAAACTGTTGAAATTTAATGTAATTAACTTCACCGTTTTATTTTATTTGGTATGCTATTAAATCATTTAAAATCTAAAAGTTGTAACTGAAAGCTACATTTATCGTCTTGATTTTTTTTTCTAAAAATATTTGCAGTCAATATAGGAATGAAATGAAAATTAGAAAAGCATTTCCCATCCCAAATAACTTTGAATTGTAAAATTCCGGTCTTATGTTTATAATGTGATAAAATGACCTATACCACGTTTTTTGGTATAAAGATTAAAAGCAAAAACTAATAAGTAGTTATGTGTCATATTTCCAGAAATTGATATTGGTATAAAATTAGGAAAAGTCAAGAAATTATTATATTTCCATTAGTATTTTTTTTAGAAAATTGGAAACAAAATTGATATGGGGTCAAAATGACACATTCAGTAGTTTTAGTGATAAATTGCCATTTATTGTATATATGTTAAATTACGCAATAATTCTTCAGATATTGATACAAATAGTCAGTTTTTATATTCATAAAAACAAACTTTTCTGCCATAAACTGTTGAAAGTTCAGGCAATTAACTTCAACGTTTTATTTTCTTTGGTATGCTATAAATCATATAGAATCTAACGGTTGTAACAGAAAAACAAATTTATCGCCATGATTTTTTTTTAATATTTGCAGTCAGTGTATTAAAGAACATTATTTTACTACATTAAAAGTACAAACAGCGAGCTATGAATATTCAAATATCCTAACTCCTTTAAACTTGGAAAAAATTAAATAACTCAAACTCTTTTTGTATTTGTTTGATATATGAAAGCATATCTGTCGCAATTAATAAAGGCAGCACAACTTTTGAACTAAAAAAAATTAACATTATTTTCCCAGAAATCTTCAAACAAATTTGTAGTATTTTTGAAGTGGTATATAGTTTAAATCCTATTATTCAAATCTGTTTTGAATTCTAAGATTAAATTATAGCGTAAAATAGATGCTAAATGAATTTACTATCTTTTTTTCGTCTTTATAACACAATAAACGCATTAGAAAGTACATTTAAATCATTTTTCTAAGTCTGAGACTTTCAAGTAATATTTTAAATTATGTTTGTAGTAAGAATTTTTATGCTTGTTAGATATATCTGCTTGAGTTATGAGTATTTGGGTATTTGGCTGGAAAAAAATTCTTTCCAACTAGGTGAAGCTTAGGAGATTGTAACGTCGCTGGAAAGACTTGTAAACTTTACCCAAACATTAAGTCATAATTCTCTTTAAATTACCAAAGAAATATTTAAAAAAGTAATACATTATATTTTATACTGTGTAGTAAATAATATGTGCTCTTTGTTTCTTTGTGAATTTATAATTACTTGTATAGTCATAACTGTTTCAAGAAATATTTTCATTTTCTTTTTTCAGAACCGGTAGCCATGTCAGTGGTTATTGGAATAGTTGTGGGTTGTATTGTTTTACTGCTCATAATAACGCTGATTATACTTTATCTTTTAAAAGCGGAAAGGATGTGCTTCAACCGTAAGTAGACATTTTTTTAAAAATATTTATTGCGACCACATTAAGTCACTTTATTTCATTTTAATTTGGCTTGCAAGTGTATATATTTGATTTTTTTCATTTATCTTATTATTCATTTCATTTAACGTTTTGAATTTTTGTTTGCTTGTGTTATATACAGGTTAGCTGTCATGATAATCGCTATAATAAAAATGAATATTAAATTTTCTGTGGCCCATACTTAAAAAAGTTACTGTACTTTTTATTAAAATATATTTTATTTTAGTAGTGTTTGAATCTATGTAGCCAGTTTAAAATTGTTTTATTTTTATTCCTTAATGCAACTCCATTAGTACGTTACCCACATAAATGCATCAAACAGAGTTAGTGATCTGGTGTTCCTGAAACATCATTTTTTAACATTTTAAAGGACATTGGTTTCGTAACCAAACCACCTGTTAAAAATGTCTTCCTCTATTTTTTGAAGAACATATAGATAATTGTTTTTCAATTTTCGACGCCTTCGACCCTGTGAACTATCATTACACATAATTTATTTTAACAGTATTACAGATAATTTATTTTTTTCTTTGAAATATAAATGTTAAAAACCACTTTGTATGGAAAAATCAGAAATTTGATTTTTTCCCTTAAAAATACCTACACAAAATAACACTTAATTATTTAGCTATTTATCTATCATCTTATTGATAGCTATTTGTTAATCTTCTAATATGATTAAAATTTTAAAAAAAGTATTATTTTCAAGCTGTTCGAGGGTATGGTTTCATTGTTGAACCTCCCTCTCCCTTCCGAATTCTTGTCGCCAAAGGGATGTAATTTATTTTCATGTATCTCATATTTATCAGTGACATAGATAGCATTTATAACATAATTCCATCAAATTCCAAAGAAATATTAATCGTGAACTTCTTCGAGATCGAAAATCGAATAGTGGGTTAATTTTAAAATGTCAAGAATATTAAAAGTGCAATGCTTTTAATAAATAGGTATGCGGCTGAAATGTGCTTTCATTTTATTCTCAAAAATTATTTAGTTTACGTCTAAAACATGAATAAATTTTAATGTAGATTAACAAATTTTATATTTAGATTCGTAATTAAATGAAACCGGGCATTTCCATAGTAATATTTATGCCGATCATCAGTTTAAATTCGGACACATCAGCAATGTTTAACAAGGAAAGATCTAAAAATGCCCTTTAAAAATATCTCCTTTCTTTATATAATCTTTATCAAAATAATGAGTAATATATTATTTTTAATATTCATCAATTTTAACGTTTATTAAAATTTACCCGGGTTTTATATAACTGTTGAATACAATTTGGGTATTATAACGAACAAATTAGAAAGAATTTTTAAATCTTGCTTTCACAGGAAGATTTATCAAATACTTTAATGCTTCTTGAACTTTGTAGTTGATTCCCTTTTTAAACCATGGATTCTTAAAACAAAATGAGTAAAAATATAAAACAGGTCTTTTAAGGAATAATCTCATAAAATAAACTAAGTCCTTTAAAAATTACATTTGGATCTATTCGTGTCTTAAACATAATTTGTCTGTTTAAAAAGAATGGACTTTACTCAAGAATTATTGAGTGCATTGTATCCGAAATATTAAAGTTGCAGCAAATTATGAAATAGTAGATTTGTTTGATTTAAAGCTTTTCACTGAAAAGACTCTAAAATCCTTTGTAACATTACCTCCGATACTGATTTTGACGCAAGAACATATTTCAGTAATGTGAATTTATTTGTTTTATGAAAAAGTTCGTTTGTTATTAATATAACTTGGCCACTATTTAAAATAATCATTTTAAAAATTAAAGGGCTATAACATTAGGATGTTTCAAAGGAATTATTAAAGTTGTAGCAAATTATAAAATAGTAGATACCGTTTATTTTAATGAAAGTCTACAAGGCGATGGTTCAATTGGTTTACCTGGGTCGAGCTTAGGGATAGAAAAACACAAATATTTTTGCGGCCAGGAACATCCGTACACTGCGACCACAGGAGATGGAATAAGTAATTTTTAGTCGTTTTGGGGCGATCCAAATGTCCCTGAATGGACTAATACATTTGCTGGGAATCGTCCAATCAAATTTCTCGTATTTGCGATGTTAGAAATGGGTACAAAAATTGATGTTTGGCCAGACTTCAATAAATTTAAAGTGTTTTCTTACATTTTAATACAATTTTTTATAAATGTTTATAGAGTTTTCAGTTTTTTATAAGAACAAAAACAAAAACATTAAGGATCTTTGGCGAGAATGGCCAAAGTCCTTCTTCTATTGTCATTTTAATGAATTCACTAATAAACTTCTATATATTTTTTTCAAAAGGAAGTTGTAAATTTCTGTAGTTAAAGTCATAAATTTTCTTTTAACCATTTATAAGAATAATTTTCTTATCCGCTGCTTTCACTTAGAATAACAGCATTCCGACAGGTACAAGTTATACACTAAAGGAGCAATAATTACAGCATGCTTCAACCGAATTATAAATCTATAACTATCAGTGTTCTAAAGCCGCTGATATTTGAAGTGTACCTATTAAAGCTTAAATTAAGAGCAGGGAACACTTTCTTGCACATTATATAACTATTTAAATTCTCTTGTAAATAGTGATTTAAATTTTGTTGAACATTTTCACAAGTTTTAAATTTTACATATTTACGAATAACAAACTATGTATATTTTCTTCTTGATATTTTTAATACATAATATAATTTATTATAAATATTTTCTTACGAATTCGAATTGAATTATTTATAAAAATAGTCGGTTTATTAACCCAAGTAAAGGGTCACTTTTAGAAACCAAATTTTTTATGAAAATTGGTTTAAAAGCAAGCCATGTTTTGTCTATATACCACAGATTGAACAATATGCTTGTAATAGTAGTGTTAGTTATGCTAAACTCTTGAGTTATTATGTTATAATTTTATATGAATACAACAGTTACTAAAAACTAACAATATTCGAAAGCTCATCTAACCAGTAATAAAATTAAGGAATTTTATCATTTTTCACAGATTTTGAAATTTCTAAACTTTGTTATACTTTTGTTAAATTTTATTTATAAATTGGTACTCAAAATATTTCTAAACATTAAAACAACATGTAATTATATGTCGTTTACTTTAAAAGTTTTTGCTGTTTCGTAAAATTATAATGTAGATACATTTATAAATAGAATATGTGTACCAAATTATACAACATAGTTAAAATAAACTTTAAAAATCAAGTCGTTTATTCCCTGGTGTAATTAATGATGACAAAAATTCACGATGATAGTCTGCAAAGAATATTTTTCCTATGTATTTGAACCGGAATTATAAACATTCAAAATTATTTCAGAATTACAATTGAATTATTTATCAAAATTTATCTTCATTCCAAAGGAATTATTTATAAAACGAGTTTATGATGTTATTAAACCTTTTCTGACATAGTTTCAGTTTCATCAAGTAGCATTTTAAAAGGTCCTTAAAATGATTTTATCATATTAAAACATAGAAAACATTTTAAATCCATGCTTTTATACTATTCAGTATATTAACATGCACTTATAAATAAGTTCTAACAAGAATTACTTTATGAAAAGCATTCACAACAAAATATTTATTATAAAAATATGAAATCAAATCACCGAAATTATATAATGCAGTAAGTACAAATAATACACAAACAACTAATTCATAAGTATAATTTACATTATTTCTATGGTTATCAAATATCTCCTTGCTAATTATGTGTGCTTAAAAATGAAAAATTATTATAATTTAATATGTATCTGATCCAGAAAGTTTTTCACATGATTAATTTAAGTATATTTCGATGCACATGTGCACAGATTTTCATAATTTACAGAAATAATTTACAAACGTAACATCTGCTGATCTCTTAAATATTTGTTATTTTACAAGTGAGTAGAAGCACACTTGCTAGATGTATTCTAAATTCTGTATTGATGTAGAGGTTTAAAACAGCTAAAATGATTAAAAAGATTATAGTCTAAATTATAAAAATACAAAAGATTCAAAAAGAAAACATATAAATAATTAGTACAATAAATCACTCTATTTAATTAAACGACTATATGACAATACATGAGCAATTATATAAGACATTCTTTCATTAGGCAAAGTTATGTTATTGATAGTTATTTCAAATTTCAACAAAAAGTGATATTTAAAATCCCTATTAATACTTTTTAATCAAATAATAACCCCCTCCCAAAAAAAAGAAGAAAAAGAAAAAAAAAGAATTCCAATTCAACAAGCACGTAGAAAGCATTTGAATGACTGCATGTAAACCCAGTGCATGAAAAATTATTTTTAGTTTGCATGAATTTTAATGCATAATTTATCATATGACTACATTTTCTTTTTGATCTTTTTTGGCATGAAGCACTCAACAGATATTTTTGAACACATATCTTATTCGTTCATACTTTGTACATTAAGCATTTTGTGCATTTATAAGGTAAAAGAATACCAGAATTCTTTCATTCTTATTTGCTCAGTTTCAATATTTAGTTCTGTTCTTTTACAATGAAATAAAATTTAAAAGAATTATATCGCATTGGCATCATTTAGGGTTTTTCCTTTTTAACTATTGCATCATACACTAAATAATGCTGTATAAAATTAATAATAAAAAGATGAATAGGATATCCCTTTCACTTATTTTCTTTCTGCTTCAATTGTGAGGTTAAAAACTAAAAAAAGGTTAAATTTAAAAAACTAATCATTTTAATTTAGATATCAATAACCTACTTGCATTATAATCTTGCTAGAATATGCTAGAGAAAATCAGCCCTTAATAAACCTTTTATATTTTCCAACTATACACGTAGATTTATTGATATTTTAAAATTATTTCACAGAGATGATAATGTGGTACATTTCCTTTAGCATAAGGCATATATTACCAATACAGAATTTTCCCGTTTTAGCAACTTGGCACTACTCATATGACGCTAGCAGTATAATATTATTCGTTTTTAGTACTCTACGTCAATTCGATCATTTAAACCAAGTTCCCAGTAATTATTGTCTTGTTGGAACAGCTAGAAACGTTGCACTGTCATCGAAAGCTGTACAAACTCCTTTCCATCGTTAGTTCAATCAAATCATATTTATTATCCAACTATCATTGTTAGGTTTTATCGCTATTGCAACATTTTAATTTCTTTTAAAAAATGTTTTTTTCAGTTGTTTCATTTTAAACAAGAAATGAATTTTTGAAATGAATATTTATGAAAAAAAATCTTCTAATAATCAAGAGTTCATTAAATTGCCTTGTGAGAATTAAGAAAGAATCATTGTAAAGGGAATCATGATAATTGGAAGAATAATTTGACTATTCATCCTTTGTTCTTATCTAAGGGCATATTCTAACCATTGATGCCATTCTATAGGATTCTATAAAATTACTTATAAATGCACATTTCATGTTTTTAATTCTTACAGATTTTTGTGTGTTTTTGTTCTGAGAAACTTTTTAACTACTGTTAACTGTAGTACAGTTTGATTTGTGTACCCATTTATCCTTTATAATGTGATTTAAGAGGAACATACCATTTTATCTCGTGTGTTATGCTATACCTGTCTGGATAAACACCAGTTCACCGCATCGCTTTAATTACCCTACCTAACAAAGAATTATATTTATTCTATCAACACTAACTACTAACCATAGCTAATAAAACATTTTGTTTCCAATTAAAAACTGGTAATATTTTGAATAATTAATAATAAAAAAATTGTTATTCAAATGCTTTCTGTTATATTATGGTGCAACATGTTAAGAATACGACCCATTTATAAATTATTTTTACTTTAAAATATTTATATTGGAATTATTTACAAATTATCACTTTACTCTTAATTAATTTTCACACAATACCATAATTATTTCACTATTCAATGATAAAATATATACCAAACACATAGAAAGTTAAATTTTTATGATGTGCCGCCCTTAATGCTACAAAAACTTAACGACCAATACAGTGTAAACGAATGCTAAATGCAAAATATTTTACACAAATTTCAGGTGCTATTTTGAAAAAGTAATTATAAATATTGTCACGAAGATTCGAATGAACACACCGGTTAACTTAACAGAAGAATTTATTAAAGCTAAGTAGCAACTCGCAACTTTACAAGATCGAGAAGTTGCCTACAACTAGTGGATATCAGCTTTTATACCCAAACAGAATATTCGAGAAATAACTAATTTACATGTTAAAGAAATATCTAGAATGTTCAAGAACATAAGGAAACAATAAATAACATTTTTAAATTAAAAATGCGTACTTCGGATAAACCACCATGGCAAGGATCGAACACACAATCTTCGGGTCTGGATCGCGTGCTTTGACCATTCGACCTCTGAGATCGCTTGCTAAGTTTCTTTATGCGGCAATATATATAAATCCAGTATTTAAATACTACTAAATAAAACATTTGCATGTTTACAAAAAATCATATTTTCACTAAAAATATAATACTGGGGTATCATCGATACCCCAGTACTATATGTGATGGCATCAAAATCAGTCTTATACAAATTGTACTCAACCAAATGAACAGCCTAGAGTAATTTTAGTTAACTGTATTATGAAGAGGGAGCTAGGATACAGTTAAACTACACCGAAGAAAATAGTAGGTTTTTTGTTTTTCTAGTTTTGTCACAGCGAAGTCATAATTTTTTTTCAATACCTGCTTGCTAGATACAACTACGTACAGGAGTTGCCACAACACTCAGACTAGAGGTTGGAAGACAAACCATCTTCCAACCAATTAAATTTAAAAAAATAAATTAAAAAACAATCCTTTGAAGTTTGTCTCCAAACTTTGCCTTATTTATTTCCCTTAAAGTGATACCTTCTTGAGTCATTCTAATCAGTTAAGGAGAAGGAGAACTCCTGTTTTCATGATCTACAGAAAAACCAGTTTGATGACGCATTGGTGAAAGCATGACAGGTGCTGTTTGACGTTAGCCACTAACACTGTCCGGGTGTTAAGATATTCAAACAAGGATATCACATGAGTACGTTTTGGAGAACTGGTTTCATAGGTCGGATACAATAAGTTTGTTCATTGTTACGGGATTGAAAACATGAATGATATTTGGGATCCTATGATATAACTCCTTGTCCAAAATAACAGCTCTAGGTTTAGGATCGATGTTAAACTCTTAAGACCAATTTCCCCGATAACAAATTTGAAACTCGATGTTACACTACGCATATAAAAATAATATAATTCATTTATTTTTGCTTAGTCATCCAATGTATCAATTCACTGTCTATCTCGTGTCCGTAATATCTGATTAATGTAGTTTTTATTTCAAGTTACTGATATTGCAGTAAATTGTAATCGAAATGAGAATATTAAATATTTTAAGTAAGTAAATGTAATTGAACTATAATTATGATCACTGGAATATACTTAATATTGTGTATACAATTAAAAAAAATCCCTTCTATTCATTTCTATTACAAATTCTAGTATATTCTCATTATTATTCCAATATCGATGAGTGGAACAAAAATTATTAACTGTTTCTCAAATATTTTTTGTACGAATCATACTAATCCTTCCAAAAACAGTTGGGAAAAAGACCTTAATGCAAATTTCTATGTTTTTAATGTATACTTAATAACAACATTAAATTGTATTTTTGAAAATAGATGTAAAATATTTCACAAACTAACTTTAAGTACTTTAATAACTTTAAGTAACTTGTTAGTAAAACATACCAAAATATATCATGTATAAAAATGAGATATGACGCTTAAATGGTTTTCGAAACAAGAAACCTGTTATGGTCATGAAATATTTTATAGATCTATAAGCTTTTATCATTTTATATTTCAAACTTCATCTTGCCATATAGAAAATATTTATCATTATTTTAAAATATCTGATTTAAGGTGCAAAATTAAAATTCTCTTCTATATCACGTCTTTTTATACTTCAGCAGTTCTTTAAAGTCTAAAATTTCGTTTCTGTACAGGAACACATTGCAAAATATACTTAAGGAAAAGCCTTTTATAAAGGGGAATACAATTTCTTCTATTATTTGAATTTATGCTTAAAATGTGTAAATATTAAATTGTATTTTTGACGATGGGTGTAAACTTTATCTCAAGCTAAGTGAAACGTTAGTAAAGCATACCAAATTTCATCGCAATTAAAAATGAGGTATAAAACGTTTAACTAGCGTTTTAAATAACTGATTATGATCATAAATTATTTTATAGATCTATAAACAATTATAATTTAAGACTTAAAACGTTTTTATGAGATCTGGAAAATATTTATTTTTCTACTAATATAAGCTTCAAAACTAACAGTTAGTCCTACATCAAGTCTCTTGGTATTTCTGAAGTTCTATAACGCCTAAAATTTCATTGCTGTTCAGAAACTACGTGGTACCACTGTTTATAACTGCACTCTATTTGCAATAATTCACAAAGAGAGGTTTCATAACTTGTGCGATAGATTAGATCTCCACTGGTAGTTTGAGGGTTATCTAGTTTCGAGATACCTTCAAATAACTGAGTACCTCTAAACTGCTCACATAGCCTTCTCTGGCTGACATTTTGAGAGTTACCTCTCTTATACGAGTCTTTATCCGAATTCTAGAGGTTCGTGAATCTTTGTGCCTCAATTGCAGTTCATACTGATCTAATCACTATAATAATTACCTGGATGATTTCTGAATAAATTTTATAACTATACATTATTTGCCCAATAAAGAGATGAGTGATCTTCGAAATGACAGATTTTGTTCAAAAATACGAAATGAATTTTTGTTTTGGAAAATTAAATTTATGTAAATGCTTACTTAACAAAAACACCTATTTTGAATAGCATGGTTATTTTAATGCACTGAAATCTAGTTTGTGTGGTACACACTGATTTTAAGATATAAAAAATAGTTTCTAGTTTGACAAATTTGTAATAAATTAGTAATTTCTAAAGGTTCCAGGTGCATTACATTTTTCTATTTATAAATCAAAATTTAAAATATTTTCTTCTTATGTGTTTATCATTATATTGGGTACGATTTTGAAATCGTAAATTATTTTTTAATACCATAAATTGGCGAAAATAGTCGCTAAAAATTGTACTGTTTTAAATATTTCTTTTATATAAATAGTAATTATCCTAAGGGAAAACAGATACCCAGTTTTGTTTGCATATATATTCTGAGGATAAAATGAAATATTTGTTAGCAGTTGGTTAATCAGAATAGGTTAATGGATTAGTAGTCTTTACTTTACTGGGAACTAGAAACACTATTAAGGAATATGGTTGGAGGACACAATTTTCGTAAAATAGTCTTCTATTTCTACCAAAAAAATTTTTTTATACATTTTTATATCTTATTTGTTTCATGTAGCATCGCAAATTATTATCATAATAAAAATAATTGAAGAATTTTAAATTAAAATATAAATAAATTTTAACGTTTCTTGTCCATTTTAAGCTACAGTAGGCTTTCAGCTTGGCGAAATTTACATAAAAAATTAACATTTGTATCTTATTGAATTATGAAAGGGTATTTTCAGACCAATTACAGAATAACTATTATAATTATTATCTCAACAAACAATAGAGTCATTAGGAATAAGTAAAATTTTATGAAACGGAAGTTTTTGATTTTCATAATCATTTGAAACACTCCTAGTTAATTTCTAACCGTCATATAATCTTGATACTTACGTGATTCCAGTATAAATAAAATCAGTTTTAAGTTTTTCGCACAGGGAAAAAAATAAAATATATTTTCATAATTCCTAATTTTTATAATTCTTTGCAATATCTGAGGAATATTTCAATGTATCCAATTTCTATATTACTTCAGAATATCTTAAGAATATTTCAATGTATCCAATTTCTGTAATTATTTAGAATATCTTAAGTTATTTGGCCCACATAAGCCTGCATTCTTAAAAAAAATTTCAGGTTATAATCTTAAGATTTTCTATAGATTACCTTTTCAAGATTTTCTTCATTTTATATTCTGAAGAAAATATTAAGATTGTAGGCTTAAGATGTGGGCCAAATAACTTAAGATATTTTTAAGATTTTTTTATACAATCTTGAGATTATTTCTAGTAGGGCAGTACCTTCCGGTATACCTTCTGAAGTGTAAGATAGAAATTATTTAAAATCAATATTTTCAAATTATTAAATTGAATATAACAGTAAAAATCTATATTTTACAAAATAAAATTGTCATTAAATATATTTTGTACCACATAATTGGAAATTTAAACTGTTATTATACTTTTAAACTACATTTTAGAGGAATGCTTAGGAGAACAACTGAGTTTCATCATAAAACTAAATTAAAGGGACCACATAATGCTAAAAAAGTGAGCAACTAATATTTTAGTAAAGTTCTTTATGAAACAGTTGATATATCATAGTTTTTAACCTAATAATTTACCTTGAACGTATAAACAATACGTTGAAGGAGCATATATAAATGTATGTAAGAAGGTATATCAATGTATTTCTCAAAACAGTATCGCTTTCAAAAAAGTTTTAGTAGAAAGTTTAGTAGAAAGTAGTGAGAGTTTAAAATACTGTAAATTAATGCTTTAATAATAGTCTAGACTGTTTTTGCACAATTTTGATAATTATTAAAGTTAAACTCATTCCTAAGCCTCTACTTTTGTTAATAGAGATATGCTTACAACAATATCTCCTTGAAACAAAATTTCAGAAATTAATTCAAAGAAAATAAATCGTAGATAGTCTATCTAAAATTATAAAAATATATCTTAAAAATTTGAGATTATTTGTCATTTCTCGAAACTGATCATCCTAAGGTATAACATACTTTTACACAAATATTGCTACTAGCATTCTTGAAGACTTCGAAGTTTTATTTAATTTTTTGAATTACAATATTTATTTTTATTTAAAGGCTTATTAACTCCAATACTTGTAGGTATTTTGAAATATTTTTAATATTTTTTAATATGACACACCTTTTAAAGTAATTTTCTTTCGTAGTGGGAAAAATCATTATTCATCCCGGTAAAAATCACTTCAAAATTGTACTAGGATTATTTCAGTATAATCCATTATAAGCCTATTACAGGGGCCCGAGATAGAATAATTCTAATATTTTTCTTATCGACATGTAGATTTCTTTTGAGGGTTTTTTTTTTTGCTTAACTTCATATCTATATAAAAAATAAATACAGGAATGTCCTTAAAAAATTTAATATTTAAAACTTGAGTGCAATAGAAACCAATGTAACACTCAAACCAATAGCTCTTTCAAAAAAAATTTTTATGGTGAGAATTTAAAATACTATAAATTAATATTTTGATAACAGTCTTGATTCTTTTTGGATAATTATTAAATTTAAACTTATTTTTAAGAGTCTACTTTTGTTAATAAAAATATGCTTACAACAATACCTCCTTGACAGAAAATTTCTAGAAACAATTCGAAGAAAATGAATCGTAGAAGGTCTATCTAAAATTACAAAAATGTACCTTAAAAAATTGAGATTATTTGTCATTTCTCGACACTGATCAAACTAAAGTATAAACATACTTTTACACAAATATTGATACTAGAATTTTAAATATTCAATCAGATTAATTAAAAACATGTTAAATTAGTTTTAAAAGCCTACTCTACCATTACGCTAATCCGAGACAAAATTATTTTTACTTTTTATATGAATTTTATTAGGATTGTTTTCTTTATCTGCATACTTATATAGACACAAAGCAGGGAGTAGTTCTTTAAATCTTCGAAATTTTGTTTAATATTTCGAATTCGAAAAGTTATTTTTATTTAGCGGCTTATTAACTCGCATACTTTTAGTTATTTTGAAATAATTTTAATATTTTTTATGAGACACATTTTTTTAAAGTAATCTTTTGTAGTGGAAAAAATAATCGTTATTCATCCATGTAAAAATCACACCAAAATGCATTTGGATTGTTTTCGAATACTCCTTGAAATTATTCATAATAATCCCAATAAAAAGTTAAGGGATAAAATAATTCTAATATTTTTCTAATCTACATGCATCATTTTTATGAATTTGTTTTGTTTAATTTTATGCATATATAAAATATAATAACAGTTACATTCTTTGAAAATTTCAAAATTTTAATATTTTAATATTTAAAACTTGATTACAGTAGAAATGGATGTAACTCTCTAACCAGTAGCTCTTTCAAAAACATTTTTTATAATGATAATTTAAAATACTGTAAATTAATGTTTTGATAATAGTCTAGATTTTTTTGACACAATTTTGGTAATTATTGAATTTAAACTTATTTTTAAGAGTCTACTTTTCTTAAAACACATATGCTTACAACACTAACTCCTTCAAAGAAAATTTCTATAACAATTCCAAGAAATTATATCTTAGCTTGCCTCTATAAAATTTCAAAAATATACCTTAAAAGAAATTGAGATTATGTATCATTTCTCGAAACTGATGATCCTAAGATAAACGAAATTTATTTCCTAGTTTAAAGTAAGATAAAGTAAAACAAGTAATATATTCTAATGTTACCATCGTATACTAATGTGGTGTAAATCAATTGGTTTTAAAATCATCTGTTTACAATTTTCATAATTATTAAATTTAAACTAAATTTTAGGAATCTACTTTTCTTAAAACAGATATGCTTACAACACTATCTTCTTGAAAGAAAATTTCTATAACAATTAAAAGAAAATAAAACATAGATTGCCTATATAATATTTCAAAAACATACCGTAAAAAGAAATTGAGATTATGTATCATTTCTCGAAACTGATGATCCTAAGATAAACGAAATTTATTTCCTAGTTTAAAGTAAGATAAAGTAAAACAAGTAATATATTCTAATGTTACCATCGTATACTAATGTGGTGTGAATCAATTGATTTTAAAATGACTTAACAACAATTTTCATAATTATTAAATTTAAACTAAATTTTAGGAATCTACTTTTCTTAAAACAGATATGCTTACAACACTATCTTCTTGAAAGAAAATTTCTATAACAATTAAAAGAAAATAAAACATAGATTGCCTATATAATATTTCAAAAACATACCGTAAAAAAATTGAGATTATTTGTCATTTCTCGAAACTGATTATCCTAAGATAAACGAAATATATATCCTAGTTAAAATTGAGATATAGCAAAACAAGTAATATCCACTAATGTTACCATCGTAGACTAATGTGGTGTGAAACAATTGATTTTAAAATCATTTGATTACAACTTAGGATTAAAAAATAAAACTGTGGGTTTTTGTTTTCAAAGAAAATTGTTCTTGAACTCTTTAGTAAAAGGAAAATGTTAGTGATTAGAAAGGGGTAAGAAGATTCAAATCTCCTCCTTCATCTGAAATACATTAGTCTATAAGCAGTGCTCAAAGTATAAATAGATATGGAAATTGTAAAAAAAAAAAAAACTGAACTAACGACACTCATAGGAAAACCCCATATTGGGAAAATGATAATTCCATATCTTTCAATGAACTGGGTTTGTATTCAAAATCAGATTAAGGCTTGAATGTTCTTGTACTTCTGAAAGTAAGCACCTGTCGTTGTAAAAAATTTCATGTTAAAATCGTAACTAATAATTAATCTAGTAATGTCATCGAAACACTTACGTTTAGTGTGATCTCGGAAGTTTTCGAAGACAAAAATCATAAAGAAGTTTTCATACATATAATACACTTACCGTAATTTTGCACACTTGTGTAATCCGCGGGCACGTTTTTTTTATTAAAAAAATTCATAAATCATCAGATAGTCTTCAGCACTAGATAATCCGCGGTCTATACGTGTAAAAATATGTAGTTTAGTATGACAATATTAAATCCTTTTAAGAATAAAAACCTAAGTACAGTAGAATGCCGAAAAGTCTAAATTAATCTAGAACCTAGCTCTTATATATATATATATATATATATATATATATATATATATATATATATATATATATATATATATATATATATATATATATATAAGTTAATTGACTTAATGAATAAAATATTGTTGTGTTGCTTTTACGATGATTATCCGTTTAGATGCGGTATCGTGTGACAAAGTTGGTGGCAGTGTTATACATATAAAAAGTTATTTTTCTGTATCAAAGAATAGTAGTGTTCAATCTAGTGAGTCTAAAATATTTTGGTCAGTGAGTCTGCCATATTTTGTTCATCAATATGTTGTGAAAAGAAGAAATATATATTATATTTATAAAGAGAAACACTTTCATGTATGCTCTCTCTCTCTCTCTCTCTCTCTCTCTCTCTCACACACACACACACACACACATATATATATATATATATATATATATATATATATATATATATATATATATATATATATATATATATATATATATATATATATATATATATATATATATATATATATATATATATATATATATATATATATATATATATATATATTATATATATATACGAACATACATATAGTTTACGAATTACACATTATCTTATATTCATAGAAATTATATCTTTATGTATAAAAAAAGTGTAAGAAATGTTCATATCATTTTACGATAGGTCTAACTTTAATGTACAAAAGGCTACAAAATGTATTCACCGCCCATCTAACCCTATGAGCCTAAATTATGTGATTCTTAGTGAAAAAACTGTGCTTAATATTTATTTGTAAAAGTGTAGTCGAGATAGCTAAAAGTTTTAAAAAATTGACATCAAAAAAGGGTTGTCAGAGGATTTATTTTCTAGGATATACATAATAAGCTGTGATATTAGGAATAAGCATCGTATTTTTTCATATATACAAAAATATATCGTGTTCCAATATTATTATATCCCCTTAATTCTTCGTACTAAACTGAGTAAACGTCAACGAGCATAACACACGAGAAACATGGTATGTTTCATGTTAACTTAACACACGATTTGAGACGTTATTTTCTCCAGGCACAAAACTTGCTGCTGTTCCTTTAACCCAAGATGAAGAGAACAGAACACCCGTCCGGAAATCATAACCTTGCACTCTAAAGAGAATCTCTTCATAACTTTAAAACTTCACGGAACATTTTGTAGCAGTCTGATTCCGTTGCCATCTGCGAATAACCGAGTTACGAGCGTTAAAAAAAACTGAACCACGTGTACAACGCCGAGAATCATCGGATGAAGAATATGACAGACAGTTAAAACAAATGGAGAAATTGAATGTTCTTCGTACTTATAAAAAAAGATTTTACGCGATATCAACTGGATATTTGACGTGTCATATACTTTGTTAAATATGTCATCGTGTAATTGATGTGGACGTGTAATGACAATCTGTTGTTTAACTCTTGCTGTAAGAAGAAATGTTGAAACGGTGGTTTCTTTTTTTGTTTGTTGTGTTAAAGAAGTGTCAAGAGTTGTAAAGGAACACTAGAGAGTGGTGTGTCTCACAACATATATAACCAGATTGACAGATAAACGTTTGGTATTTACTGGAACATGGTATCAACATTTCTGGAGAGCTTAAGTAGGAACTGGGAGAGACAGTAATTGAAAGCCCTTATAAATTTTGCAACGAACTTTGTAACGAACATTTTCACCTTGAAAATGGATTCTCATACGTAATGTTGATCAGCCATTCAATGTTTACGTGATGTGTGTGGATATCAGATCGATATTAAGTACTACAAGATACAAATGCTTGGAAGAGTCTATGCTTCAGCTTATTCAAAGATGATTCTTTGAAACGCTCACCAATGTTCTTGCTAAGTTGATCGACTAGCAGCGGATTTTCGTTGTACAGGAAACGTTGCGAAGAACATAAAAAGCGATGTACGCTCAGTCCTTTACGTCTAAGTACGTAAAAAAACAAAATAAAATCTGTGCTTTTGTGGAAATACATCTCATCGCAGCTTGAAGTGTGATACTTTAGGAGAATATATTTATATCGCAAAGTTATTGCTGTTAGTTATTTGTGTTTGCGGAGGTCATAGTGTCTAAAAATGTTAAGGTTAATAGTGCTTTCTACGTTTATGCTATTTCTAAATAAACAAAGGCAGGTTTATATCACTCGGTGCAAATTACATAAAATAATTTAAGCCATGCAAAAAAATGAGCACTAAATTCAATCACGAGAAAAGCCTGAATAATAAATGCAACATTTTAAATCAAAGATTTATTCTGTTTAAATTTATTGCTAGGGATAAAAACATAATATCCATTTTCAGCGATGTCTAAAAAGACAAATTAAAGTAAATAAAACAAACTTGTCAAAAGTAATAAAAAATATAAGTAGGAAATTTATAATTAATTTAAAATATTATTAAAACTGATGCTTTACTTTACATATCTACGATAAAACTAGAATGTTTTAATAAAGATTTAAAACGTCAAACGAATGCTTTGGTTACAAAATTTAACTCAGAAGTTTTTAAGTCCAAAGTAAAAAAATGTAATAAAGAGGAATTAAATAAATAACTTTTAATTATTAGGATAACATGAATATTCATTAAAGAATATTAACAAGAATTAACAGAAAATATTTATTCAACAATATTAACAACATAAAATAACAGTATATTAAATATTATGCAATGATAAGTGAATAATTTATAAATTTTTTAAAGGTTCAAAAATATTGCGTTTGAGATTGCATATATAATTAATAAATGCTCTTTCGGTAATATTAAATTAATAAATACTTAATACATAAAATTATTTAAGCTATGAAAAAAATGTGCCCTAAATTTAATCACGAGAAAAGCCTGAATAACAAATGCAACATTTTAAATCAAAGATTTGTTCTGTCTAAATGCATTTTTAGGGATAAAAACATAATATCCATTTTCAGCGATGTCTAACAAGATAAATTAAAGTACATAAAACAAATTTGACAAAAGTAGTAAAAATTATAAGATATCAAGTTTAAAATTAATTTAATATATTATTAAAACTGATTCTTTATTTTACAAATCTATGATAAAATTGCACTGTTTTAAAACGTCAAAGGAATGCTTCGGTTACAAAATTTAATGGTTACAAAATTTAACTCAAAAGTTTTAAATTCCAAAGTAAAAAAAATGTAATAAAGAGGAATTAAATGAATAACTCTTAATTGTTAGGATAACACGAATATTCATTAAAGACTATTATCAAGAATTAACAGAAAATATTTATTCAACAATATTATCAACATAAAATAACAGTATATTAAATATCCTGCATTAATAACTGAAAAGTTTCAAATTTTTTAAAGGTGAAAAAATATATGAATTTAAAAATATAAGCGATTGCATATATAATTAAGAAATGCTCTTTCGGTAATATTAAGTTAATAAATACTTAATTTGTTAAACTCATTGTTGCTGAAAAAATAAAACATTTTTAGACGAGAAAGATGCTTAAATTATTTTTTATGCTTGTAAAAATCTTTGTAATTAATTAAATTACTATTTTTATTTAAAGTGTTTAACTTTTTGTGTGTGCTTTTTTTAGAAAGATTAATTTTATAAATGATAATTGGTAAATATAGTTTATAATTAAAGTATCTTTATAATTTCTCAAACAATTTTAGATTTATGTATGTACAACATCATTATAAATAAAAATCAGTTTTTATGTTTTTAAGTTTTAAAAAACATGGCAGAATGTTCTCCACAGGTTAAAAGTTACATGAGAAAATGTGATTTTAGTATTTCAATGTAGATGATTGGAATATGATATTATATTTAATCATTTATTACTTTTATTAAAACATATATTGGTTCCTGAAATATATGTAAACAGTGTATTTATATCTGTAAAGTAATACATATTCAGTATGATGAATACGGAAGAACCATATGCTTGGATAACAAGGTAACTTTGTACAAAGTTAGTGTACAGATATCATTGTAAAAGAAATTTGCTATTGTGTATTTTATGATGCTGTGAATAACATTTGAGCGTTAAATGTTTTATGCAAGTTACATATAAATAATATTAAGTGTTATTTGTCTAAAAAATGTTTCCATTCCCCTTTTTATGTTATTTGCAATCATTTAAGCTTTAAACAGAGTGTACACAAGGAGATATTAAAACATTAAATATATAAACATATAATGGAAAATAGTTTTACTTTGTGTTACTGTAATACATTTTTCGTGCATAAGTTGGTGTTACGAACTCCTAAAATCCTTAACCTATATGAATATATGAGTTACCGTCATTAATGTGAAACTCCATAGAAACAATATTAAGTATAAAACATTATTAAGTATTAATTGGAATAATTAATTTGTATAATAACTAATTATAAATATAAAATTATGAAAGTATTTTATCTATCTTTAATGAAATTTGTAGTTGCGTAATAAATGTGGGTAGCAGATGTATTTTGAATAAATAAAGACTAAAAATTCTTGAAAATAATTATTTACAAATTATGTTTCGTTAATAAAACATGAAAACATTCTTTTAAAATTGTATTTTTGTGTGAAAACTCATTCTAGACTCAAGTTTAATCTGCCCTAATATCATTTAATAACTTTGAGTAATTCTGTAAAACAATAATCAAATTTTTTACAATCTCTCAAAATGTCAAATAGTAGATTCTATAATGACAGCTTCAAGATGAAACTCAACATTCACAAAAATTTGAATGAAAAAAAATTTAAAAGCATTAAAAGTATTACCTACTTCTTTTTATAACTTTCTTTTGCAAAGAACGGAGATATAGGTTATTTTCATATATCTTCGTTCCCTATAATTATAAAAATAAAATTATGAAGATATTTTATCTTTAATGAAATTTGTATTTGCGTAATAAATGCTTGTAGCAGACATATTTTGAGTAAATAAAGAATAAAAATTCTTGAGAATAATAATTATTTACAAATTCTGTTTCGTAAATAAAACATGAAAAATTTCTTATAAAATTGTATTTTGTGTGAAAATCATTCCACACACATTCATGTTTAATCTGTCCTAATTCTGTTTAATAACTTTGAATAATTATTTAAAACAATCATCACATTTTTTACTATCTCTCAAAATGACAAATAGTAGATTCTATAATGACAGCTTCAAGATGAAACTCAAAATTCACAAAAATTTGAAGGAAAAAAAATTTAAAAGAGTTAAAAGTATTACCTACTTCTCTTTATAACTTTCTTTTGCAAAGAAGGGAGGTATAGGTTATTTTCCTATATCTTCGTTCCCTATAATTATAAAAAAAATTACTAAAGTATTTTATCTTTACTGAAATTTGTAGTTGAGTAATAAATGTTCATAGCACACGTATTTTGAATAAATAAAGAATACAAATTCTTGAGAATAATAATTATTAACAAATTCTGTTTCGTAAATAAAACAGGAAAAATTTCTTGTAAAATTGTATTTTTGTGTGAAAACCATTCCAGACACATGTTTAATCTGTCCTAATTCTGTTTAATAACTTTGAGTAATTCTTTAAAACAATCATCAAAGTTTTTACTATCTCTCAAAATAGTAGATTCTATTATGACAGCTTCAAGATGGAATTCAAAAGAATTGCAGATTAATATGCTCAGTGTAAAGTTCTCAAAATTTTGAATGAAAAAAGTTTTAAAAGAGTTAAATAATTGGCTACTTCTCTTTATAATTTTCTTTTGCAAAGAACTGAGATATAGGTTATTTGGTTAACCGATACAGCTTTTTACCGAATTTTATTGTAATAAGTGACTATTGTGAGTCACGTTGTGTTTCGGAATCTGCTAATGTTAAGGCAAAATGAATGTTTTGAATTAAAATGTTGTTTTTAAAAGTGTGTGATTTATTTCTCATCATAAAATATCACATTTCTTTTTAGGTACACATTTTATAGTTTTAAAAAAATATTCTCAGATTCCTTGGCACTCGTATATCTTTGATATTTAATCTTCTGATGGAGAGGTTTAAGGTTATCAATATTTATATCATACCAGTACACTATGCTGTTACTTCAAGCAGTACTATACACGAAATTACTCATGGAGTGATTAGTACGTAATGTATATATTTAGGGTATTCAATGGAGTAATTGTTGAGAATATATGATTTTATAAGTATTCAGTGTAAAATAACTATCTGTTTGTCTTGCACAATCGTTAGTTACCTCTAAATGTCGATTAAATCTATGAAATTTCGAAAGAAGTTAAACAAAACTTTTCTTTAGACAACTGGTAGGGCTAGCACTAATTATGTTTATACCATGTTAAGTTAACTGTTGTATAATTACATGACCCATAATGCGATGAGTATGCAATGTTTCTATTTACGGTATAGTATAACTGCTGATAATCTGGTATTTTAGTAAAGAATGCTATGTAAGATAATTAAACATCCTTCTAACAATATTCTTAATTACCGCTAATTACCAATTAAGTTTCATAAAATTTTGCAATCGAACTTCAATTATCAGTTAATACCAACAAAAGTCACATTTATAATTATGGGACAGTTACACGAAATAGTCTCATGAAACAAAAGAACTTTGTGATTTTAATTTATTATCATTTCCATAATGAATATTACCAACGACATTCACAATATTAAGGAAAAATATTCTTTTAGTGTTTTTGTATTTGTGTTTTAAGCAATGAGGACATAAGATGATTACTTTCTGTTTGTCTTGAAATTATTAGCTAAATGTTGAAGCAATGAGTTCTGAAAATCTGTAAAATTATAACAAGACTATTTTAAAAGTAGTGTAAAGGGTTACTTGAGCTAGAAGAATTGTTCTTCAATGACCATAGAAGGCCTGAAATGCGAGTTTTTTCATTTGTAAATACTCACGAGGGGAGACGAGGTAGCTTACTCGGCAAAGGCAACGGTGTCGTAACTGTAAAGGTGCAGGTTTGCAGCTCGATCTACCTAAAAGTCGACTGGGGTACGTAACATATGTTCTTTGTCACAATAATCTCCAAATTCTCCAATACTTCTGGGAGTTGCAGGCTAATCCTATATAGCAGTGTATCCGGAAAAATGTTGAAAAAAGGTCTTAAAATGTTGTGTTTCAAATCAGGTATAGTTCATCCTGTATTAACAGTGGCTAGATTTTTCAAATGCCTCCAAAGCCAAAAGTCACTTGGAATGGGGGTCTGGTGACGGGGTTGACCAGACAGTAGGAAAGTGGAGACTAATACAAGTTCTTCTATAAAGCGATTGAGAACGTTGTTAATAGAATAGTTAATGTGCAAGGATATTCGTCTTGGCTTTTCGGTTTGGTGGCATTCGAAACATCTAGTCAGTCTTGATAAACCAAAACTATACCTGATCTGAAAAATAGCATCTCACGACATGTTCTTAGCATTTCTTCAGATTCACTGAAGACCACTGTTAAACATGCTGTCTTCAGATTTGAAATGTTATGTAAAAATAATAACAATCATGTTAAATATGCCTTGATGTAAAACATTTTTGCAACAAGAATAAATCTTGGCTAAATGCGGAATGCCCTCTGGTGGTAAAATTTGGATATTTTTACCTCTCAAACAATTACTCTCTCCTATATTATGTTAAATATTCCTTCATGTAAAAAATTTTTGCAAGTAGAATAAAAACTGGCTAAATGCGGAATGCCCTCTGGTGGTAAAATTTGGAAATTTTTAGCTCTCAAACAATTACCCTCTTCTATATTATGTCGAATAAAATATTTCATCATTTTCTGAACAATAGTTTCGTCTCTAGACAACTTTTAAGTAGGGAAGTTTACTTATGGACACCCAGTATTTAAAATCATTTAAGCAGTTACTTTTGATATTACATTAAATATAGAGACTCTGAAGTCCTATTCGTATTTATGAAAGATTTTAAATTATATTTAAGCTTATATTAAGCCGGACGTATTAGTACCATTGAGGCGTAAAAGATAAAAAATTTCTACTTATAAACAAGGATGATAAAAATGGATAGCGGTTGTTGATTAGATGTTATCTCTGGAAGCATTGCGTAGGTTTTCATATAAAAGTTTAATTATACATGTCGATTAATAATCAACCATGTCTAGATGTCTAAAAACTTGGGGGAATTACATACCGCATACAACAGGTTTTTAACACAATCTCTAATACCTCCTTACAACACCTGCTTTGTTTAACATTTAAATCTAAGTAATTATTATGAATGCAGAGTCCTAGAATTTTCAGTAATAAATGACAGGGTAGCTTACGACCAGTAAAGACAATGTATTTAACTACAACGAAATAATATGCAGCATTTTTGATCTCTAAGATTAATGAATTAAAATATAGCCTAAAAACAAGCAATGTTTTCTTTCCACTTAAGAAATCAGAAATGACATTTTCTTGAAAAGGTAAAAATATACCAATTTACGTTGAATAAATTTATCCCTTTTCCATTATATGACTAATATTCTTTTGGCAAAATTAGATGTCTAAAACTAGATGTCTAGAAAACTAGATATCTAGAAAATTAGATATCTAAATCTAGTTGTATAGAAAACTAGATGTCTAAAAACATGGGGGATTGCATACTGCACACAACATAATCCCTTTTTTTAACACAATCTCTAATACCTCCTTACACGAATTGACAAAATATAGTAAAACAGAGATAAGGCATAAAATTATTCTTTTCGAATTTTTCAAAAATGTAACACTTTTAAAGATTTTGATCTTTTTTATAGTCAAAATCAGTAGATTGACTCCGATTAGAGTCGGTATGTATCAAAAGCTTTTATATGATAGTATTAAATTGAATAATTAATGAGTGCATAAAATTCAAAAACTATTTCAGGTTCTTAATTCTTAGGATGTATAGAAACTGTATAAAATCTCTTAATTTATAAGTAAGACTTTGTATAACATTTAAATCTACGTAATTTTATTATGAATTCAGAGTCCTAGAATTTTCAGTAATAAATAACAGGATAACTTACGACCAGTAAAAAAGAAATATTTAACTATACCGAAGCAATATGCTGCATTTTTGATATCGAATCTTAATGACATAAAATATAGCATAAAAATAGGCAATGATTTCTTTCTACTTAAGAAATCAGAAATGACATTTTCTTGAAATGGTAAAAATATATCAATTTATGTTGAATAAATTTATTCCTTTTCGATTATATGACTAATATTTTTTTGGCAAAACAGCTGTATTAAGCATTTCCGATATCATTATAAAAGAGAAACTAATGATTTAGAAGTGGATATTTAGTGTATGATTTCTGCTTTAAATACAGGAATAAATATGTTATGTAGACACTTTGCTTCATCATCTAAGTTTAAGTAAATAGGCACTAATATATAGTTAATGATGCGTGATGATCATAAAAAATGTACTTTTCAGTACTATCAGTTTGAGGCAAGATGCCAAAATCGTAATGTTTCTTTCCCAGTTTAATAAATCCATTAGACATTTCACCCAAAACGAAGTTAAAGCACTTTAAGCTGTAAATTTAGGTTTAATATCTGACCTTACTTAGTCATTTTGTATCCTTTATATATTTTTTCAGTTAGGTATAAATAACAGAAGAGTGCATATTTCACACAGCTGTCGTGGGATTTTCTAGTTTTTGAGACTAAGAAAAGTGGTTTAGTGAAATTTAAGCAAAGAGAAACATTTCGTGACTGCAAATTATAATTTTAAATTTTAAATTATGATAATAACATTCTTAAGAGGTTTCATACATTTTAAAGAGTCTGAGTACATGATGAAAATGTTAGGATAACCAATATATAGTTATTGAATACTTAGCAGCATTACATAAAAATTGATACGAGATAATTAAGATCTATTTAAACTTTTACGAAATTTTGAAAATTTCTCTTATTAATTGATTACAATAATGTATTGAAGAACTTGAAATACTATTTATAACCTGATCTGTAAAATTAAAAAAAAATCTTTTCATCAGATAGATCTAACTTATCTGTGTACATCTAGTTGTTTTACTAAGAGAATCAATAGCAACGTTAGTATAATTAATCATTTAGGAATTATTTATTATTTAGGATTCATTTTGTTCTTTTGCTTTACTAAAATATTCAATATTTTTGTTAACATATTATATGATAAAGTTTCCAACATTAGTAATTCCTTCTATAGAGTGTAATTTTAAAAACACTTTAACTTGAACTGTGTACCAATATTCTAAATTATCTGGTTCATCATAACTAAAATTTCTTAAACGTCTCTATTTGTCGAACTGCATTATCATTTTAATAAATTAAGACTGGTTATTTAATGATTTTCTAAGAGTGAACTGGGTCTAGGATTAGAAAGATTTCACTTTTTATTTTATAGAATTGAATTTAAAATTTACCAACAGTTTCGTATTACTATCAAGTAGTCTATCGTATATCTATCGTAGATCTAACGTAGTGTATCAAAAAGATAAGAAGCATTAAGTATAAAAAAGCAGGAAATGATACACGAACAATATATTTTGAAATAGGTTATTCATTTTGGTTTTATTGCTCAATAGTAGAGAAATGTTTCCTCCAATATGTATTACATTTTCCACGAATTTAATGCAAGTTAAACGTGACGAATTCACTACGCTCAACTGAATCAGGTTGGTTGGTTGAAACTTAATGACATAAATTGCACTTGAGAGAACACACCTCTAATACAAGTTTATGTGTTTGCAATGGCTATAAACCACTATCCGAAGTTAAATTGGATAAAATTAAACTTCAATAAAAATTATAATTATGTAAAAATCATAATATAAAATAAAAGTATAAAACGTTTAAAAGGTAGATAAATAACTGAATCAGAATCAGTATGTTTTAGATTTATGTCACTGACAAGATAACAATTTTTATTTATCACAGAAAACTGTAATAATTACAGTCTAGACAAAATAACTGTTGAATGAGACACAATCTTTATCAATAAGATGATGGCTCTCTGTTTGTACTAAATAGAGTTTGAACTAAATAGAGTCATATACCCAATTCACAGAGATAACACTCACAGTCCTGCAAAAATGTCACTGGACGTGGCAACCTAGTATGCAATTTGACCTCCATTATACTTCATGAATTTTCACCTATTTTATTATCAGGGGACTGATAGCACCATATTTAATTGTCATATTTTAACATCGTCTTCATAAGCCTAATCAGACAATACCGAAAATATAAACGAGCCAATTTTCATCTTGGTATGCTAGTGCGGAATCAAATGGGGGGAAGGAGATTTTGTATCATTGAATGAATATTGTCGCGCAGAATACTGACATTAAAACGTAATACAATCTGCTTATGAAAGACGTTTACCATTAATACAGCTGCAACATAGTACCCAAAAGCATCACTGACCTCCGTTTATACTTAACCGTAGGAATACGAAGGAGATACTGAACTTCATATTTTTCCTTTATACTCCGTACAGAAATGTGCTCATTTGTTTGGGATAATAGAAATGACAATTTATATGATCATATGACTTTTTCAAAGTTGTTGGGCTCAACTATTTTGACTGTGATACCATTTTCGTTGCTTCACGGCATTGTATCATGTGATACCAATGGTGAAAGAATAGACTCTCCACCGTCTTTGATTTTTTTGTTCACAGCTGATAGTTTGTGTGGATATACTCTCCTGCATATGTGTGTTAATTTCAGAGATTAAATGGAATGATGCTATCCTGTGCTTACTGGCCTCAAACCGCTTTCATACTCTTTTGTTTCTATTTTTGGATACTTTTGTGATGTCAGATGATGTCTTTCACTATTTTCTATAGGCTATATTTATGATCGACATGGTGTTTTAATCGAACACAACAAAAGTGAACATTTCCATTAGACTCTGACAAGATAAGACCCAACAATAATGCCTGTTTCGAAACTTATAAGGTGAAGCCATAACGAAACTGTAAAACACCGATTAATTTTGCATTGTAATTTTGTCATTATTAAGACTAGACTGATGTGTGCATAATGTCGACCGCTAGAGGCATAGGTAATATTTCCCGGAGTGCTGTTTTTTTACAGGTGTTCACATCATTATCTCCAACCCCTATAGATATATTTAAAATAAGAATTTAATTTTCCTTCCATGAAATATTATTTAATTCCTTCCATTTAGATTTTTTGCTCTTACTCCCCCCTAAAATTTCTGTACACTCTGAATATTAGGTATCTCCTCTTCATAATTGTACTCTAAAGGAAATATATACAAATTTTTAAATTCTTAATAGTAGATAAAGAAAAGTTAGTCAAATTTTGTAAAAAATAATGAGGTGGCTTAGGCTCCTCCCACTCGTAACTACATAAATTCTATTGGTCGTTTGCCATGATCCGATTTACGTTCCTGTGCACACTTTTCTACGTTTTAATATTATTTTAACTCTTTTACTCTTATTTACTCTCATTTAATCGCATTTAATCATATTTTAATCTTATATAGTAACTATTTATTCACTTTTAATCTCATTTAATCAATTTTAACCACAATTTTATATATAATCAACTCAATGCTCTTAGTATATATATATATTATTTATCTATCATTCTGAACTGGCATCTTGATATTATACATAACCGAATGAACCAATCCCTCTCAGAACCTTTCATCTTACTAACAGGAGATATGCCCTGCCGGGCCAGGTGCTCCGTCAATTACCGTACAATGGAGAACGGAAGCATAATGCTACATTAGAAATTGAAAAGTAACACTTGTTGTCTAATTGCTAATATTCGAAACACCATGAAATAAGATGTAATATCCCAATAATAATTATTAACCTGAAACTTGTTCTCTTGGGTTAACTTTGTTAAACAATAATACAAAATTTATTAATATCTACTTTTTTAATATTTCTCTGTAAATTAAAAAGTTTGAGGAGACTGTACTGAGGTAGATCCAAATAATAGGAAACATACATGGAGAAGGTAACACTACAGTCATTTTTTGTAAAAGGGAAAGTCCAAGATTAAATGACATTGTAAACTTGCTGAATAGTTCATACGAATAGCACATGCATTACTCATTATTAACCACTAAGTTGCTCATAAAATACATAAGATGTTTCTATGTACATGACTTTATGCTGACTCTCTCAAGCACTTCTATCAAACCGTAATTTAAGAAAGGCAGATATCGATAAAAATATCCAATATGTACATTATAATGCTGTAAACTCTGAGTGGTTGCGAGGTTTCTATTTCCGATGTCGGTCACACTCTAGCCATTTTGGATATGACTTCGCATGGGTCTCGTATAAGGAGCAGGTATGGAGATTAAATAACCAGCCGTAGATTATTAAAACTTAACAACTGTTCATTTATTTAACAGAAAGGAAATATTAAAAAATAAATAAACTGAATGCGGAATCAACCTATTATCCAGAGAGATCTCTCTAGATCAACCTGCTCATCTCAAAGGTTCAGCAGTGAGTCTTTCCCGCTTCCTTCTTTTCTAAGCAGGAAACCTAAGTTTTAGGGGAAATCGACACTCTCTCCCCCTCTTTGACCTTCGTCCTTGAGGTAGCTAAAGCCTTGAGGTCTGGAGCCTGGCCGAGTCGATCAAAGCAAAATTTCTCTTCTCTGTTGGTGCGTTGACAAAACGACACGCTTGACATCTCCATACATCAAGAAAACCATTACGGGGACAATACTGTCATTTTCAATTGTTGAAATGCACAAAAGTTTGCTTGACCACCGACAGACACGGACGCGACTCTTACAAATGATAAGTAGATATCGTAAATATTTTCAGTATGTGTTTGTAAGTACAGAAGACTACACACATAAGTTTGGAAGAAGTAAAGGTATTTCATTTGATTACATGCTAAACAAAGGAAACAACTGATGTACAAAATAGTTCATGCCTAGGAATTTAAAAAAAAACCTGTCATAACTAACACCAAATGTTTTTTTTTTATAAAAACTGCAAAAGTTTATCATTATTGTATCATTTTAAAAACATATTTTAACTTTAAATAAATTCTTACAGTATTTAAACTGTTTTTTCATTGTTTAAGCTGTAGCATTGTGCAGATAGAAGAACGAATATAAGGATATGTTCTGTTAGCTCTTAACAAGAATTTAGTTATATGATCAAACTTTAATTAAAAGTAATGGAGTCTCTTAACACATTAAAATGTGTGATTACATAGGAACTAATGTAGCGGACACGATTCTCTGGAAAGCAAACAACAAAAAGTTTAGTAAAAAAGGAAAATGAAAAATAATCGATAACTCAGCAGCTGTTACAATTTATATGAATACCCGTAATTTAATTAATTTCTTCACTTGAAGGATGAGTAGAAGTATAATAAAAAAAATTAAATATTCTCTTCATATTTCATGTATATTCTGATAAGTTTGAGCAGCTGTGTCGTGTAAACAATCTAAAGTTTAAATCAAATTTTTGATGCTTACAAATTCATAAACAAAAAATAAAATGCTTATTTGAATTAGTTAATGGCTGTTTCGGGATAGTCCTTCTCTTTCTCATGGATTCTTCAGTAACAATTTAAATTAATTATTACTCTTTTAGAAACATTCGTCCCGAATATTCACGGCAGATCTCACATGTCCCAATTATATGTTTAACTTAATAAATAGATTAATTATGTATAGATTAAGCTGGTACAATGAAATTTTAAATTTCTCTGTAGCGGCTTTTGTCAAAATGGAGATTTATCATGTTGATAAATAGCTCATCAAATTAATTCCTAATATTTTTTATCATTTCTATTTTTGGGTATTACTCATGTCAGATCTAGTACAATACAACGAATTCCTGATACGCGAAGTACGTGAACTTATTTTCACAAAATGAACGAAATTATAGAATTACTCTTGTAAAATTAACGCGAAATGGTAGGCACATACTGATTTGTGGTTTCAATAAAATTGCTGCTTTCAGTAATGCAAATTTCAGCAAATAAAATAATGTGAGCTAGCATATTACAGTGAAGATATGTCACAGGCGAATCCTGTGTCTGATAATAAGGCAGTTTCACACAGCATGGCACGTCTCAACTCATGACAAGTCTAGCTTAAATTTCAAACGGAAGGGCAACATACTGGTTGTCTATTGACTGTCGTAAACATGAAAATGAACGGGAAGGGCGTTAAAATGGTTCGTGAAGTTGAGTGAAATCGCTTTATGTCCAAAGTCATCGTAATGACATCAAAAATCACCAAAAAGTGGAATTTATGGTAGAAAATTCTCACTTCTGGCGATTTCTGTAGTGGTGTAGCGAAACGTGAACTGATACGCGAAATACGTGTATTTATTTTCACAAAATTAACGAAAATTATACGATTACTTGCTTAAAACTAACGCGAAATGATAGAATCATACTGATTTGTGGTTTCAATAAAGCTGCCACATTGAGTAATACAATTTTCAGAAAATAAGATAATGTGCACTATCATATTAAGATATATCGATATGGCTTAGATATGTCACAGGCGACTTCTGTGTTTAATAACGTGAGAAGTCATCATAATAACGTCAAAAGTCACCAGAAAGGGGAATTTATGTCAGCAAATTCTCATTTCTGGCGATTTCTGACGTCATTGCGACTCTGCTATGACTTATCTCGACCGTAATATTGCAGAGCCCAATATTTCTCACGTTCAAATGCAACATTTCAAATTCAGTTTTATACTTGTTGATTGGTTCTTTTAGGCAAATATTGCCAATAATAACGCTATACCAAGAACTTGATAAGTTCGCAATACACAAAGAAAGTGGCGTAGTCTTTTCTTCGCTAACAATAAGTGTAACCGTTCACACGCTGGAAAATAGGATTGAAATAGTTTGCCTGTATGAAATTGCCTATTTAATACAGGGATATTTAAAAAACAAAAGGATAGTTTTTACACCCAAATATAACATTTCAAATCGATTTTTAAACTTCTTTTTAATTATTTTTATTTTTAAGACACTAGTTTCTAATATTCTCACCAGAATAAAAACCTGACAATTAATTCCTAATAATATCAGCACAATATAATATACTAATATCGCAGTTAGTGTATCAAGACGTTAACTCCAATAAAACTAATTTCAACAGACATAATGGTATTTCTCATGATTACGTATAACTAGCAAAACCCAATTCAAAACTTAATCTTACCATTGAATGTATCGGTACGATTCCAAGTAAACCTAAAATTTTATTATGAATTCCTGATGCGTACAACTTAATATGGATGCAACCTGTTGTATCTTGGTATTACGTTTTTTTCAATTACATTTGTTCAGTATTTTAACAATTAGGTTATATCTATAGATTTGATTCTGTGTGAATGCATGAATAATAAGTAAGTTTGCTATATCATGTAGTTGATATTGCACTTAAAGAAAATTCACCTCCTGACGCAGCATTTTGATTTTCCCTTTTTTTTCTCTAGTAAACTAAATTCTGTTAACTCACAAGGATATTTTTCACTGAATAAGATATTTACAAATATATTTATTCTGCACCTCTTACCTTCACATGACTGTAAATAATAAATATCGGCGAGTTTACGTCTTGTTCCTTCGAACATCTTCTTTGTTTTACCACAATTTAAGTATAAAGTAAAACAGCTTCTACGGTAAACTTACTTTCTTTTCATAAAGAAAAATCAGGTATATGTGCAAGCATTTGAATTTTTATAAGTAATATTTCTCTTTTTGTTCAAATTAGACATCATGACTAGGAGCGCATCGAGTATGAAACTGTCGTTTATATTATACACTTTTGCTTATTTTACAGTACAATTTGGTTCTTGCAGTTAAATCTCCTTTTATATATATTCCAATTCAGTCTTATTAGAGTGATGTACCTATGCAATAATCAGTTAAAAACAACAATAAATAAATAAGTCCAAGGTACACTTTGACGCTGCATTTTTATTGTAAGTGAATTTTAATTGCTAAATGCTTAAAATAAAAAAATAAATATGAATATAAAAATGGAAACATAGAAATACACCCAAGAGCCAAACCATTACGACCACATGGATGCCACAAATTCTTGGTAGATGACCGGATATAGATATTTAAGCAATGGTTACACAAATCCAAGATAGTGTGAATTGGTGGTCTTTGATTTCTGAGCTGCCGTCCCATGACATTCCAAATGTGTTCTATCGTATTGAGATCCGGTGAGTTAAGCGGCCAGGACATTAACTGGAATTCAGAATCATGTCGTCTACTGCTACTTTCACCGCATTGATCCACTTTGCATAAGTAGTAACAACTGTAGATCATCGAGAACAACCCACGAGTCGTGCAGTTTCGGAAATACTTGTTCCGAGCCTTCGAGCCATTACAATCTGCCCTCTGTCAAAATCGCTTAGTTCAGCAGCATTTCCCATTCCACACAAAAGTAAGTGAAAGAATGATTCTTCAGACTCTCCAGCTGCACTTAAATACAACTTCCACGTGATCACGTGCCTTCCACGTCATCCAGGCGAGTTCATTGCAAAATGTAGGGGTGGTCATAATGTTTTACCTCCCGAATGTAGTTAATATAAAAGTTAAAAAATTACATGCACTCATTTAAATTTTTTAGATGAAAATGGTAGAAAAAATGTAATACAAACTAAGAGTAGGTTTATATTATAATATTTACGCTTGGAATTTTCTTTTGATTAAATCGCCAATTATAGTAAAGTGAATATTAAAATTATATGTCTGGCACTAAGATAAAACAGTAAGTAAAATAGAGGAAATACAAAAAACACTGATAAAAAATAGAAGTGTATTTATACTCTGCCCAATTATTCCCATATGGCCAACAGATTAAGATTAAATTCCTGATATTCTTGGCATAATTAAATGTGTTTATTTGTCTCGATTAAGTCGGCATTTCCAATAAAGTGAATTTCAACAAACATAATGATAATTCTCGCATTTAGATATGACACTTTCAATCCATTTAGTCAGAAATTTGATTCATGATTATTGAATATTGAATCTTTTCAGTGAGTGTGGTGTAAGTGGCCGAATTCTACCTTTAGAAATTTTAATTTACAAACGTGTTTAATCTGTACACTATTAAATTTGTTCTCACAGCCATCATTAAATTAGAAGGAGTTTTATCAAAATTTTTCTACTTTAAATAATTTCAATTTAATATAAATAAATAAATAAATAAATATATATATATATATATATATATATATATATATATATATATATATATATATATATATATATATATATATATATATATATATATATATACATATATATATACATGCATATATATATATATATATATATATGTATACATATATATGTATATATATATGTATATATATATTATATAATTATGTATTATATATAATGGCCATCTATATATACATAGAGAGAGAAAGATGGCCATGCATATGTATCCTTATAACTTACACAAATATGCGAATATAATTTTCTATATGCAATTTCTCTATATTTGTGTCACCTAAACATACTTTTAGTCTGATCCTGTGGAATCAAATTAGTAGAAAAATATTAAATAGATTTTCTAAATGTAATGAAATTCTTCTCAGAAAGGATCATAAAAGAATTATAAACTTTTCTCATCTTGTAATAATGCTTTACGTTAATTGTCCAGAGCTACAAAATTCGATTTTGTTATTGTTATTCTTATTACATATTAGAAAGTTAATTGAATTTTCTATAAGTGACTTAAGGGGTATATATATCGATAAGATTATATTATATGGACTGTTTTATGGAAAGATAAACTAGTAAGTATTTGGTTCTTATTATTAGATTAGTTGTTTCACGGAATTCATTTTTTTTTCATTATACGATTTCATGCTCTTCCAATAATTAATTTTATAGGAAAATGCATAAAATATTTTATATCTCTTATAGGGGGGGATATGTTTCAGTAATAATACTACTTGAATGATTTCATTGAATACTGAAACGAATTTTAATTATAATTTCTGTTATTGCCAAATTTATTAAATAAGTCTTGCAAGCTAAGTTAAAATGATTTGCGTTATGTGCTTTGTATAAAATATAATTTACTAATATTTCTCATTTATTTTAGGTAAAGGATTTAAGCCAGAAAATAGTGAAAGGTAACCTTTTTTTTCCTAAATAATTCAAATAAAACTTCCGAAATATTTTTTAATATTTTACTACACAATACCATTTAAAGACGAAAGAAAACTACTTTTAAAATCTTTTTATACTTTGTAAATTCTATGTTCTAATATTTTTAATAACTCTAATATTCTACTAATTCTTATATTTTGCAAATTTTATATTGTTTATATTTCGTAAATTTTGAAACATTCTCTTGTCTGACTTATATTTGAATATTTTATAAATGAATTTCGTTTTAGTTTAAATTTCCTAACAAGTATATATTGTTTTTTAATGTATTTTTTTAATCAATACATTTCAAAGACTATTAAATTATGTTTGCAAAAATAAACTATGTTTAAAATCTTTACACACATTTTAAAGTATTTTATATTTAAATCATATATTATTCTAAATTGTTGAATATTTATAGTTTTTAAAACAGGAAAAGTAACACATAGAATTAATAATTTTAATACAGTAGCCCATTGTCGATATATCGTGTTTTTTTTCCATATTTATGTTTCGGAAGAATAAAAGAATTAGAAACATATTAAATATATAAAATTATAAAAAATAAATTAATAATATTTAAAATACATAAAATTTAAAAATAATAATAATAGTTATGGGTCTTATTTAAGAGATTATTTTTTTATTTTTGCACTCATTTTATTTGTTTTATTATTGCTTTTTAACTATACACGTTCATAAACGAAGCTTTTATACCATGTCCCCCCTCCTCCAGATATATCTGGTATTTTCCTTATCCTTTGATATGTTCAATGCAACGAAAATCTAATGTACTTTAAAATGAAATCCAAACTTCATGATAATTTATAAAAATCTGTAGATCTGGTGGTTAAGACGTGGCTTTTTTATAATACTGAAGGTCTGTTTTCTTGCTCGCGTGTTCGATTCTGAATCAAAAGTATGGCAGTAGATGCCTTTGGTTATCTTCTTTTATGATTTTAACAAAACGAATTACCTTTTTACTATACAAGGCTCAAGTCAAACTCAAGCGTCTTTACCTCATTACTCCAGAGATGGCGTACTGTGCAGAAGTATAGACTAGAATCTGAGTTCAATCCTGGAAGATCACTAAACATATATCAGATTATACAAAGAGAATACAAAGAGAAAATATCTTGTATTCTCTATGAAAAGAAAAAAGTCCCTTTAACAAACAGAAAGTGTATACAAAGGGAAATGTCTAGGATGTATCTTTGTATCTCGATTACTTCTTTCTAGAAAGTGTAGAAAGGTTCCTTATTAAAGAAAAATTCTTCTCCTATAAGTGATTCAAAGTGAGAGTATACTAGCCTAAAATAGAGAATAAACGTTTGAAGCTATCTGGATGGTCACTAGAAAGCTCCTCACCTTTCAGAGTAATCATTATGTTTCAAGATTGACGTTTTAACTCAAACGAGTGCATAGCGACCCCCCCCCCAATTCTGATGCAACAGTGGTAGCAGTAAAACACATAAAGTCATAATCTTAGATTTAAGAATAGAAAAAATGATCTATAAAATGATTTTCTGTTTAAGTATCAACTTCCATCTGCTTGTTGTTGAGTTTGGTTTTTATTCAGATTTGGTATGTATTGTTTTTCTGGGGAAGTTCCTTAGGCATGTAATGCATTTCTGTCGAATGATAGCCGGATGGTAGATCACTGCTCTTCGGCACCGGAGTTAACGGGTTCGATTCCCGCTGATGGCATAGATATTCATAGCCGTTCTAAATCGCTTTAAGCATTAGGTCCCGGTCTCCTTAGTTCTCGTTAAGCGAAAAGTAGACAGTAGTGCTCCAAACTAAACCAAATGAAACATAATGCATTTCTGTAGAAAATGAATTAGGCATGTCCTATAGAAATTGCTTATCTGTATTGCATTAAGATATGGTTTTGTTAAGGTTATAAATTTGTCTCATGTATTTGTATGATCATCTGTAAAAAGGTGATCCAAATAAGTGATATGCTCCACTTGCTATCAATGACAGACACTGAGTATAATTTTACTCTAAGGACTTGTTTATAATTGTAATCAACACAAGGTTTTATGTAGGTTTTAGTGTTATCTGTCGTATTTTGTAATACCATTTATATTAGACAGGTATTAAATACAAATAAAAGCATAATAAAATGTAATTAATTTTTATACAGCTGTTCAATGTGGATTTATGATTAATAACCATTTGCAAAATAGTCATCTAAATAAATGCTACTCCCTAATGCTTGCTATCAAGTTCACGTTTGGCTATAACTTCACTTAACTAATTAGTTAATTAAGAAGTTAATTTTTAGGTATGAATTTCATATATATATTGTGGCTAGGTTTTGTGTTTAACTTTAGAACTAATTGATATCAAATATATTACACAAGTATAACGTATATCAAGTATTGGAAATTGTATCAGACTATAGATTTAATCAAAGCATCATAATATGATTTGAATGTAACGGTAATATGTCCAAGGTGAATATTCATTATGATCATGCGAATATTCATTAACTTCACGGCTATCAGTAATCAGTATTCAAAGCACAGGTTTAAACCATTTCCAAGTTATAAGGAAATTCATTTATGAGTTATATCCAAAACTGGAAGATTTGTCCTGAAAGATGGTGATTTTAAACCTATTGAAAGGATTTTGAAAATAAACAGTAAGAAAATGTTGAGATCATCCAATTGATTTATACTTCACAACAACATTAGTTTACTAAATAAAAATTCAAATACCTTTTTACATTTACTCACATGTTTACTCATTTATCTTACTAAAATGTAGGGCATTTGTTCTTATACGCAGTAACACAGATACTAAATTAAATTCAGATGTAGACACAGCATGACTTTCTTTACATTACGGCATGTTCGATATCCAGTATAGAGAAATTTGTGATTGAATTTGGGACAGAAATTGCAGATTGCATTCAAAATGGAGGTAAACAGAGAGATGTTAAAGCGTAAAATTTTAGCAGTACACATAGGGTTTATTGAAGAATTGGGTTCCCCTTAGCAAATTTGGCGAAAATATTGGCGATATTTACTAAAACACAAAGGCAATCCATCCAAACGTTGTATTTCTTGCTTTTCCTGGCGACTTTAATTAATGCACAGTGCGCCATCGTAAGAGAATTATTTACTCCTACTTAATTAAAGAAAACGACTTGAAAACCGGACATTTATATTTATGGGCAATTAATCCCTTAACAGTTTGCAAACGCAAAAACTCCAAATTATTAAAAATCCATAGTAAACCATTAATGGTTTGTTATATCTAAATTTTTTAAGCATTGCACACTTTTAATATATAAAAAAAGAGTAACACAAGGAGATTGGACGCAAATAGCATATAAATTATAATATAAATGCAGATTGTTTGTACACAGTGAGATCTGGGAAAAATGTTGGGCGACCATACTCAAACCATTATCGCCAAGTTGGCGGGGGAACCGAAGTATTCATTCAACCCATACACATATATTGTAGCAACATTTTTGAGTTTGAGATATGCCCATACGTTCCCAAGGGAAGTTGTTCAATTCTGTCTTAAACTGCAAAATAAGGAATGAGGCAAGTTATAGTTAAAGTTTAATTTCCCAAACATTAATTCATTTCCCCATTATATAATTTGGATGAAATGGTAATCTGTTCAAGGTAAATATACATTACCATCATACGAATATTCGATTACTAATAATTTCCCTTCATTTCCTTCAGTAATATTGCCTTGAAGATAACATATTTTTCTATCTCCAATTTGGGAAAATTAATCTAAGCAGTATTACTCTAAGATTTTAAAGATAAAGATAACATTAATATGCTGATAATATTAATAAATATATGAAGGCAACCTATTACGTTTGGTGGCAAAAAATGATAAGAAAGGTTTTACGGATCATAACCGTATATTAAAGAAATAATATTAGTCCTGGTAAATAGAAATATGTATACACTGCTTCCTTTATAATTTACCGAAGAAATAACTTTTTTGAGAATTGTTGCTGCTAATTGTGGTTGACTAACTGTAAAATCTACTGTAGCATTTATTTCCTTAAGTACTATTGCCTTGAAGATCAGAGATTCTTCTATCTCTAGTTTGGAAAATAAATCTGGGCAAAATTACTCTCAGATATTGAAGATAAAGATAACATTAAAGTACTGATAATATTGATAGATATATGAAGGCAATCTATTGTGTTTGGCGGCAAAAAATGTTAAACAGGGTTTATGGATCATAACCGTATATTAAAGAAATAATATTAGTCCTATTAAATAGAAGTGTGTATACACTGCTTTCTGGAATTTACAGAATAAAAAACTGTTTTTGAGAATTTTTGCTGCTAATTGTGGTTGACTATTTAACTGTAAAATCTACTGTAGCATGCGTTGTAATAGATATTACGTACTAATGGATATTAACCAATTTTATAATATTAGACGTTCATCAAAAATTTGAAAGCACAGAAAAAACCTTATATATATATATATATATATATATATATATATATATATATATATATAAATATATATATATATATATATATATATATATATATATATATATATATATATATATATATATATATATATATATATATATATATATATATATATATATATATATATATATATATATATATATATATATATATATATATATATATATATATATATATATATATATATATATATATATATATATATATATATATATATATATATATATATATATATGTATATATATGTATATATATATATATATATATATATATGTATATATATATATATATATATATATATATATATATATATATATATATATATATATATATATATATATGTATATATATGTATATATATATATATATATATATATATATATATATATATATATATATATATATATATATATATATATATATATATATATATATATATATATATATATATATATATATATGTATATATATATGTATATATATATATGTATATATATATATTTATATATATATATATATGTAATATATATATGTATATATATATATATATGTATATATATATGTATATATGTATATATATATGTATGTATATATATATATATATATATATATATATATATATATATATATATATATTATATATATATATATATATATATATATATATATATATATATATATATATATATATATATATATATATATATATATATATATATATATATATATATATATATATATATATATACATGAACAGCTATTTAATTTAATTTTTCTACTAGTCTAAAATACCAGAATACTCCTAAGTAGTTAAAAAATGCTTATGTTTATTGAAACATTTTATTTTAGTCTGTTTCAATATTTTCAGAAATACAAGATGCATGTCATTGAAGATAGAAATATTTTATCACTAGATATTGGAAATCTTAGAAATTTAATTTCTTCGTAGGATGCTCTTCAAAAAATAGCGTATGAGAGAAAAACAAATATAATGTCTCGTAAATAAGAGAGGATTTTTCTCCCACTTTATGCGATTTAACCAAAAATCTTTTACGGATCCAAAGTGTTTCGAAAACAGAACAAAAATTGAGTTATTAGACTAAAATATTTGATAGTAAGAACTCTCATTTCTTTTTTATTTTATGCAAAATGTGTTATGCCGTCTGTGCTTTTTTTTTCTATTTCATGCAAAAATGGATAAACATATAGTAATGTATTTATTTACAGATCTTCAAAGAAACATTTGTATCACCCTAAATCAATTCGTGGTATGCTATATTTGTATAAGTAATATTTCTTATATTTCTTTCTTATAGTGATGCTGAAAGTGGACGCTCCGCAGAACTGATCCAAAACGGTCGACCTCGCCCTGGTGCTATACCACCAGATGCCCTGTATACAACGAAACGGGATGCCAATAATCCATCCCCAGATAACAGACCGTTATATGAAAATGTCAAAGTATGTATAATGTTAGATAATTATATATATATATATATATATATATATATATTATATATTTGTATGTATATATATATATATATATATATATATATATATATATATATATATATATATATATATATATATATATATATATATATATATATATATATATATTATATATTTGTATGTATATATGTATGTATGTGTGTGTATATGTGATGAACCGTAGGAATACACATCATCCATCAACACCCGCTGAATGTAGTAGTGTCCATTGGGAATACAATATGGAAACAGCTGAGTCCAGTGCCCCAATCCTAGAATGGGACACTAGACTGTTCTTCAGAGTGCAGCATGCAGAGGTTAAAATATGTCCAACTTCGTCTAAATAATTCGTTTACTTCCAGTCTTACATAATTACAATTACAAAACAACAGGAGAATACATATCATTGAGAAAAATTTCGTTTTCGAGGCATTTCTATAGGGAGTGGTGTAATTTTCATTCCCTGAAATAGTGAATTCTCAGTTTATATTACAATGGATACAATTAGATAGTAATATACTTGTAGATCAGTAAATTCGATTAGTAAACAAATGAAATATTTAGTTTCCTTTAAGTCTATCTGCAAGTATCAAAACAGTTGACAATAGGCACATAATTAGTCAACACTGATCTAAATAAGCATTAGTTTCAATCAAACATTTCTATTGTCTTATTAAATTTGTCGAAGAGTTATTAGACTATATAAACGAAAAGTTGATTTGCCTGCCATTAAATATAAACTTCACAAAGCTCTGAATCTTTTGTCTATTTCATTGTCTATTGTACCGTACTCTTGACATCAAGCCGAATCAGTAGTGGTTTGATAGATTTCAAAGTTTCTAACATCGGTTTGCATGTTTACTTGTAACATTGCCACTAATTCCGGTAGACGTCTGTTCGACGAAGTATATAATTTGTTTTGTTGAATTAGTAACCCCCCCCCATATATATATATATATATATATATATATATATATATATATATATATATATATATATATATATATATATATATATATATATATATATATATATATATATATATATATATATATATATATATATATATATATATATATATATATATATATATATATATATATATATATATATATATATATATATATATATATATATATATATATATATATATATATATATATATATATATATATATATATATATATATATATATATATATATATATATATATATATATATATATATATATATAATATATATATATATATATATATATATATATATATATATATATATATATATATATATATATATATATATATATATATATATATATATATATATATAATATATATATATATATATATATATATATATATATATATATATATATATATATATATATATATATATATATATATATATATATATATATATATATATATATATATATATATATATATATATATATATATATATATATATATATATATATATATATATATATATATATATATATATGGTATCGCTAATCGGGGGAAAAAGGTGCCATAAGATTCTTATATCCCTTTGTGGTGCAGTCTATCTGAGAAGTCATAGGCGATAGGACTGATTCGTCCTTTTATGCCTGAAATCTTCACAAATATTCTACTCACTTATATTATTTAAGATACCCAACTAGAAGAACATGCATCTTTATTTTCTAAATTAACTCCTATTTTATAGAATTGATAAGGGATCTCATTCAGAAGCGAGGTGAGATCTGAAAATCTCTTTCATTCTGTCTGCAACATAAAATGTCAAAACTTTGAAACGATTTTCATTCTTCCGTTTACATTTCAGCCTAGCCAGCTAGATGGACAAAATGGAGCATCAGTGGTTTACGCTAGTCTTGACCTCTCCAACCCCGTCGTTCCTCATAACACAAGAAATGGCAATTCCAGTCGTGGAGGCGGGAGGCAACATTACGCACCGCCAAGGAGAGACAGAACGGAGTATGCCGAAATCCAGTTCCAGCCAAAGGCTTACGAGCAAGCGTCACTCTAGTTCCACTCAACGTCGTGGTCAAGACTTTCCTTCATGTACATTCCGCTATAAGTGTGCTTCCATTTTGCGGACCATTACAAACCTTCGAGCTTGTGTCAATAAATTCCTGAGAGTTATCCATGTTTGATATGATGTTACCGTTCATTAGGTTTTAAGTGGATCACGTATTGCTACCGTAATTGACTCACTTGCCTTTGCCACTTAAGGCTTATATCAAGCAGTCCGAAGCCTGGAACAGTGGTTGTAAGAAACAACAATTTTGCAGTGCTCTTAAGCATGTGAATTTGTTCGGTGTCAGAGTTGCATTGGTAGCTAGTCGTCACATTTACAGTAAATTACCAAAAACATTAACTCGATGGTGTTTTACAAGTGAGTGATAACTGTTCAAGATTAAAAATTCCAGTGTGTTAATTTGATAAATACTCATTTTTTATACCACTTTTAAAAAATTTAAAAGCTGGGTAACCAGCAGCAGAAAGCGTCATCAAATGTGAATGCAGAGGAATCTATATAGTTTTCTGATTTACCGTACTAGTTTTCTCTATATGTTGTTTCAAGTATCAGCTTAATATTCACCAAATTATATTTGTCCCCTTTAATGACATCTGCAATGAATGATTACTGTTTGTTCAGAATTCCAGTTAAAGAGATATTTTAAAGTAACAGCAATATCGCATGAGATTTTCTTGCAACCTAACATTGTGTAACTCGTTATTGAAGAAAAAACTTTTACGATAGCAGACACGAGAAAATATGTGAAGCCAAATACACGGGTATGATTTGAAGTACTTCATAACAACAGAAGTGGTACTTCGTTTTACGAAATGTACTAGTTTCGAAAATGGCGAATCCCGAATCATAAACTCGTGAAGAGAAGAAGAAAAAAAAATGTTTCTAAGCCCAAATGTGTCATGTATAATCTGCCGTCATTGGCAGCAGTACTTGTTTTAACAGATGTTACATCGTTCAAAATGTTGTTTTAGAGTGACAGTTAGCAATTAATCTGGAGGTTTTTGTCCTATATCTGAGATATATTGCTGCCGAACACGAAAAGCTAAAGTCTGCTCCGTGATCGTTAAATTTTCCGTAGCTTTCTGCATAAGGTACTGTGCAGATCTCCACGAAAACGGCATTTCCAATTGTCTTTCTGCAAGGAGCTTATTTACACTATGTATTAAGAAATGTCGATGTACATTGGTGACTAAATCAAAACAAGAATTTAAAGATATCTTTTTATTTAATTTATTTTATTTTTGGAGAAATTATTATAACGGTGGGAAATATCATTTGAATATTATATTTTTATTATTTTTATTTGCACTCTGATAATCTACTTTTTTATATTCTTTTCATGTTTAGTTCTAGTAATTTTTCCATCTACCTATGGGCAACTAACATTTGTATAACTATGTTTTTGTTTTTCGCAAACATAATACGAGCTTTCTGTAGATGTTGCATATCGTGTGTATTAGTAATAACTAGATGATATATAATTGAGTATGATCCATGAAAAACGGCTCAAACTCATTCTTAAAGCTTTATATATGATGTTAATTGCTTGTGAAATATATTCCTGACTACATGAAATGTTACTTAAATATTGTGATATACATTCATCATATATATTTAGACATACGCTTAGAATGTTTTGCGATTTGCTATATAATAAGAATGTAAGCACTGGCTTGGGTCTTATTACGAATTTGTTTTTATGAATGTTGTTCATATGCTTGGAATTTAGTACATCATCATCTACTGTAAAATATGCTTTAAGCTCTTAAAAACATTAAATATAATAAAGTAAAATTATAGAAAATCATTAAATAAATCATATGTAGTCTTAGTTTTACATCGATATTTTTTGCAATGAAATCACAGGAAATAACTTTTGTATCAAAACCTTCAATATTAAGGCTTAAAAGATTTCAAAATTTTATGAATATTGATGTGTAACATAAATTTAAACTTTTCTATTATAGTATTATATATATTTAAGAATTGAATTTATCATCATGTACACAATTTTTTTAAAACAAAAGTAAATGATTTGTTACTGTTCATTAAACTATTTAAATGAGGAATTAGTCAAAAATTTGTGTATTTATATTTTAAAATATTTTGAATTCTAAGTGAATATTTTATTATTTATCCTAAATAGTACTACATACCTACTTTCTGGATTTGATCTGAGTAGTACTCAGTACAGTTTTTTATAGTTAAAACTTTTTTTAGAAATATTTTCATTCCTTTCCTTAAATTATTTTAATTTATTGCGTTTGCATTTTTTTGAAAATTGTACTACCAATACATTATTACATTATTTTCTATATCAATAATTGATAAAAACATTAATGCAAATATTTTATAGATTTCTTTTGTGCTAAAAATATGAAGACAAAGACAACTTACTTGTAGCACAAAATTAAAGTTAAAAATAAAAGCAAATAGACATTCCCCACAATTGGTCGTGTATCGAAAATATTGATTATTATATGAATAAAATCTGTTATAAGTATAATCTACTAAAATAGCTGTTTGTGATTAAATTTTACTTAATTTTGTGTAATTTTGCTTAAATTCTGTTAAATTTGAAACATATGAAATACAGATTTCCAATTTATTTCAAACTTGCGTATTATATTGTAAGTGATCCTCAATAAGTTATTTCTCAAATCTTTACTTATAAGAAAAATCTAAAACCAAGAATTTGATTTCACAAAAAATGGCATTATTAAAATGCCCACATCTATTTTGATTAGAATAGCAAAGTTTAATTTATATGTTTTTACAAACAATGTAGTATTCATCACAAACAATATTTTATAGTCGTGTTTCCACGAAACATTCTGATTATTCTACCTTGCAAATATTAGTACTGTAAGCCATAACAAGTTGCCTGACATATTCCGTTGCATTACACTAAATTAAAACGGTTTTATGATAGATTAAAAGAGTGAAAAATTGTAACATATAAATTTGGCAGCGAATAAACGCTAGCGTATTCCGCTCATTTAAGAATTGTTAATTTAACAGATATTCATTTTCATCATCGTGACACTTGTAAATATTTCACTCACTGTATATAAATGTAGCTTTGTAATTAAACTCATAATGCAGCTTTTACCGCCAGGAGAAAATCAAAATTGCTCGAAAGATTCCCTTAACAAAATGATTCTAACTATTTAGTCCTTGTTTTCGCATCATAAAATTTCTGGCATTTAATATAGTTTCTTAATAGAATTATTTTCTGTTGTTTGTTTGTGGCATGATATTGTAAATCATGAGCAATATTCTGTAAGGTAGTTAAAAATAAAAGCAGATAGACATTTCGCACAATTGATCGCGTATCGAAAATATAGATTATTAGTTGAACAAACACTGTTATAAGTATAATCTAATATAATAGCTGTTTGTGATTAAATTTTACTTAATTTTATGTATTTTTAAAATTCTTTTAAATTTTAAAGGCTTAATTTTGTGTATTTTTTTTTAATTCTTTTAAATTTTAAAGGATTGAAATGCAAATTTCCAATTTATTTCAAACTTGCATATTATATTGTAAGTGATCCTCATTAAGTTATTTAATACTAAAGTTATTTATTACTACTAAATTAAT
>CM063498.1:177752944-177767944 GCA_032207245.1 Pardosa pseudoannulata
TATGCTTCTGATTTTTGTGCATATCTGATTATCAAAAGCTGCTTTCGCATACACGTTTGGAACATTTTTGTAAGTTCACTCTGTATTTGCATTATGTGTTTGCTTTCTTGTTTTCATATTGGAAATGTTCATCTTTTTGTAAATGCATCTGTGAATATTGTAAACATGTGTTACTGCAAAGAATTAATAAACAAATGTCAAAAACCTTGTGAATTGTTATAGATAAATAAATGTAAAATCGTTTTTGTAATAAAGAAATTAAAAAAAATATGTTATATCTCAATTTTAAATAGACATTTTATTATAAGCAGATTTTCACACAACATGCTGTATACTGTATAGCTTTACTTTTAGACAATTTTAGGTGTTTACTGTTAGGCAAAGTTGTTCACCATGTAGGTACACAGCTCTTTCTTTATGTACTGCAGGGAATTATCAAAGGAAATCCCTTTAAATGGGGAATTACGGCAACTCTATAAAATGAAGATTGCCGTGGTGTAGTACATTGCTGTTGTTATTTTAAAGCCATTAATAACCCAAGTTTGCTTTATATCGTCTTTAAGTATAGTAAAATGCCACTGATCTATATTACAGTATGCAAATATAGAACAAAAGACAAGGAAATATGCTAAAAATATATAAAAAAGGTTAAAAGTAAAAGAAGCACTCCACGTGCTACACCTGAAAGACTCCACTCTTTTCCTTATTTCTGAACTACTCCAGTAACAGTCTTGCAATTCCGTCACTTTTCTCACATTTAGTCACTTTTTTTTACAATTGATCACTTTTTTAAGTAAACAGTCACTTTTAGTCACTTTTTCATGGTGTATCACAGCAAGTCTGTTGTTGAAAAAAGAAATTCTGAATTAATAAAAAAAATATTTTAATAAAAGATCAAAATTATGATGCACTAATCTTATTTTTCTTATTAAAATGTAATTAGTCATATGGTTTCTAGAATTTAGGGATTTTAAAAAGTCGTAAAGAAGTTCCTGAAATCTACATTTGTATTGAAATGTACATTTAATACATTAAAGTAACTTACTTCAAAGCACACATTTCTCTTTTTCTTCACAATTTTTGTTTAGATACTCTAATCTAGCTATGTGCATATTTCAAAACTTCATTAATATATGCAGAAAATTGTGATTCTAAAATTAATATACTGTATGTATTCAAATCTAATATATAGATTTTCTTGAATAAAAAGCAATGTTGAGTTGTGTTAAATAAAATTTTTAATTTTTTTTTGTATTTGACGCTAAAATCATGTCTTGCATGAATCATTTGATTTATAGTTAAAATAAATAGAAAATTCTTAATAATAGCATCTGTAATCAAGAGGAGAAAAAAATCGCTTTTTTTTTCAAATGTTTAATCACTTTTTAGTCACTTATTCTGTACTATTTGTAACTTTTCTCGCCTTTTTGAAAGTACCTCAACAGTTGCAACCCTAAATAATCCTATACCTTTTCCATTATCCTGTGCTGATGCATTCGTTGTTCCATTGTCCTGTGCACAAAGCTTTCTTTCCCGGATCTGCCCATCAGAAGGACCGGGACTCCAAGGATGATCCTGTATCGCCTCCTGGAGACCAATCTCAACTCTCCAAAACTTGGTGAAGTTTAAGTGTAACCGTTTTCACACCACACTCTTCCTATAGTCATGAAAAAATAGTTGGGCATGCAACCCACAATGTGCGAGTGCGGCGACCAATTCAGTTTCGCAAACCTTATATATAACATAGCTGCACTGTCACAAAGTTCAATAAAAATAATTCTCAATTGCTATCTTGTAGTCCTCGATATTTACTTTTGTTACATGTAATTACGTACATCTTTGCTTCTGATATTTCTGCACACGTGGAAAGGAATTCAAGAAAGATTATCAGTTTTAAATTTCAAGAATTGAAGAGTAGATGATTGTGATATGTATTTGCTGTAGGAGAAAATGCAGTCTCTCAAGGTGATGACCAACAGAGCGTCTAGGCCAGCCGCACATGTAAGTGGAGTACTCGAGACAAATTACAAAATTGAAAAAAAAAACTAATTCCTCCTGCTGAATTTTGTTTATTTTGAATATAAATAAAAGTGTAATTAGGAAATAAAAATGCTAATTAGTACATTATGCCAAAGGGACCATACTCCGTCGAAGATATGACAAACATGGCGTCTTGCTACTAGAAGTAATAAATGGTGTTCGAATTGGTGAAGAAAAATTAAGCTCCACTCTCCTTCTTCCTTGCTCTCTCTCTTCCGCAGATCTCCCGAAAATATTGGACAGCGTTGCATGGGCCGAAGATGGCTACTCCACGGTTAGCAACCCCTCTTGACCAACGGGGTCGAAGAAGGGTCACTCAGTTCGCTTTCGCCTCTGGGTCAATTTTGCTCTGGCGTTGTTGAAATGTAACTTTTTGTTACACAGTCCAGATAGCATTAATGTGATGGAAGTAATGCCATGTGACTTGATCAGTATAGATAGAATATAATTTAATACGGTACTATAAATACCTAAATTTAGGCATATTGTTCTTATTAGAATTCGAAGAAAGCTTTAAGACACTGGTAATGTATTCAAGCCATCAATTAACAGTTTTATACGTACTACAATAGATATGTAGTAAGCATGTGCAATGTCTTCATTTACCAACAGTTGCTAGAAAGATAACTGTCCTAGGTTCATATCAAAGTTAATAGTTAAAGTTAATAGTTAATAGTTAATAGAACAAAGCTGTAGTTGCAAAATATAACAATCCATATATATCCTAAACAATTGACTGCTTGAAAGAGGGTTGTATGCTAGAAAACTTATGTTCGTGACCCTCTGATTCATACAGAAAAATGAAGTATAGGCTCTTTAAATGACTGTATGCGTGACGTGTATACAAGGTATGTTCCAAAATTAGTGAGAAAAAAATTACGAAAATTAAATAATCATAAGTACAAAGAAAAATAGTTCATAATTTTCAAAGTATACTCCTTGGACAACTATATAGCAAATCCAGTGCTGCCGCTAGATGTTATATCATTTTTATATCAGTTTGTGAGAAGCAGTGACACTCTGTAGTTGCAAACAACACCGTGTGGGGTCAAGTGTTCTCTTGTTGAATCATATAGCCAGCAATCTCTGGGCGGATTTAATTTATCATTTTCCTTAACCGTTTGAGCCCTTCCAAATAAAATTGTGCATATACTTTTGAAAATTGCACAATTTAATATAAACTTAAATGATGTTTATTACTGTCGGAAAGCGCAAGCAGTAAATTCTAAAACTGCTTTTTAATTATTATTTTTACTTTTTCCTTTTGTATTTAATGATTACAGCGAGTGTTGACCTTACTGGTTGAGCCAAACTGATGCGGTCAGTTGTGATGTAGCTCAATGGTAGATCTATATCTTCCTAGCTACTTTAGTCTTAATTACTATAAACACTTTTTTAGGGGTTAGTAGTGTAGGTAGAGGAGTTATTTATCTGCAGTAAATCAGAGGTCGATGTTTAGAATATTCTTCACGCATTTGATGTTTCATCCATTTTCGTAGTCTATGGTCGTCCTACGCACGGATCATCTTCAATATGTTGTCGCTACATGCAGTGTGCCATGTAGACTTCACTTTATTGTAGACTCAAAGCTTCATTTATGAAAGCCTCTTTTAAAATTTGTGAGTTCATAAGTATAGTTACAAAGTTTAACGCAAAAGATTATTTCATAGCTTAGCTCAGTAGATCGCTGTATCTTAATCATAAAGTATTTTGCTCTAAATAAGGATAACAGTTTGAAAAATGGGAATGTCTTGTGAATTAAGAGCAGATTCCAGACTTTTAGAATATGTTATTTGCATATCAATAAACCACTGGTTATTCTTGGTGACTTCTCCAAAATGCACAGAATTATTTTTTCTATTACTTCTGGGACATAAATTCTTTTAATCTGGAAAACGGTAAATAATGAACTACATAAAAATTAGTTTCTTGTCCCTTATATTAAGTTTTTAGAGGATCATTTCGTAAAATATTTATCTCGGTGAACAATAACGATTAACCTAATCAAATTTAATCACAACAATGAAGAAATCTATCTTAATGTTCGAATGATTATGTTATCAACTTGAATCACACCATTTCTCAGCTATCACTTTCTAAGAATATTCAGAAACTAAATAAACCAAATTCCTTGGAGCATTCAGACACAATTCCTCTCAAATATGTGTACATTAGTACCAGTGAACCTACTGAGCAATTTCATAAAAAAGTGTTGTAAAGAATTCCTTTTGATTAGGAGGATGATCATACACATTATAAAATATTTTTATATATCTTATATAAAAAATTGTTTTACTATCATTTGTTTGTCAAGTTCCTTATGTTCATCTTTTTTTAAATTTGAGAGCAAAAGATAAAATACCAATAGCCCAAAATGACTCCAGAAATCCCAGAAATTTTGTAAAAAAAGAGATTTGTCAGTATAGTAATTAGAGGTAAGTCCACAGCTTCCTTTAAAACACAAGGTTTGTTATGAGGAACAAGAAGTAAAAAAAAAGACTACTTCGATTTTGGGAGAAATCATCATATTTTGTCATAAATTGTTTCTTCTGGAATATTAAAAAAACAAATGTAAGAATTTTTCATTAGAATATTATGATTCTCATATCTTTATAACTGAAATAATTTAAGGATAATGTACATTAATGTTGGTTTACAATATTGGTTACTAATTATTATTGTTACTTTTTTTAAAATTAATGTCTCATACAATGCATGAGGTGTAAATATATAGTCCTTTGCGAATTAATTAATAACCTAGTGCTTAACAACAAACAGGTATCCATTGAAAGTAATACCACATAGTTTGCATACAAAATCTGTTGTATTTCAATAAATAATATAGTTGAATAAGAATGAATTCGTACTATCATAGTCGATAAACCTTTGACTGCCCTGTATATCTCATATGATATTACATATCCAATTCTTATACACTTGTATATCACATATAATGTACAATAAACTATATATATATATATATTATATATATATATATATATATATATATATATATATATATATATATATATATATATATATATATATATATATATATATATATATATATATATATATATATATATATATATATATATATATATATGAAGCCCAGTGGCGTTGGGGTAGCGCTTCGAGTTCCCACGACACAGCTCCGAGGTTCGATCCCCGGGCTGGGTAAGGTTGACTCATCCTTTCTTCCCTTCAGTAGGTAAAGAAATTGCGAACCAAGCATGCTTGGGGACTAAACACTGGGTTTTCCACGTAAGATTGATCACCTAACCGAAACTTCGCACCCCAGGGCCTTTGGTCACGCAAACGGAGATTGGCACCGTAAGACTTGGCCCCCTAGGGGCTGTTGCGCATTTAAATATATATATATATATATATATATATATATATATATATATATATATATATAATCGGTTAATTATTTGATGTAGAGGCTTCAGTTTAGTTATATTTTTCATTTAGACGTATGAAATACGTAATTTTATAAAATATGTACGATATATAACTCTTCTATTACATGAAGACATCCAAAGGATCATGGGAAGGTTTTAACAATAATTGGTATTTATTTCATCTATTCATCGTATCTAAAATTTCCGACACATTTTGTATAGAGTTAAAACCAAAATGTGTTTTACAGATATTATATTTTTTTATTCTGTACTTGAAAAAATATATCATCATCGCATGTTTTAACCTCATGGTTTTAGATTACAATGAATATCATCAGTAAGTGTCCATTAACCAGGGATGAAATATCTCTATTCTGGGCCCTTTTAATTGAAATTCCCCGAATAACTACAGTCAGAACCCGTCTCACCTCTAACGGAACGGAAACGGCGCTTAAAGGTTTGAACTTTTGAATGTATTACATAACTTTTCCCGACAGAATAATTGCGACGAAATATTTAAATCGCGTTGTTACGGTTTTCTCATATGCACAAATTGAGGAAACCATTCTTGAAATCCATTAAACAATTTAAATGCTTCTGTGTGCGTTTATGCCCTATTTCAGGTAGTGCTAATTTTTAATTATGTGCATATTATGTTTTTAAATTCATTTCTGATCCTATAATGACATAGATAATTCAATGTTATCTTCCAAGTCGTCTATGCGTAAATTGCGATTAAAAGTAAAATCATATAATTTATATACAATAAATGCGGATTATTAATCATTAGTTTTTAAATTAGATAAAACCTCTATAGAGTAAATCAAAATATTTTAAAGATTAATTTAAGCGTTTTCAGTTTTAGAAACTCCACTGAGTATGAAAGAGTTCTGATTCATATAATTGTAATTAATTCATGAAATTTTAAGTTAATTTTAAATATACTAACTCTATTTTTTTAACATATATACATATGCATACATATAAAATAACATTAATAACATTCGCAAATACATGCATCTTGTAAAAAATAATGTTGTTGTGAACTTCTAAATATTATGAATGGGAAAATTGCTCCCTGTCAGTAAATTTACAGAGTATGCAGTGGAATTAATTAAATTTTTAGTAGAAAAAATATAGTATTTATTATAGTATTATATTGATTACAATACACTGAAGATTAAAAAAACGGATATAAGTATGCATATGCAAATAAAGAGATAAGGAACCAATTAGAATACGACTCTGAGGTCGGCATATAAAACAATAAGTGTTTGATACAGTTGTTAGATAGGTTAATGCTGCTACAATGGCAGGTTATCAAGATTTAATTTAGCTTGAATGTGGTGTTATAGTCAGCTCAAGAGAGATGGGACATAACATCTCTGATGTAGCGATGAAATTTTTTATTTTCCCGTACAACCGTTTCACGAGTGTACCATTAATACCGCGAATCCGGTAAAATATCAAATCTCCGACATCCCTAAGGCCGGAAAAATATCTTACAAGAACGGTACCAACGAAAACTGGGGAGAACCCTTAAATGTGACAAAAGTGCAACCGTACTGCAAATTGTTGCAGATTTCAATGCTGGGCCATCAATAAATGTTTGAGTGCAAACTATTATAAACAAACATCATAGATTGGAATTTCGGATCCGAAGGCCTACCCTTGTACTCTTTATGTCTGCAAGACATAAAACTTTCCATATTGCCTTGGTTCGTCAAGACCGCCTTTGGACTGTTGATGACTGGAAACGCACTGCCTAGTATGACTCTCTTGTTTTAAATTGTATCGAGCGGATGGACGTGTACGGGAATGGAGATATCCTCATGAATCTATGGACCTGCATGTCAATAGGGGATTGTTGGAGCTAATGGCGGCTCTGGAATGATATGGGGCCCTTGAAGTTCGAGTGATATGGGACCCATGATACGTCTAAATACAACTGTGACAGCTATACATACGTAAACATTCAGTCTGATTACTGGCATCCATTCCTATCCATTGTGCATTCCGATGGACCTGGGGAATTTTAACAGGATAATGTGACACATATATGTCCATAATTGCTATAGAGTGGCTCTAGGAACACTCCACTGACTTTAAACACGTCCGCTATCCACCAATATTCCCAGATATGCACAGTAGTGAGCATATCTGGGCTACTTTTCAATGTACAGTTCAGAAGGAACTCCCCCACATACTACTGTTAGGGTTTTGTATACAGCTCTGCAGGATTCATAGTATCAATTACCTCCAGCACTACTTCAGACATTAGTCGAGCCCATGCCGCGTCAAGTTGCGGCACTTCTGCGTGTTAACAGGTATCCTTCATGAAATTAGGCAGTTATACCAGTTTTTTTTTTTTGGCTCTTCAGTGTATATTAGAATGATTTCGTGATTAGTATTATAAATACTGATATTCATTTATAAATTTATAACTGTTCTATCTTTATTACATCGAAAATAGTAAAACTTTTAATGACATATTCTATTAAATTTTCTCTTTATACAGTGAAGAGCCAAAAATACTTGTAAACCTGCCTTATGTAGGACACCTGCGATCACTTTGAAGTTCTACAACACGACGCTGCGAAATATCGAATTTTCATAGTGAAAGGCAATGTGTCTTCTTAATCAATGACTACATTCAAGTCTATGTATTATTAAGTCAGATACAACGATATCTACTTATTTAATCATTAATATATAATAAAGATAAGTTGTTGGAAGTAAATCCATTTACTATTCTACTTGATTTTAAAATTACTCTACCTTTTTTTAAAAATTTAAATCTATTTTAACTAGGAAATATGTATTTTAATGATTGGCTTAATAGCAACAGTTTTATAATTATAAATTAATCGGAAAAGAAAATTTAAATTAATTTTCTTAAAATAAAAATGTAATCAAAGTTTATCATATAGATTAATAATTTTTCACGATTCTTTAATGAAATATATTATATTAAATATAAGTTTGATCTTATTTATAGTAAACTTTTTAATCCAGTTATAAGCATTGACTCTACATAGAGTATATCCATTTGTTTTCATTTTTCGTCCTCTACTTCTTGATTCTTAGATTATTAACTGATATACATAGAAATTTCTACTTTTTTATTTTTGTTTTCTTCAAGCTATAATGTTTTCTTATCTTTGTAATATGTAAGCTATAACTTATATTTACCTGCACTTCATTAATCTTACTTAGCAAATTTGTAATTAAGGAGCTTTGTTTAGTTCACTTGGCATAGTATTTACTTAATGCATATTACAGATTAGTGTAATCCTTTAGAATCTGTTGCTAATTGCTATTTAATTGCAACACATCTTATACTAAGATATGTTTATTAAGTACACAGAAAGCATTAAGCTTATTACCTGCTAGTGATAGTTTAATTATGCTTCCGTTCTTTCATAAAACGAGTATACATAAAACGAGTTTAGATACATCCTTTTTGTAAACTTATGAATATATGTTAAAGAGATGCGTGCAATAAATTTATTAAGAATTTATTTATTATTTGATGATGATTCTTTCAAAATAAGTCACCTGGAACAGACTGTTTGATATGGATATTTAATTTGATGTTCTCATTTTCGTATAACATCTATCGACTTTCCGACATTAAGATAATATACTTTGATACTTACTTTGATACTAGCTCAGCATTGTCACTTGTAGCTTTTCATTTTCTTGTAAAAACAACTCAGCTGAAAAAGACGGATGTCAAAGTTGTTATTCATAGTACAGTCATATTAATGTGACCACCACATTCTGTTGATTGGGTTTTGGTTTTATACCGGTCTACGTTTTGCAACACGAGGGCTAATGAGACCGAGACCTACTGCTTAAAATCTATTCCGAACGTCTGCGATTATCCATGCCATAGTGGGACTCGAACCCACAAACTCTGGTTCCGAAGGCCAGCATCTTAACCATTCAGTAACCACCCCCTTTTGAAGTCAACGTTAAGTAAAAAACGAAGAAGGCAAGTGTCATCAGCAAATTTGGTAGATATATAGTATTATAGGCATTCGGAAAACATTTCAGTTTTTGCATTCATGCAGAATGAGCGATTTATTCAACATTCAAATGGGCGTGATCATTGGTTTATGGGCCAAGGGTGGGAGAATTCCCGAAACGGCTAATTTTGTAGACCGTTCAAGGGCTTCCGTGGTAAAAGCTTAATGCACACGGCAAAATGGCATTTTCCAAAGCCAGTGATGTGGCAATTGTTGTGTACCGCGGACCATAGATGGCAAAGGTGAATGACGGTTTAGGAGATGCGTTCCTGCGAATAGGTGTGGAACTGTTGAGTAACTGACCGCTACCCCGATAGCGTGCATACTTGCAGCAAGTTTCATATTTTTCTGTAAAATATCTTGTCGTAACAAATTTGACGCTACAAACTTGCATCAAAGCTCCTGCAAGTTGGACGGAATATAAGAATGTTATTTTGCTGCAAAACTGTTGCAACCTTGTCATGACAAACTTGAAGCAAGCAAAAATTTTTAGACTTGTTGCAGTCTTGTTTCAAACTTGCAGACTTGTTATGCTGAACTTACTGCAAGAACTTACTTGCAAAGCAAGACTGCTGCAAGTTTGTTGCAAACTAAATTTTCTATCTGGATAAATGTTTTCCAGTGAACATTGATTACAAATCAGTCCACAACGTCAGGACATGCTAAATAAAACAGGGTAAATACTTATAATAATTAATTTTCATTTCAGTGAATTTTAGCTATTTGATACATGCAATTCATATTTAAAGCACGGAATACAAAATCATGGGTGATATTTAATGTTTGCATCTGGCCTTTTGAATCGTTGACGTTCGAAGCTCAGATATATCCTTTATTTTTGCACCGCATACCTACGTATTTTAAAAATATAGATTGGAATACTTTTTAATAGTTTTTTTCCGATAATCTTTAAATGTATCAGTCACAAAAGATTTTGGCTCTATCAGTGAGCATATGTGTAAACACCACACATTTTATTAAGTAAACATTATTCTATATAAGTTACCTGTTTGTCTCCGGACACAATGGCTGAAAATACTAATGGCTTATTCAGTTGGTTGCAGCAGTGGATGATGGGACCTGAACACACAGCTTAGAGCGAATACAGAACGGTACCAGCAGATTTTGTACCAGTTCAGATTGAATACCATGATTTTTCGGGGTAGACAGTTGCAGATCACACTTTCTTTACTGCCAAGACCTTACAAAAGTACGATATATAACATGTTAATCATTACATAACTACTGAAAAAATATACGGTTGTTAAATGTTTATTAATCTCACTAAACTAAAGAGAGAACTTCCATTTCTGTTTCTGAAAATTTCAAAACAATATCAAATAAAGAAATTTTCCTAGTGTTTGGTAATAAATTTATTAATTTTCATCTTTATTTCTAAAACATGTAACTCTAATTCTGATTCTTCTAAAATTTCGTTTCTTTACATAAATAAGGAAAGACTGATTTTGTTTGGAGCACTGCGGTCTACATTTGACTGCTTAAATCTGATTTTGAACATCCAAGCAAGTATTGGAATTCAAAAAACTAAGTACAGTACCGAAGAGCAGTACCCTACCACTTCTCTCATCGTTCAACATCGAAAGATGCTGAATGATGAAATCATATATGATGAAAGCAGATATTATGAAAGTTTTCTGTTTGTTCAGAAATATGAAATATAAAAACTTTGTTCGCTCAATATCCATAACTACATGTATGAAATCTATGTTATTTTGAAGCTAAAATATTATGACGAAAATGAGTGACATTACAGAATAATGTAGCAAAAATGTTAATGTTTCTTTTTTAATGTTACCTTTGTTTAAAAAGATATAGTTGATTAAAATTTTTCTTTCTTGTATACACACACATATATCTATACAATATATCAAAATTATTACACTTAAAATATCTATAACATTTTCATTTTCCCATATCTTCTTCATATGTTTTCCCAGCCCCAAAATCTCAGAATTAAAAAAAGATTTTCACGAATTAAATTCTTCCAATCCATTTCCCAAAGCTAACTAGGAAATGATTGCAAATTTTCTGTCCCTTCACCACATTTTCCATCTGACCCACGCGAATGGCTCACTTTTTTTCTATGATCTGATCTCCTTTCGGACTATTAAGAACGCTGAAGCTGCTGGTTTCTTGGGAATGTTCTCTTCGTTTCTCGCTGTGGGGAATAATATTGTAAGTGTAAATGTTCTCATGTATTATTCATTACTCTGATCTCACCAGGGAAGCATATATTTTTCTACATACTCGCCATTTTCTTTTTATGGAAAGTCCTCTTTGATGGAAATGTAAGGAAAAAAATTATTTTAAAAATACTTTAGGCCACTAGTCATCACAAACTTAATTATATTAGATTAAAATTCCCACATCGCCTGAAAGTCGATTCGATCCTAGGACTTCTCTTACTGAAGGTAGTTGAGCTGAGCACTGCGACACAGAAGCGTTTACAAGCGTTTACTGCGACAAGTAGCATTATAATAATCTCAATATGCCCGCAATTCCGGACCTTTTTTAAAAGAACAATTTCTTTCGGATCAAATTGTGAATCTAAACCATTCTCGAATCAACACACCAAATACAATTACATACACAAAATTTCATCTAAATTAGTCCTACCGTTTAGGAGGTGATGTATTACAAACACACGGACAGAAGAATTATATATATATATATATATATATATATATATATATATATATATATTATATATATATATATATATATATATATATATATATTATATATATATATATATATGTATATATATATATATATATATATATATATATATATATATATATATATATATATATATATATATATATATATATATATATATATATATATATATATATAATATATATATATATATATATATATATATATATATATATATATATATATATATATATATATATATATATATATATATATATATTATATATATATATATATAAATATATATATTATATATATATATATATATATATATATATATATATATATATATATATATATATATATATATATATATATATATATATATATATATATATATATATATATATATATATATATATATATATATAATATATATATATATATATATATATATATATATATATATATATATATATATATATATATATATATATAATATATATATATATATATATATATATATATATATATATGTACTTTATTCAGTTATTTTACCATATGCCATAAATTCTTATCGATAGTGTTAGTTTTTTTTTAAATCAAGACCTAAATTCTTCAGACTACTCATGTATGGGGAGAAATAATTAAAGCTGACTCTATCCCAAATGCATAATGGTGACACGTCCTAAATATCACAATGACTCTGAATTTAGCTTTTGCCATTAATCATTTATTAAGCAATAGTCCATTAAGAAACATGACATTTGTCTTTTTTTATCGTTTTCAATGGATATCATATTTTACGTGACCATAACTTGTTCTCCCGTAATCAAAAACGACATCATTAACAATCTATAACAACAGATATTTCCTACCTATCCGTAACGTTACAAAGAATGATGTCCAGAATAAAGTATTCCGGCGGAATAATAAGAAATCCTATTATTTGAAATCTGAACCTTTTTTGAAGAATAAAGATGACAATTTGCGCCCAGGATAGAAATATGGCCTGCGTCCAATTTCGAAAGTCCTGGAACGAAAAATAGTATACTTTCCATGGACGGGAAAAAAGGATGGAAATATGTTTGTCACAAAGATCTCAAGCGAAATGTGAAAAGAATTTTCGTATAATAAAGTTCCTCAGCACGCGATATTTGGATTTATTAGGAGCAATGGATTTGAATTTGAACTCTTCACGGCTGCCACACGACACGTTTGGTAATTGGTAATAAACGAACTTACCAATTCGTTCTCCGATTGGAAAAGGGAAATTATATATTCTTCCCTTTTTTTTAAATATGAAATAACATTGGTCGTCTGTCTAAATGATTGATGAATAGATGTTTTTGACAGATATTAAGAATTCATGCATAATATGTAATTACCTCGAAGTTAGATATAGAATGTTCCTTGCCACGCTTGAAGTAATGGATGTCTACTTCGTTAAGTCTGTGATCTTTTATAACTGAAAATGTTTAAATATTTTTTTAATTCTACATAAAATCTTAAGACTTTTCCAGAACAGATGTTAGGTTAGTGAAGATTTATTAGAAGAAGTAGGATTTGGTCCTTTTACGGCTGCTTCGAGACACGTTTGGTAATTGGTAATAAAAAAACATACCACGTCTTGGTACAGTAATCCGAAAAATAATATGGATGTTCCATACTTTTTAAAAATGATGAAATAATAGTACTCGCTTGTCTAAAAGTTCCATGGGTAGATGTTTTGACAAATATTTAGAATTTAACTACAAAATTAACCTTTTAAGAGGGGACCAGAACAGCAGATGCCTACTTAGTTCTTATGAGAGGCTAGGGACAGTTTCGAATGTTTAGAGGGGATAAGAAATTCTTTAACCGACTTATCGATAAAGGGTGGAGAATGCTATTGATCTCTGTTTAGGAGGGGTGACTGTTTTCATGCTCCACCAAGATCCCCCACAGGACTTGTACACTCTGACAGAGGGTCCTTTTGGAAAGGCTACCTGGAAACTAGATCTAGAATGTTCATTACCTCACTTGAATGGTCGCTTCATTAAGCTTATAAATTTTCACGACAGAAAACTTTTGGGATATACTTTGGGATATAAGATAGTATAAAAAGGAACCCTCTAAGATTCTATCAGGGGAAACCGGTTTGAATTCAAAGTTTTGATGGATGGTACACGGAAGGTTTGATAATTGATAAAGGGTAATCAAGAGATTTAAAGTTCATGTTAGACATAAAAAGAGGAATCACACTTAATGTATGATGGATATCTGCAAGTAGTCATATAATTTCTATAACATTCATGATTGTAAAATGTTATAAAATATCATCAATTTATAATATAAGCAAAACAAACCTCCCACATCAGCTAAGAGGACTATTGGTGCTGGCGATTTGTTTACAACAAAGATAATTACAAGGTTTGTTGATAAAAGCATAGATTATTTTTATTTACTTTATCATTCTCAAATGAATAAATTGCATGTTTTATTCGTATTTTGTAGGACAGTATATAAAAGGAATATAAGTTCGGTATCTATAAATGTCCTTATTTTTCGGATATTGTTATTGATATCAACCAGAAATAAGTAATGTTTTAACAAGTTTTTCAAATGTTCATGAATTTTCGAGAACTTTGTGAATGCCTTTTATACTTCTGGTGTGTCCCGACAAGTTGTGGGAAGAAAAAAATTGCAGGAAATAAAAAAAAATATATTTAGACTTGGTTTAATAAGTACCCATTTCAAATGTGTTTTTGATCATATTGTATTAAAATAAATCCATAATTAAATCTCATACAATAAACTATTGTTATATACTAGTTCTACCCTCATCTTCTTTTCATATTTAATTT
>CM063498.1:177770444-177790444 GCA_032207245.1 Pardosa pseudoannulata
ATGAGCCGTGTTGAGTGGGCATGATTTTGGTCGATATTGTTGGAGAAATCACCCGCATCATTTAAAAAAAGTATCTTTTTTAGCCATTTTGCTTTTTTTATTTTTGTGTCCTGTCGAGGGGCGTGTATTTTTCTGACAAAGTCAGCAAGGAATAGAAAATAATAACAATTCCTTTTGGCTAATCAGTTAATAAAATTCATTCTTATTCGTCAATTTGCATTTACCTCTATTCTAAAATCGACTTAAAACCTGCCATATGAATAAACGGAATTGCGTTTGCCGCTATATAGTTCCACTATAGAACCGATGAAATGTTATTGCGGCTTAAAGGAGAAATGTCATTATAGTCTTTCATCCTGATTGTAATATTCAACACATCAATAATTATACAATAATTAACTGTAATATGTACGAACCCGAGATAACTCGGGATAATCAGGCAAGTGGTTAAACAAGTACAACTATTACAAATAATTACATTGTCTGATGTATACAGAAAATGTAGCCAGAAACGTATTGATTAAAAGGAAATAACAGCCACCAAACAGATACATTTAACATGTGTTTTCCCATTAAATAGAAATAAATTAGTGAAGTTCTAATACTTTAAACCAAACGAGGAATGTCTGAAGGGATATAAAACACTCTCTATTTAGTCTCTCTGTGATATATTACCTAGTCAACCTTTCTTAAAGTTCGTCTTTTTTCAAATCCTACAAAATTAATTTTCGAGTTGCTACGAAGTTCGAGTTTAGCATTTTTCTGTCACTCTGCTCACGCATTTAGTGCTTAACTAAGTTTGCAGAACTTGACACTAAAACGATTCTCTTCATCTATATTTCTTTATTAAAAACAATTTCCTTTTCTTCTGACAGCATGACATATTTAAAAAGCAATAAATCATGTTTTCTTGACGCCATTTTTGTTCTCTTCTAAACCAATTTCGTGACGGTCATATGTTTCAAGTCTGGGTAAAGAGTCGGACTGTCATTTCAAATAAAATTAAATCTACTCTGAACGAAACTGACATTTTAATCATGTATCAGCAGTCGGGGATTCCCAGACTAAATTTTTCTTGTACATGCAAAACCATGCTGCTTAAAATTGCATTAGCAGCATTTTTAAACCTTTAAATATGGAAGACATATCCTTCTGTAACAGTTAATTATTGTTTAAAATTGATTTAGTACTAATGCATACAGGCTACTAGTCATTATTTGTAGAATTAGTTATTAAACAACTTTGTTGAAAGACATAAATATTTCAGGAAAGGCATGCATAAAAAAGCATTAGATTTCTGTCACAGATTTTTTTCAATTTGCTGTTTAAAATTAACTGCCCAAACTCAGTAATTTTGTTAATTATAATTTGCTTATAAGCAGGGTTTTAAATCTAATCAACACTAAACAAAACTAGATAATGCACTTAAATTGTAAAGTAATGTTAACGTAATTCTAATGTAAAAATTCGAATATTAGTTATTTAAAAAGCCATTCATTTTAATTGCTTTTAAAGTAGGTTTATAAAACTGCTTCTTGCTCGTATATTTTATGCATAAGTCTATTATTTTTAAGATACGGTTTTAGACCACGAATGTTTTATTTTCAACAGCAATGATGAGTAGAAAATGAGTTTACAAACTAAGAAATCATATATCAACATACATCTGCTTAGTTCAGCTTTTTGTGTATCATACAAATGTCATTTAATAATATCCTCCGATTTCTCTAAAAATTACAAAAGATTTTTGCTTTTATTTTCTATACATTCATAAATGTGAACAAAGTGAAAAATGTTTTCACCTCACGCTCTAATTAAAAATGATAAGCAGTCATGTTTAATTGGTCTTCATTATGAAGTTAGGGTAGTAATTTCAATTATAGAGGCAAATATAAAACATGTATGGTCATGAAAATGTGCTCGAATACCTCATTGATAGATTACTAATTAATTCTAAAATTCCTTAAATATAAGGATTACTGCTGTTGCCGAGATAAAGGAACAAATGTAATAAATCTAATTATTAATGTATTTTATTATTACTATAAACCGAGGATTCCTTATAATGATCACTTTCCATATATAACAATGAGTTCGCCCAAGAACAAGAACACTGCACAAGTGTAACTTGTCTTACCAAATAAAGCACGATTACCGACATAATGGTAAAAGCTGCTGATTTATTGGACTTCGATATAAGTCAAATCCTTACGGGTCGGCAAGTAGGAGCATCAATATCAGTAACGGCGATTAGTGGGCTTTTTATATGCAGTTTTTGTGAGCACATATCTAAAGTTATGTATGCACATTGAAATGGCAAGTCATCAGTCAGAGGTGTGTCGTTCAATAAATTTGAAGTTTATTGAGTGAATTTTATGAATTTGTATCATCCCTAAAATTTCAGGGTAAGCTAATCGTTTAACAACATAATTTCATACTCAGAACTCATACTCCAATTTTGCTAAAAATTGAGCATTTTAGTACTTTGTAATTAATGATCGAAAAAAATACCTAAAGAGCTTTGTGTATGTATGTTATATATTTTGACAACATTGAATAGACTGATGTAATTCAGGAACTGAGCACCATAATTGAACTTAATTTAGAAGCTGAAATGAAACTTATTTCTGAATAAGTGGATTATAAGGATGAACAACTAATAAAATTATGCGACTTTGATGAGGTGTAGCATTCTTATGAATAAATTTGAAAAGTGTTGTATGTTGTTTTCATAATTTTATAACTCTCCTGTATTTTCAGGATCAAACCCTCTTTTATGATCATACCGGTCCCTAACGAGATGTGTTCCTGTATTTTATGAAAAATTTTGCTTCATATCACCATGTTAGTAATTGTTAATAAGTGAAAAAAAAATGAAAGAAAATTTGCAAATATTTTTTATTGTCTATCATTTAGAAATCTATGCAAATACGAAACATACAAAGAAAAACTTATATGCTCATAATACTTTTTTCTTCTACTTTAATGGTTTTAATTGTATCTAGAAATGGAGTGCAAGAATCAGAGTTACATTTTAGTTACAAATATTTATTAGTATTGAATACTACATTTTAATGAAATAAAATATTTTTAGTACATAATTTAGTATAGTATTTTTAATGTATTTGTTAAAAAAATATTTTGATTATATATATATATATATATATATATATATATATATATATATATATATATATATATATATATATATATATATATATATATATATATTCCTATTACAGAACAGTTATATTATGTAACATTGTCTCATACAACAAAGTAAGCTTGTTGATATTTCTATGGAGAGAACACCATAGAGGTGTAAACATTTGCCCCAATTAGAGCACAACAAAAGTGCGTCTAAGCATTTCTCAGGAAATGAACTCAAACCTTACATGTAGAAACGTAAAAAGCTAGTTAATGTATAAAAGGGACGGAAAAAATGTTGATAAAAAATGAAAAGAGCAATCATAAAACTAATAATGTTAAAACTAGTTTTTATTTGTCTAAATTTTTCCAGATTTTATGTAATAGACAAGAACATTCGACTTATTTTTCCTGTATATATCGTTATTTTTGTACTTACAAACAAACCATGTTGTTACACTAACCCGTACTATTACGTGACCCGTGCTCAAGTATCGATCGCCAGAAAACGTACTAGTACGTGTCCCGCACACGTGTTAATAAGTTCTAGAAATTATAACAGGAGTTTAATATTTATAAATTAAACATGCTATTTGTCCCTACTTTCAAAAACTTTCTTTCTTTTATTATATTCTTCATATCTTATTAGTTAAGATTTTTTTATAGAGGATCGTTGAAAATAATTGTTATTACAAAAATAATAAATTTTAGGAATTCATAAAATATAAAATAAATTATTTCAAAATAGTACATATAGCTGTAAATTCGAAATATTACATGTAAATATTACATCATGTTTAAATCCCTGTTTCGTCATAACTTTGTTTAAAAAAATAAATAAAAAATTTATTCCTCTATGTGCATTACAAAATATATTTTTCCTTCCCGTTTGCTACAAACAATCATTTTTTAAATCATAAGAATTAAGTAAACAAAGCAAAACATGGATAATGCCCTTAAAAAGGCATATCATTAATACGTCTTTAAGAACAAAAATGTGACGTAAATGACTTTTAATTCCTTGAGGAGCAAAAATAAAATTGAAGTATGTAGCATAAATTATTCAACAGTTCAAATTTTATAGTGAACACTAATGAAACTTAAAACCTGGATTTGTCTTAAAATTTACCGAAAATATACAATCAAAATTCTCTATAAAATTTACAGTAATTTAGTCAAAAAATATTCATCTAGAGATTTTATCCCGATTTAACTACCTTAAATCATTTCTCAGTAGGTCCGAAGTCTAGAAATAAAATCTTTCGAAATTATGCTTCATAATACTTACTTCTTAACAAATCAAAATCTTTCATGACATGTACAGTATAATCTTATTTTTCTTTTTTTAAATCATAAGAATTAAGTAAACAAAGCAAAACATATATAATACCCTTAAAAATGCATATCATTAGCACGTCTTTAAGAACAAAAAAGTGACTTAATGACTTTTACTTCCCAGAGGAGCAAACAAATTATTCAACAATTGAAATTTTATAGTGAAACCTAATGAAACTTAAAACCTGGATTTGTCTTAAAATTTACCGAAAATATACAATCTAAATTCTCTATAAAATTTACAGTAATTTAGTCAAAAAATATTCATCTAGAGATTTTATCCGGATTTTAACTACCTAAAATCATTTTTCAGTAGGTACCAAATCTAGAAATAAAATCTTTCGAAATTATGCTTCATAATTCTTACTTCTTAACAAATCAAAATCTTTAACGATATGTATAGTATAATCTCATTTTCATTTTTTAAATCATAAGAATTAAGTAAACAAAGCAAAACATAGATAATACCCTTAAAAAGGCATATAATTAGTACGTCTTTAAGAACAAATATGTGACGTAAATGACTTTTACTTCCCAGAGGAGCAAAAATAAAATTGAAGTATGTAGCATAAATTATTAAGCAATTCAAATTTTATAGTGAACACTAATGAAACTTAAAACCTGTATTTGTCTTAAAATTTACCGAAAATATAAAATCTAAATTTTGTATAAAATTTACAATAATTTAGTAAAAATATTCATCTAGAGATTTTATCCCGATTTAACTACCTTAAATCATTTTTCAGTAGGCCCCAAATGTAGCAAAATCTTTCGAAATTATGCTTCATAATTCTTACTTCTTAACAAATCAAAATCTTTCCCGACATGTACAGTATAATCTCATTTCTTCTGGGAGTTGAGACTTATTTTTGCTTCTGAATTACGTATACGACGCAGACGTCCGTCCAAAACTCTCATTTCGATCCATTTCCCCAAAGAATTTTCTTATTAACGAAAGAGATTTTGATTCCTTCTGATTCTAATGCTGCAAGAAATAGTTGACGATGAATTACTGGATATATTCCTCGCCACTGACTCTGTTCTGAAACTACAGACAGAATCAGGGAAATTTCTTCGGTCAGGGAAAAAGAAATTCCTGTTTTGAACATTGGTTAGGTGGTGAAAATTTGTGTCAAGATCTGAAAATATAAACTACAGAAGAATCTACTACCTCTAATATTTTGTAATAATTTATTTTATATTTTATGAATTCCAGAAATTTATTATCTTTGTAATAAAAATTATTTTTCCCGATCTTCTATAAAAACAATCTTAATAAATAAAATGTTAGAAGAAAGAAAAATTTTGAAAGTAGGGACAAGTAGCATGTTTAGTTTATAAATATTAAACTCTTGTTATAATATTCAGAATTTCTAGAACTTATTAACACATTGTATGCAGAACACTTACTAGTACTTTTTCTGACGATTGATACTTGATCGCTGGTCACGTAATAGTACGGGTTAGTGTAACAACATGGTTTGTTTGTAAGTACAAAAATAACGGTATATACAGAAAAAGGGAAGCCGAATATTCTTGTCTATTACATAGATTCTTGAAAAAAATTAGACAAATAAAAACTAGCTTTAACATTATTAGTTTTATGATTGCTCTTTTCATTTTTTATAATTTAAAAATGTACATAAATAACATAATTTGAAAAAAATTAAAACTATACACTACTATTTCTATTTGATTTTTCACATTCAATATTATAAATTTATCCACTAAAAATTTATTTTTTGTTTACAAAAATCCTATGTTTGTTATTTATATATTTCTATTTTTATGTTTGTTTATATATTTCAATTTAAAATATGAAAAGTTGGTAAAAAAATGAAGTAAATTTCGATCTATTGAGATTTAAATGAATAACTAAATTTTCGCGCAAAACGCTCTCTCCCGGTACAATTCCGATGCGAAATGTACCCGCACACAATGCGTTAAAAAGTTGTTAGAATGCAATTTACTTAATTAATAAAAAGTTAATTATATTCATGAAAAAAATCAATGTTTACCTGATAAGTCCTACACAGGTAAGGTAGTTTTTCTATAAACTATATACTGTTGTGTAAAGCTCTATTTCGATTTTAAATTTAAATCATTTGAAATTTTTTACAAGTTTTGAGTTTGTTGGAGCATTAAATTATTAATATTTTGTTATTTAACTTTTATTATAGTAATTGGTTTTTCTTTGATAAGATAGGGGAGGTGGATTTGGAAATATATATGTGATGCCTTCATATTCAAAGTTATTTTTATTAGGAATTTAAATTTAATTTCTTTACTCTTATCTTTAAGGTTGTCTAAAAGTGAATATTTGCTCTTAAATATAATTAAATTTTAGAAACTTCTTTTATCAGTATGTTAGTTTTAGATTTATAAAATTTTAATCAAAAGGGGAATTTTCTGTGAGTGGAAATCTTTATTAAAATATTAAGCAACACAATGATACATATTCAGACTTGAATATTTTACATGCCAAACTACGACCTTAAAGAGAAGAAAAGGGTACTATGATGTTCTTATATTGTTTGAATAGTTATTTCAAATAGTCTAAAACTAATTTAGGTAGAATAGGTAAAAGTAGTTAATATTAAGATGATTCTTAATAGTTGCCTTTTTTATTATTTTGTCTTTTCATTTGTTACGTTTTCATAACAAACACCTTCCTTAATTAGTTTTTTGTTACCTAAACTTTTAAAACACGGAGAGTTGTTTCTAATTAAATGTTTAGTTTTTGGATGCATTTGTTTCGAACACTTTTCATTCTTCATACCCTTAGCTGGCTTTTTTCTCTCTACGTATTTCAAACCACTAATCCTTCCTGAATCCCGCTCCCTCTAACTATTGCAGATGAAGAAATATTCTCCAAAACAAGGTGTACTCGCCGAACGATGGCCCATTGGTTAGGGTGCTTGCCTTCGGTACCGGAGTTCGTGGGTTCGAATTCCACATTGGCTTGGATGTTCGTAGCCGTTCGGAATCGGCTTTAAGCTGTAGGACCCGGTCTCATTAGCCCTCGTATAGCAAAATGTAGACCGTAGCCCGCCAAACCAAACCAAACCAAGGTGTACGCTCAGTTAAGGTAAATGATGTATTTTCTTTACATAGTTTTTTTAAGAAAACAATAAAATATACAGAAAAATTGGGAAATAAAGTAAAATAGTGAGATATTTGAAGACTTCGTTAAAATAGTTACAAATTTTAAATCTTTGAGAATTGTACTAAAGCGATATAAACATCGCATCAGAGCCTCGGTAGCTCAGTCGTCAAAGGCAAGTTCTCGTAACTAAGGGGTTGCGATTTCGGAAATCGAGTTGGCCTAAGATCCTCCATGTTCGTTAGAGGTGACTGGACCACTTAAAATATGTCAGTCATTGCAATGTCCTCCAAGTTCTCAATTAATACCTATGGGGATCACAAGCCAAGCCTATGGGTCGTCTGCTTGGTACCTGAATCAAAATTACGAGGACCTACTTGAGCGAAATCGCTCTTTCACCTTAATGGTGCTCTTTAAAACGAAAGGCTCAACCCTTGGCCTTAATACGACAGCTTGCAGGCTCAATAGTGCTTGGTTTGATCAAGTGGCATGAGAAACAACAACATACTATCAGCTGCTTTTACTTGGTGTTTTCTATTTTAAGTAAGTAACCAAAAAAATCTTTATTTGTTTCTTTCTAACTACTGGCAACAAATACGTCATGATATTTGAATAAATTCAATTCATAACATCCAAAACAAGCTGTTTTTTACAGCAACTACAAATATTTCTTCTCAAAGATTTTATTGAAAGGGAAATCAATATTACAACCAAAGAAATTATTAAAAAAATCTACCTATTTTTAAAATTCTGGAAAATTTTAATCTTTTAAGAGATCCTATACCTTCTAATGGAAATAAGTGTATGGAAATGAATGTGTCTGTTATACTCAATCTTCAGTTTTTAATACTTAAAAAAATGTATAATATACAAGTTTGTGAAATTTCTAAGATCTGATTCACAATAATTAATACTTAAATTATTTATCATAGTTTATTACAATAAAATATATATAGAAAAAATATTACAGAAGAATTTAAAACTATGCTGTATAACTAAACGTGAGATTTTAAAAATTCTTCTCAGTAGATAAAAGTAAATATTTTTTTTCAGTTATACATTTTCATTACTTATAAAAGGAATTAGTATTGTACAGGTACTTAAATAATTAGACTAATTTCAAAGACGAATTAACTTTAATTTTTCTCTACTCTAAGGTTTTCTTTATTATTAATTCATTTAACATAATGTAGATTTTATAAAACTTTAAATAACTTTTTAGATTAGTAACTACAATAAACATCAGCTTTTCATTATAACCATAATATAGCACTTTAAAAAAATATTATAATGCATTTATTGCTCTATCTTTTTTACTAGAATCAACAAAACTGAAATAAGTCTTAAATATTAGTTTAAAGGCATTAACCATTTAGTAGACAGTGGTTTCGCAGCAATACCTCCTGTTAAACATTGTTTTTTCTAATTTTTGAAGAAATATGAATTATATTTTGATTTTTTTTTATGTTTTGATATTTAAAACTTAGAATAAATAACAGTTCTACATTTAATTTCTTTTTTTTCTTTTGAAATATATGTATTTATACTATCTGTACCTGGAAAGTTAGTAATGTAATTGTTTTCCATTAATGACCCCAAACAAAAGTTTATATTCAAACAAAACTTATAAATTGTTAAACTATTTATTTATTTTACTTTTTAAGAACACTTATTTATTGTTCTTCCAGTATAATTAAAATTTTAAAAGTGTTATGCTCAAGCTTTTACAAGAAGATGGGTTTATCAGTTAACGTCCCTCAATTCCTTCTACGGTATACTCTAAGGCCCTCTAAGGATTGCAAAGAAAAAGCTTTAATACATTTTGTATTTATAAGGTGTAATGTGAGTTACACTGTTGACCAAGGGACGAAGGCGATGTCAGTGACCCTTCCTCCCACCTTCGTTCTCATTGGACAGGAGGGGTGGCTGACGCGGGTCAGTCATCTTTGGCCTTGGCTACAAGAGTTTCTGGATTTTTACTCAGCAGATTTGGAGATCCCTTCGTCTACTAACAGAGGCAGAAAAATCTCAGTTCTTTGTTCATCTCAGGAAAGCGGCATCAGCGGGATTTTCTTCCACAGTCAAACTGCTCCATATTGATTATATTGGCATCTATACTCCAACAGCTCCATATTGCGATTGAATCTTTTTATGTGAATCGCCAGATTGTAGAAAAGAGAATGAAGTTATAAATAAAAAAGTCTGCAAAACGGTAAGTCTTCGCTCATTTGTATCTGGTGTCTTAACTCTTAGTATTATATAAACATGGCCTGGTATCATGGCCTGGTCATTGGTACGTAATATAAGGTTCAAAGATAATATTTATAAACTAATTTAAAGTTTTATGTTCTATTGAAACAGATAAACTTTTCACATGTGCTAAAACTTCTTCAGATGATATTAGACCCTCAAAATTTTTGCTCATTTTTCTTAGATCTGTGAATATATTAATAAATTGTAAATATAATATTTTTATGTCCCTACAGGGGTATATGTATCAAAACTTGAGAACCGCAGATTTAAAGTATTATTTAATTCATATGACTTGCCTTATTTTTTTTATATCATTCCTATTTCATTGAACCCAAAAAAAACAACACATGAGATTACATGAAATGGGGATATTTTAATTGTATAGTGTGTACCATTCAATTCGTCATCCTTTTTTAATAATAAATCAAAAGAGATCCCATCAGACATTTAGGATTTTTCCGCAACGATACAGGTTACAAGCGCGGTGTGTGTTACCGCATCAAGACACGGGATTATATGACTTAGTTCCGGCCAGGTATTTTAAGAGTAATCATGCAACGAGGTTACTTACACGCTACGGTATCAAACAGACCTCAAAATGTCTCCACTGCACGGTTGATTTATTTCCCTGAATAGAAATACCATTATTGACATCCTTTGTTAGCATTTGCTGTGTACATTCATTTTTAATACATATTCAGCGGAAGTTTAACATAGGGGAATGCCGTGTTTAAAGTTATTTTTTTTTCTCTTGAATATAGTTTTTAGAGCCAGTTAAGTAAAAATTCAGCTTTACATACACAGTTTTTTTTTATGAAATGCTGTTATAGAAAAATAAATGTTATATCGCAAATTCTATTGTACAAGATCACGTAAAAGATGTTTTATTTTATTACTAAGCAAAATTGAGATATTCCTTTGCATATAATAATTCAGGTTATAAAAAAACACGTGAAAATTTTTATATTCATGACAAGGGATATTGACGTCTTTCCGGTTTCATGCCATTAGATGTAACATGCAACTATAGAAGTAATATATTCATCATGTTTTAAATACATGGCTCATTAATTACGTTATGGCTTAATTATAAAACTAAAGGAGTTTATATGTCTGTTTGAGTTTCTTTCTACATTTGGTTATTTTTTTAATAAAGTGGAGAAGGTATGTAAATTCATAATAATTTCGAATGTTATATTCTAATGTTACGATCGTTTAAGATTATTTCCGTAGAATTGTTCGTATTACTTGTTTCTATTATTCTTTTAAGTTCGAAGAAAATATACTCTATTTATCCTTTCTTATTCTACCACTAAAATCAAACGAAAAGGGCTTAGCCATAAGGTTTTAATAATCTTATCTCTATATGTATCTACTCTAGTTTCCTTATGTGAATATAAACTTTTTAAAGATTTAGTACATTGTTTATTTGATCCAACAAGACTAAAATCTTTGAAATTTCACACAGTAGAATAATTTTAATTAAAATGTAAAAGTGAATTATGTTTATTCATCCCTGTATTAATGTGCTGAATATTAGAATTGTAACAGGAAATAATACACTGAGGAACAGAATTAAAGATTTTGATTCCTTTAAAAACAAAACAAAATTAATTAAAACAAAACAAATTAAAACAAAAGATAATTATCTCTGAGACCCAAACAAATGAGTTTAGTTTATAGTGTCATATTTGTAGTATCAATGGGTTATTTTGTTTTGGGGAGCTACGTTATACTATTTCGATAGACGGAAGTGAACTAGACCAAGAGGTACGGCTTTTAACAGATTATGAATGGTTACAAATTATTCACGTTAGCCGAGGGATTCAAAACCATGGACACCAGTACCGAATGTCATAGCTCAACTGCTTCAGTCATCCATTTCTCAAGGCTTTCTAAAATGACTTCGGTATACTTCCAAGATCATATCAAACCCATTAAAGCGCATATTTCTCTTTGAACACAGCTATTGTCGCAGTTATAAGAAGTTATTTCGAAGCTCCTGAGCATCTGATTCTCACTCAGTTTCGTTGTTGTTATCCAACCTTTTTTCAACAATTTCAGCATTTATCACGAAGAGTTTAACTAGAAAAATAAATAGAATCATGCAATGGCTGAATATTGTTCAAACTTTGTAAACCTATTTTTCACTCAGAAATAATACTTCTTTGCATTCAAAACTATAAACGTTTCTTAAATATACCTTATACTGAAGTTATATATTCACAAATATATGTGTTTGGGCAGGGACGGTTCTGGGCTGTTAGCTGCTTGCGTGTAAGGTAACATTTAGTCAACCCCTATCAATGCGTATACACAGTAGATATTCTATCGGCATATGAAGAACTTTGGCCAACTACATGCATGAATTCATTGTACAATTACTAGCCTCGGTTTTGCATGTAGGTGCTTGAATTGTTGAAAACTTTAGAAAGCATTTCTACAGATGACTATGTTTTTTTTCGAGTGAATCTAGGAAAGTAATGCATATTTTGTGTGTGTTTTGTTAAAGCATGCAGGCATGTGTATTAAATATTTGATAAATAAAACGAAATAGGGGATTAGTGACAGGTAGCATCAAACCAAATCGTTATCTAAAATTCAGAACAGAACTTTCAAGAGATACTGGTAGCATAATTTTAGCTTTGTTGGGATCGGCATAGTGAGATGTTTGTAGTAAGAGATAGTGTTTGATATAAACAGGCATTCAAATCCTCTTACGCAATAGTTGCATTCATTGAGGCAGATTTCTTTAAAAATCATACTTAGTGTGCAGTCGGAATTTGGAAAGTCCTTCTGTTGTCACCACTTCAGACAAGACACCTTTGTTAGTTAATTCTCAATTTCTGTTTATATTTACACTGGTTAATCTTTTGTTCAGTGTTATTGAAAACACTATCCACTCGTATTTTTTTATAATCCCCTGATATTCTTCGAAAATATCATATAACAAAATTTACTGTTCATCCAATCATTTTCACACAAGTAAGCTATGCGCTAATATCGAATTCAATGGTAACATTAAGCCTAAAGGAACAATCTATCCTTCTGGCCATTGCTTCGCTACTCCAGTTAGAGAACTACGGAAAACCCATAAGAAACAATATTTTTTTTAATACATCTAGCTTTGGGAATTAATTCCATTTTTCTGCACGGCGAAAAATAATTATCAAGCTGTCTTTCACTTAGTACAAGTTTGGATTGAAGATTACTTTACTAGGTATACCGTGGATTCAGGTGCATGCACAACAGGGGCATAAGTTTGCTAATTTTGAAACCGTTTTAAAGATACATTCTGTACGCATGATAGTTTTCTGTCGGTTGGGATTTCATATTGGCACCGTACGTGAGAGAAACCAAGAATACATCATTCAGTTTGATGGATAATTTCAGCCAGGAATTGAACCCTTGTTTTTCGTAACGATCTGGTGTATTTAAGCGAAAGAGCTTTAATCACTTGATCTTCGGGAGCTTTCCGCAAAAGGATGGCATCTTGGTTAGGGTGCTGGCATTCGGTACCGGGGTTCATTGGTTCGAATCTTACTGTGGCATGGATGTTCGTAGCCGTTCGGAATCGGCTTTAAGTAGTAGGTCCCGGTCTCATTATCCCTCGTGTTGCAAAACCTGGCCGTAGCACTCCAAACCAAACCAATTGGAAGCTTTTCACTTATTTCAAATAAATAAAGTGAATAAATAGCAACACATGTACATCAAAATCTCTTTAGACTATGACTTAGATCGCTTAAATTCAGTCGGCTATGTTACTGCTATATTTTGAAATTCCCATTTACGTTTATGTAAAAAACAATAATAAATGTTTTTTAGTCTTAACAATTCTTTTATGCATGTTTCTTACAACCAGATTATCTGATGACTCTTTTTAATGTTCCAAACATTAATAATCAAGAAATCAAATAATTAAAAATTACGTGTTTACTATTATTATATGTATGTTTAATTAAATCTTTAGTTAATTTATGATTGAAAATTTGTGTGTATATTTTCCTATTCTACAGGCCAAGTAAATATTCATTGATAATTTCGTAACTTCTTTGGTAGTCAATTGAAATGAATTATAAAATTACACGCATAAATATATAACTTACTTCTTCCTTCAATCAAAAAGCATCGGAGATAAAATCTGTAGTGTATACAACATAAAATGATTTTTAAAAAAAATCCCGTTTCCGTCATTGATTACATTTCTGGGTTTCAACGTTATTTAGCTAAGCAGTCTACCAAAACATAAGAATTTGGTGATAAGTGGATTTAATACTTCAATAATTACAGTATCCCCAAGAATATTATAAAAGGATCATTAACTTTTACTTTTAACGATTCTTGTATGTATAGTTGTTACAACCAGGTTTTCTCAAAACTCTTTGTAATGCTGCAAACATTAATAATCAAGAAATCAATCAATTAAAAAATACGCTCTTACAATTAAGTATGTATGATTGATTAAATTTCTAGTTAATTTCTGACAGAAAAATCATGCGGATATTTTTCTATATTAAAGGAGAAATAACTATTTTTGAAAATTCCGTAACTGCTTTAATAGTCAATTGAAATGAATTATAAAATTACAAGCATCAATTTCTATCGAATTTCTTCCTTCAACCAAAAAGGAACGGGGATAAAATCTGTAGTGTAGATACAGATTTATCTACTACCGTGAGAAAAACCGGCATAACGTAGAAAAATAGTAAAGTGCCTTTTGAGAGCACTTGAACTGAGCTCTTCTTTACCTAGTGAAATGACGTTGTTTCGCGCAGAATGGGATGCTGAATGGAAGATTGTTGACACCGAGGACCATATCAATCATTCTGTCGGAGAAATTCATTTGGATGCTGGCGAAGTGTTCGCAGTGTTAGATGCCATTGAGGCATCCCGAAAAAAGAGTTTCACACGACAGAAATCATCTATATTTCAAGGGAAGCAGCAATACTTCCTATTTTCTTCTCCAAAGGTTTGACGAAGACATCGATTGATGATCGGCGAGATTGCTCCCGATTACTGCAAACTTCCCTTGGAACCGATCTGCGTGCACCTGTTCAGCGAGAGAGTCTACGTGCGGTTTCCCCACCACGTCATCAACCAGCTGTCCGATCAGCTGAGATGGACATTTTGCGGTCAGCCGACGATATAAAAGACCAGAGTTCGAGGCTCAGAGAGGATTTTTGACCGATCGAGTCTCCTGTGAACTCATCGGCCCAGTAAGTCGAGGGTGCGAATGAGATAGTCCTCCCCCCCTTTCTCTTAGGAAGCTGATTCCTGCAACGATCATCATTTTCATTTGTAGATATTCACCGTTTCATCTGTATTTATCATACGTTCAATATTGTGTTTCTAAATATATATCATTAGTCTGTACGTAGGCCTCCGCTATCCTTTTTCGGGCTTACTTAGAGCCCCAGTGCGCTACAACATGAAAAAATGATTTTTTCTAAAATCCCTTTTCCATCATTGATTATATTTCTGGGTTTCAACATTATTTAGCTAAACAGCCTACCAAAACATAAGAATTTCGAAATGGGTGGATTTAATACTTCAATAATTACAGTATCCCCAAGAATATTCTAAAATGATCATTAACTGGGTAATAAGAATTATAAGAGCTCTTTCCACATTGTGATAATAGGAACAAAAGGAATTTTTCATTCACGGTATTTAAGTTAGAATCCATTTTCAAAACTGCTTATAATCTTTATGTCATATCACGCAATTTTAAACCTAATTTTCCAAATTAGAGAATTTTAAATGCTGTCTGGGAGTTTCTGGAATAGAAACATCGTAATGTAAAGCACACGATAAGTAAAATGAATAAATCTTGGCAATGTAATTCACTACAGTTACAGATACCAGGCGGTTAAGCAATTATGATAAATATTGAACTAAGTAAATGTAATTGAATAGATTCCTATTTTGCTGTAATTTTAAACTTAAAACGTATTTGTAGTAAATATTAATGATTTATGTATTAAAACTTTTGTTTATACTCTTAAAATTTTCAAATTTAAATGCCATTTATCTGTTTTAATTTTTGTAATAAATTTCATAGGTTTATTTTTATTATCCACAATTATTATGCATCTCTAACTACTGATTCATTCTACAACTAATTCTTGGGAAAGTGATTAACTAGATCAGGTCTTGTGATGGTCTCATTTCCTTCTGTTTTAGGTCTCATTAGTCCTGAAGTAGACAAAGCAGTATACTAAACAAATTTCTTTTTCATATTTGTAGTTTTTTTAACCTTTTATGTTTGTCTTTTCACTTTGTTCACGAATTTACTTTTAACCGAAATGATTATATGAACAAACTACACGAATCTAATAAATTTAAAAAAAATCTAATTTCGAATGAATTTGAAAATAATTGACAGATTTTGAGATTAATTGTATGATTTCTTGGTATAGGTGTACTTGGAGTGCTACGGTTATCTTTTATGTCATAAAATGAATTCGATTGATAATTAGTACGATACCAATTCCGATATGCTACGGATATCCATTCCAGTAATAAATTGGAACCGACGTTTTTCTTATAACTGAAGTCAGTGCCCTTCAGGGTTTCAGAGTGTAAGAAATAAATCTCTGGCAAACAGGGTGCTGTAGTGTAGTACATTGCTGTTGTTACTTCAAATCCATTAATACCCCAAGTTTGCTTTATGTCGTCTTTAATATTAATTATAGTAAAATGCCACTGATCTATATTACTATATTCAAATATAAAACAATAGGTAAGGAAATATATAAAAAATAAAAAGTAAAAAAAACACTCCATCTGCTACACCTGAAAGAAAAATTTTCCACAGTCTAAGACCACGCTGTACTCTTTTTCTTCCTTCTGAACTACTGCAGCAATCCTATAATTTATCTATTATCCTGTGCTGATGCGTCCGTTGTTTCATTGTTCCGTGCCCAATGCGTCTTTTCCCGGCTCTGTCCAGATTGACCGGGAGTCCAGGCATGGTCCTGATGACCAATCACAATTCTCGAAACTTGGTGAAGTTTAAGTGCAATCTTTTCCACAGGCCACACCACAAGCCTCCCGGAGTCTCGAAAAAATACCTAGGCATGCAACCCACAACGTGTGAGTGTGGCGAGCAAATTAGTTTCGCAAACCTTATGTGAGAAATAGCTGCTTCATACTACACTGCTACAACTTCATACATTTCGTATCAACAATTTTAAAATGACTTATGTTAAGATTATTGAACTACAAGTAATACAGGGATATCCATTTAAACATTTTGTTGTACTTAGTGATATTTATCAGGTAATATGCTCTTCAGCCTCTCTGTAGGGATAGCTATTTAGTAAATTTCATGAACATTTTCTCGTGAGTATCTGTTTGTAATTTCTAAAACATAAAAAATTTTTTGGTTTTTAGCTGCTGATGTTTTAGCCATCCATAATCTGTATAATATACCCTGTACTTTCGCACATTATGAGTATTTGAAACCTAAAAGGTACCGTTTTCAACTCAGCTTTCTATATTTTGCTACAAGAAGACAACCAGATTTGCTGCTTAAATCTGATTCCGAACAACTGTAAACAGACACGCCAGGTGTAAAAACCAAGCTAATAAATATGGCACTAATGAGCATTATTCTAGCTATTTAGTCATCGTCAGGCCCTAAACCCTTAAGGAAAAATGCAAATATTCTGATGATTGCGTTATATCAAGCATTTCTCCAAATTTATAATAAATATAATTTAAAATAATGGAAATTCTAATAATTGTAACTTCTAATTAATTAGAAAACTACATTCCTAATATAACTTTTATATAATTTAACAACAAACACAGTATTAGGTATTTTTACAATTTTTAAATCAAATTCCCAATATAAAAAATCAATAATATTTTTAAGAAAATAACTTTTATGTCAACTTTTTGTTTCTATATTTAGCTGATTTCTTAGAAAGTTTTATATAATTTCTAATAAATATAATAATTATATTTTTAAGAAGTAGAGGTAAGAACCTATACAACAGATATTGTATCATATAGGTGGTAAACACGAATCATGCACATTCATGCGCATTTGAAGGGTATGAACCCAAACACAGTATAAGGCCTTTTTCTAATTTTTTAAATTAGAAAATGGAATTCCCAATATAAAAAATCAATAATATTTTAAAGAAAATAACTTTTATGTCAACGTTTTGTTTCTATATTTAGCTGATTTCTGAGAAAATTTTATATAATTTTTATCAAATATAATAATTATATTTTTAAGAAGTAGAGATAAGAACCCATACAACAGACATTGAATCATATACGTGGTAAACACGTATCTTGCACATTCATGCGCATTTGAAGGGTATGAACCCAAACACAGTATAAGGCCTTTTTCTAATTTTTTAAATTAGAAAATGGAATTCCCAGTATAAAAAATCATTAATCTTTTTAAGAAAATATCTTTTATGTCAACGTTTTGTTTCTATATTTAGCTGATTTCTTAGTTTTATATAATTTCTAATAACTATAATAATTATATTTTTAAGCAGTAGAGATAAGAACCCATACAACAGATATTGTATCATATACTTGGTAATCACGTATCATGTATATTCATGCGCATTCGAAAGGTATGTGATACATTGCATGGTGCATGGGACAAAACTGATCATATTGGTTAATGTACCAGTGAATAAGGCTTATGACTAATATCATGTTTAAACTTTCTAGATAATTTAGCAACACACATGTAAGAGTCCGGTCCGTCTATGTCAGGGGTCTAGACGAGCGTTTGTTAAAGCAAGCTTTATTGTAAGACATCATTGCAAGCGGTGAACAATTGAAAAAATTGGAGGTGTCAAGCATGCCGTCTATCAACGTACCGATAGATAAAAGGAATTGTGCTTTGTATGACCGAGTCGGCAGGCAACAAGTTCGCTTCGGCTACCCCAAGGACAAGGGTCAAAGAGGGTGGATCAACTAAAGCGGAGGTTTCCTTTTTGGGAAAGGAAGAAGCGGGGACTACTCCCGGCTGAATTCCCAGACAGTAGCTTGATCTTGGGTGATCTCATCTCTGGATGAAATGTTGCATTTGCATACACTTTAATTTTTCTTTAAATGTTTCTTTTTGTTAAATAAATCAACCGTTGTTAAGTTTGAAATATCCATGGCTCTAATTATTTAACATCAAACTCTGCATCAAACTCTAAGAAACCCATGCGAAATCGTACCCAAATAACTATGGTGTGACTGACTACCGGAATAGAGACAGCGCGACCGCTCGTCACAATTACAAAACATAAAAGTCTTTTTTCCAGTATTTGATAAAAAAAATTAAATTTTCATATTAAAATATTGATCTTCTTGTTGAAAATGTATCTTTTACCTTAACTTATTTTTTATATATCAAACAGATTTCTTAGAAAGTTACATGTTTATAGAATATTGCAACATTTATTACTGCATAAAAGTGAATATTTAATTCTTTCAGAAATATTAAACATAGAAATCCCTTCATCTCCATTTGAAAACCTTGTTTGACTTTAAATTATATATGTTTAGTCAGTTTAGAAAGAGAAAGTTTATTTTGAGAACTGAAAATATTTCTAAAACCATCCACTCGGTGTAACATGAATTGATAAAACTCGAAACTTGATTATCAGATTTATTGATTTACAAGAATTACTTATCCTTGTGTCATATCAAATTATATGCACTGTATTAAATCATAAGAGATACGGTTGAAACCTTAGGTGAGTACTGCAAAATAACTGAATGTATTCGATAAAACCAGACTACTTATTCCACAGAATATTTTAACTTCCACGCGAATACAATGGGAAAGGCTCATTAAATTTCAAAATATGAATTATTAAAACGCTCGACATTATTTTCAAGAATGTAGGGGGGAAATTCTCGCATGCAGATTTACGAAGAACTCAATTTTGTAGCGTTTCTAATATTTATATACGGTATCACGATATTATAAACTTATATTTACAAGTTTGCATGAAATGAAAGTTAAATTAATAAAGATACTTCTTAATGCTAATTAACTATGCATATCGTTGTCGTGTGGTTTACGAATGCAGTAGAAACATCGCTTCCCTCCAAATTTATAAATATTAGTAGTATTTTTATAATCCCTTATATTCGAATTTCAGGTATCTTTATTTTGCTTTGACATTTTCAT
>CM063498.1:177802944-177805444 GCA_032207245.1 Pardosa pseudoannulata
CTCGTTTGGCAGTGCGAAACTGTTATCTAGAAACTTTTCTTTCTGTGTGTGCTATACCTCCGAAAGATATGAATGTATATCTATACATAAGCAATACATAACATTTATTTTCAGTTTATTAATATTTATTAATATTTTCATATTTTTTATTACTTAACTAACACATACATAATTTATCTAATTAAGATTTTATGATTTGTTTATTTTATGTCTATATTTTACGATGTTTTTAAAATGTGTAATCTAATATTTACACTGCCATCTGATAATGTCCATCATGCAAGAGTTGCATTTTAGTGGATTTCAAATTTTGATACATAATTTTACTGAAATGTTTTATACTGCACAATAAATTTTATGAAATGAAGATGTTGATCACAGTTCACTAATCATTATCTCACAGAATTGCCTCCAATTTTAACAACTTTTAAGCAAACGTAACTAAATTGAAATACTAAATGTTCTGCTTTTCATTTATTTCTTTTAAATGCAATTGGAGTTTTGTTTATAAATAATTAAAATAATTTTTGAGTATTGGTTAATATGTACGAAGGTGGTCTGATAGTAAAGATACATGTAACAGCTGTATAAACAATTATACAAAATATCACTTTAGTTACCTTTAGGGTTGTAGTACTTTTCTCTGTAAGCTACGATTGATCTCCCGGAAAGAAAAGAAGGACGATTTTTGATAAAGTATGGTAACATAATGAAGTGTCTCATCGAAGATTACGCAATCTCTGAAATGAGAGACTATGCAAAGTCTTAGCCAGTTGTTCCTTCGAGATTTGATCCTAAGACCTACTAACGTTTGGGTCCAAAAATTTAAAGATTAAACACATATGGTACAACAAATCGTAATATGATTGCATCAAGATAAATAGGAGGTCCCGCGATATCCATCCTAAAGTCCAGGTTTTGTTACCAGGTAGACGGGATGATTAAATAAAAACTATCTGATAAGTATAATTAAAAAATTGACAATGTAGAGTACCACGAAGGGATGCTCAAAATATTATCACCCTGGTACAATGGTGATAGTAATTATGGACTTCAAGTTGAGAAATAAACAAAAGGGATTAGTTTTTTGTCATATCTCTTTATATTTTTTGGAAAATAACTGTCAATATAATAGGTCCCGCATCCATCGTAAAGTCTAGGTTTTGCTACCACGTAGGTCAGTATGATTTAAAAAACCTCTCTGATAAATATAATTCAAAAAAATTGGCAAAGTACAGTACCACGAAGGGATTCTTTAAGTATTGTCACTCTGGTACAATGGGGATAGTAAATATGGAGTTCACTTTGAGAAATAAACAAAAGGGATCAGTTTTTTGTGATATTTCTTTATATTTCTTGTAAAATAACTATCAATTCAATTCTTTGTTATGACTTTATAGCTGAAGCACTCTCGTATATTCTCACACTGTGGACTCAACACTTAAGATTTAAGTAAAGTACGTAATCGCATTCTTTAAATTATGAGGTAAATTTTGTGCTATTACATTAAAAGACCGAGTGTGGTCTCATTAACCTATATATTTCTTCCACTCTTTATATGCACTTTTCATATCTGCATTAATAAAATGCTAATAGAACAAGAGGTTTTATGTTAAATTTTGTATCATAGAGATTATTAAAATCCAACGGAGAATTACAGGGCTTTCAATTATATACTTTGAATAGAAACAATCTTAATTGAACTGCAATGGTATTTTTTATCATATAAGTCGATAAAAGTTTTTTAATTAAACGTTAAGGAAAATCATTCATAAATTTTACTGTAACCTTCTTTCTGAAGCCTTTGTGAATAGATAATTTTCTTAGAAGTACATTCTTCTTTGACATTTTCGACGTAAAGAGAAAATATTCAAAGTTTAAAAACAGTTACCCTCCGTGTTGACATATCATCACACTTCTCTCTATGCAACAGAAGATGAATACGTTATTTCAGCTTATCGATAAATTTTGGAGCAACAAATTTCTTGATATTAAAAGAAATCTCAATCTGATGTTATCCCTACAAACCAGAAAATTTTATAATCAATTAAATTCACTTTTAAGTCCACACAAAACGTCAAAAAACCCATAATGTATCGGACCTACTATTTTTAACATAGAAAATACAGGAAATTTGATTGGAAATATACATGCAATTCTATTGGTCCTCTCGTGGCCATTTGAATCACCCCAAAATTACAAAACTAATCATTTCATCTCTGGTCGTTGCAGAGTGCGGATTTTCCTGGCAGCAAAAATTTTTGCGTTTTTCTATCCCTTAGCATCTTATTCTCTATTCTTGTGTTACGAACTCATAAATACACCTTCCTATTTTTCTTTCATCTTTTATCTCTTTTGTTTTCAGCTCTTTCTGCCATTTTTCTGCTTAATGTTAGAAATATCTGGATTAAATTCAGCCAGTCCAGTTGTACCATCGCATTGCTTATCTTGTATGACTTGTATTCAACATTCAATATATTTCTGTATCAGAACTGCATTC
>CM063498.1:177810444-177812944 GCA_032207245.1 Pardosa pseudoannulata
TAAAACTTTTATATAATAATTCATTGTTTTTTACAAATATAGATGAAGAAAGACTGTCAAATACTATTAACTAATTGATATTAAAATTTTTAAATGACTAACTTTAAGGTTCTTAGGATATGTGATTAATGAATAATAATAATTTTTATGTACAAAACTGTATTTGAAATAACTTTTTAGCTATGGCTCCTACTTCTACAAATACATTTTAATACAATTCTGGGTTTTACAAAGCATTTTTATTTTTTAATAAGTTATATAAGGAATTATGATTTAATGCATACAACAAATTTTGTATCTAACTATTTAATTATTACATTTTACGACTACATTTACAATTTTTATTCTTATTTTCCATGTCTTTTAAAATTGAAATTTATTACATATACTAATTTCTTTATTTGCATTAAAATTATAAAAAGGAATGAAAATATTTTTTTCATTTAATTCAATAAACGACGGTTAAACACTAAATTTAAATTATTTTAACAAGTATATCGTCCCAGGAAAATATGCAAAATTAAAGAAAATAATATATGAACCACCTAGTTTTATTGAAAGCGTACTTTCTAAAGGTTATATCAAGCCTTATGTCATTACTCAAATAATATTTTTTAGATAAATCAAGTCAATATACGTAATGTTTTTTACTAAATCTAGATTATTTTAACAACTTTCCAGGAAAATATGCAAATTTAAAGAAAATAGTATATGAATCACCTAGTTTTATTGAAAGCGTACTTTCTAAAGGTTATATCAAGTCTTATGTCATTTCTCAAATAATATTTTTTAGATAAATCAAGTCAATATACGTAATGTTTTTTACTAAATCTAGATTATTTTAAAAACTTCCCAGGAATATATGCAAAATTAAAGAAAATAGTATATGAATCACCTAGTTTTATTGAAAGCGTACTTTCTAAAGCTTATATCAAGTCTTATGTCATTACTCAAATAATATTTTTTAGATAAATCAAGTCAATAAACGTAATGTTTTTTACTAAATCTAAATTATTTTAACAACTATAACTTCCCAGGAAAATATGCAAATTTAAAGAAAATAGTATATGAATCACCTAGTTTTATTGAAAGCGTACTTTCTAAAGGTTATATCAAGTCTTATGTCATTTCTCAAATAATATTTTTTAGATAAATCAAGTCAATATACGTAATGTTTTTTACTAAATCTGAATTATTTTAACAACTATAACTTCCCAGGAAAATATGCAAAATTAAAGAAAATAGTATATGAATCACCTAGTTTTATTGAAAGCGTATTTTCTAAAGGTTATATCAAGTCTTATGTCATTACTCAAATAATATGTTTTAGATAAATCAAGTCAATATACGTAATGTTGTTTATAATACTGTTTTAATTTATTTGTAATAAACAAAAAGTCATAGATTTCTAACAAATATTATATAAGAAAACTCATATATATTCGCAAATAAATGATATTAGATTTCTTAAAAAGCTAGCTTTAAAGTTTTTTTGTGGATGATTACTAGATAAGGATTCATTAATTACTAAATTGCATTTTATTTAACTGTTTAGATATATCTAATTATATTAAAAATACATTTAAATGCAATCAAGTGTTTTAGAAAAATATTTTATTTTCTTAATAGTTTTCTAAAATAAATTTTCTATATCTTATATAATTTTCTATAAATGAATACCTCTTCCTATATACTAATCCTCTTAGTTAAATTTATTAATTACTAAACTTCATTTTAGTTAACTATTTAGTTATATCTTATTATTTTAAAAATACATTTAAATACAAATATGTGTTTTAGAAAAACATTTACATTAATAATACAATTTAAAAAAACAATTAATAAATTGCTAGCCAACGCCTACCAAGCATTTACAACACAAAAAATTTAGTTTAAATAGATTGCAGGATATTTTAAGATATTTTAAATCCGTCACTGTCACTTCAATCATTTATCTTTCTCTCAAACTTTTTGTTCCTTTTACTATAGTTCGCAACTGAGTAAAAACGAGGGAAAAGTTACACAGATCGATGAGAAAAACTTAGTTTGTTTAGTGATATACTTTCTATACTTTGACAAGCCCTAAGAGATAAATATATAATTATAATAATTTTGCATACATAAATAAGATATATATATATATATATATATGTGTGTGTGTGTGTGTGTGTGTGTGTAAAATAGATAGATAGATAAATAGATTAGATAAATAGATAGAAAGGGAGAGAGATAAAGAGAGAGAAGGAGAAGGGAGTGGAGAGGGAGAGGGAGAGGGAGAAATACATATGGATATATGTAGAAAATATATAAAAAGCTTTTCTCTTTAGAATTTTCTCATAATTATGTTTTATTTTTTAATCTTTAAATTTCAAACCACCAAAAGTAAGAAAGGAAGTAATTCACTGAGAAGGTGTTCTTTCAGTGATTATCAAAACTAATATTAGAAAAATAAAAGTGTAGAAGGACGAGACTCATTTATTCCAAAAGACGCTGTGAAATA
>CM063498.1:177817944-177840444 GCA_032207245.1 Pardosa pseudoannulata
AAGCAGAATTTCTCAGTACGATTTGATAATCACTGTTTTACTCGGTCTGAAGAAAATGAAAATTAATATTCAGCTTTGATTGGCAGTTTTGTTGGTTTCGCTGTTCTTTTAGCGACACTGGTCATGTGTTTAACTATTGTATAGTATAAGTCGGCTTGTGAATTAGTAATGTTTAAAGAAGGATAGTTGCGCAAAAATCATCGTGAAGAGTTTTCTGCCACATCAGGAAGAGCCAGCATTAGTTCTTCACCACTCAGGTTAACTCCTTATGGCAATTTCCAGATTTTATTCCTGCTACTGCAAAAGAAATTAAATCCAAGGAGACAGTGCACTCTGTGCTCCAGTAAAATAGATTACATAGGTAAGAAAACAGACCAGATAACAGTCTACAGAATCTCAGGTATCACTTTGTGTTGTCCCCTGTTTCAAAGACTAATATTTAGCTTTTTTCCATTTGCCGAGATAACTCGGGATAACTCTCTAATATTAAAACTAAATGCTTTGACATCTATAAAAAAATTAAAAATTTGACTTAAAATCTACATATTTTGTTTTGTCTTGTTTAGACGTATTTAATATTAAAATAAAAAGATGTGATGATTTTGTGCAATTTTTTTCAAAAACATTTTAAGGTAAACAGCTAATATTGTCTTTATTTTTCAAAATAAAATTTATGAGACATTGAAGCCTCTAATATAAGATTAGTAGTGGTTACTAATTTCCCGCTGTCTTTTTAAATTACAAAATCACATCAGATTAATATTAAAGGGAGAATAGGTATAAAATCACATTTCAAATTATCTAAAGTAATATACTGAATAGACGTTAAGTTTAAGATATTAGTCTTCCATAATAGAATAGAAAACACCTTCATAGTGCCAATAAGCGGTTGTTGGATTGGTTATATCAGAGAAATGGGTCTAACCAGTGGAGAAACAATTATTGATATTTTAGATAATTTTTCTTTTTAGATAATTTTGGATAATATTATCGGAATAGATATTTTAAATTTTAGATAAATATGGCCAAAATCGAAGTAAATTGTTTTACGAATATTCTGGCAGTGCGAGAATACATCATAACACAATAGTAAAGTCATGGGGTCACGGTGATTAATATATAGTTATTACAGTAACACTGTGTTGGTCATAAGTAACCGCAAAGTGGATAGATCTTTGAGCTACAATATATTCCTGTACGTATACAATATATTCCTAATATATTATTATCAGGTCCTAGACTGGCTTTAGTAAAATAAGCCTTAGAGTACTGTTACCTACTGCATCTTACAAGTATCTTGGCCACGATATTATTAAGTTTAGCAAAACAATAAGTCACAAAATAAAAAGGGGAAAATAAAGAAGAATTTAAAAAAGAGATGTCCTTTTAAACCCTTTTATCCTTTCAGAATTACGTTTATTGTATTCTACTATATTTTAGAGGGCAAATAATTATAGCTATATCAAAGAAAAATTTTAACTTAAATTTAAGAATTTAGAGCAATGAAACTTCAAAAGATAATTTCAAAAGTTCCAAAATAGAAATTTCCCATTCGCCTTCGATTACAAGGAATAGAAATATTTGGTTAAAATCTCATTCTTTTAATTTCATGAAACTTAACAATGCAAAAATGAAAGTGTAAGTTGTAGATAAAAGCTATCAATTAAACCAAGGAAACTCGATAGTCATAAAGTTTTAAAGATATGTGTATATACACCTTAAGATATATATATATATATATATATATATATATATATATATATATATATATATATATTCCATTTATAGTCACAACCATAATGAAAATAGCTATAAATGAAAAAGTTATTCAGTGAGACCGGCATTACATGCTAATTAGTTAATTATTACCCAAATGTTTAAAAATTTTCTAACAATTTCTTTTTAAAAATATATTTGAATTAAAACTATCTAGAGCTAAATAAAATGATCCTCCAGTAATTCTAAAGTTATATATGAATATATCTTTATTCCTGATTAAAAATAAGTCCTCCTGTATAAATAACCTTCGATATTTTGTATATAAATTCTGAAATATTACAAATTTTTAATGAACTAAGATCTTAGAAACTAAACAGTAATTACTGAAGTCATTAACTTTATCAATTAGCAGAGTTTTAATTAATACAACATATAAACTAATGATGTTAGAAAGAAAAGAAATTTTGCAGTGGCCTGTAATAGTTTAATTTATTAATCGGCTTAATATATTAGAAGTAATGTTTAATATATCAAATGTAATATGCTAAGTAAAAGTTTTTATCATGCTCGAAATTTATTTATCTGTTTGTTCTTTAATACTAGAAAGGACGGGTCAATTTGACACAAATTCTATTTACCGTCTAGTAATCTGAAATTGTTAATAATGAAATTGAAATAAAGTTCTTGCCTTTTCCTAATTTTAGAAACATAAAAATCTATGAAAATATATAATTGAAGAGTCTATGCATACGTGAAAATGGTAGATTGCTAAGATTTTAAATATGGAAAATGTACTGTAGATATTCTGTTCAACTGAAAAACACCGATATATAGAAAATGTACAAAATATATAGAAAAGAAGTTGGCCAAACTGTGCTTGAACTGTCTAAGATGTACAAAATATATAGAAAAGAGGTTGTCCAAACTGTGTTTGAACTGTCTAATATGTACAAAATATATAGAAAAGAAGTTGCCGAAACTGTGCTTGAACTGTTTAAGATGTACAAAATATATAGAAAAGAAGTTGCCCACACTGTGCTTGAAATATCTAAGATGTACAAAACATATAGAAAAGAAGTTGCCCAAACTGTGCTTGAACTGTCTAAGATGTACAAAATATATAGAAAAGAAGTTGCCCAAACTGTGCTTGAAATGTCTAAGATGTACAAAATATATAGAAAAGAAGTTGCCCAAACTGTGCTTGAAATGTCTAAGATGTACAAAATATATAGAAAAGAAGTTGCCCAAACTGTGCTTGAACTATCTAAGATGTACAAAACATATAGAAAAGAAGTTGCCCAAACTGTGCTTGAAATGTCTAAGATGTACAAAACATATAGAAAAAAAAGTTGCCCAAACTGTGCTTGAACTGTCTAAGAAACCTTGTCTAGTAAGAAACTAAATAATTCCATTAAAGTTATCTATATATATTTCTATTTATATATGCTTTTAGGTCATGTAACTAGTTCACGGTAGTTCAGTCGGTAAAGTTTTCGTAACTGAGAGGTCGCGGGTTCGGAACCCAAGCCAGCCTAAGATCCACGGTGTTTGTTCAAGGTAACTGGGACACTTAAAATTTGTTTTCTGGTCTTACAACGATGCCCTCCAAGTACTCAATCACTACCTCAAGGGGTGACAGGTCATGTTTATGGGTCTCTTACTTGGTCACTGCTTCAAAGTTACGAGGAACCACTTGGGCAAAGTCGTTCTTTAACCTCAACGGTGTTCTTTAGAACGAAAGGCACACTCCTTTGCCTTAATACGAGTAAAATACGGCTCAATCGTACTTCGTGTGTCCAAGTGACATCAAAACAACAGCAGATCCTGTAATAACGTATTATATTTTATGTACTATTATACTCATTTAATGTCTATAAATGGATAAAAGCCTGCGTATGAATAATGTGTAATATATAAATGAATAAATGCGTATAAATACAGTGTACTTTTTGAGTAACAACAGGGATATATTAATATTGGTTAGTTTGACATAGCCTACCTTTTTATTTATACCAAAACGTCCGCAGTTCTGGTGTCAAAATTTTGGTATCACCCAGAAACTTTTTTTTTATAAATATAGATTTAAATGCTAATTTAATCAGAATTAATTAAATTATATTAAATTCAAAAAGAGAAAATGGCAGAAAATTTATAGCACTAATTTATGTTAAGTAGTTAATCAGCTTGTAAATAATTTCATAAATTATGGAGTATTTCTAAAAAAAAGTTATAAAAATGCCGTATAAATTGGTATATAATTCCTCAAAACTATTACTTATATTTAACATTAGATTAACGTTATCCCTACAAATGTAACATAAGTGCAACACAGTATTAATATTAATAATTAGTTTTAACAAAAAAGGACTTATTTCTTCTAAATTACGTAACACAGCAACAATTTACTCTTAAACCAAATTTAAATTTGAAATTTCGGTGATGCAAAAATTACAGATAAAGTCGCTTAAAATGATTTATATACACTGAAATGACCCAATTGTTCTCCAAACAAAAAAAGAAGCATGCGCTTATATTACTTTCATAAAAACAATATTATTTTCTCTCTTTTTTTTCCTTTATCAGAAAAGGAATTGGTTGTGATGAATAGCAGGCATGAGCCAGGTTATCTTTCTGAAAGAAGACCTTTTTTGATAAATGACTCACCTAAAGAGACTCTAGTGAAGCACTTCTACGAAGATCAATGTTTACTGCTAATTATTTTGGGTAAAGTTTCCAGTTCGTCATTCGCTCAGGTCTCAGACCGTTAATTAATTGATTATCTGACAACTGAAGTTTTTTTTTACTCTATGTTTCGAGAATTTTCTGTTATTAAGTTTAAATGAGATTAAACGAGATTTTTAAAAACAAATACACGGAACCAAAAAAAGTTGGAAAGTAAGGTTATAGGATTTCATCGTTTGATCATTTCGAATTACATTATGCTTTTGAACTAAAATAAAATTCCGAAAAAATACACTTGTTTGCTCTATGTTTCGAGAATATTCTGTTATTAAGTGTGAATGAGATTAAACGAGATTTTTTAAAAACAGATACAGTGAACCAAAAAAAATTGGAAAGTAAGGTTATAGGATTTCATCGTTTGATCATTTTGAATTACATTATGCTTTTGAACTAAAATAAAATTCCGAAAAAATACACTTGTTTGCTCTATGTTTCGAGAATTTTCTGTTATCAAGTTCAAATGAGATTAATAGAGATTTTTTTAAAAAACAGATACATTGAACCAAAAAAAAAAGAGTTGGACAGTAAGGTTATAGGATTTCATCATTTAATAATTTTGCTTTACATTATGCTTTTGAACTAAAACAAAATTCTGAAAAAATTACAATTTTAAAAAATAAATCAAACATCTTGTTTAATTTCCGTAGCACATAAAAATAAATTACATATTTAAAGAACATTATGATATCACTTTCGATAGCCAAAAAAAAACATGGACCTTTATACAAGGTAATAAAAAATAACTTTTAAATTTTAAAGAGAAACCTTTAATAATTCGTGTGATATCCTTGGGCTGCTATAACAGATTCTAATCTTTTGTTCGTCGAAAGGACCAACTTTTCAATGAAGTCTGTTGGTACACTGTCCCATATATTCTGATTTATTTTCATTTTTTATTTTGATCTCTCGCAATTTGTTTTTTCATAAAAGCCCATAAATGTTCTAAAAGTTCAAATCCGGACTTTGTGGAGGATGGGAGAATAATTTTTCTACATTATATAATATTCCTTTACAATCCGAACGTTATGAGTAGGATCATTGTCTTGGAGAAAAGAGAAGCTTCTGTTTAAATTCAATTTTACAGCTGTACCTGGTAAATATTGTTTTAGAATATTTAAATATACTATTTTGTCCATATATATTTTGTCCATGGTACTGTTATTATACAGTAAATTTCCAACACTGCTAGTTGCCATTGCAACACATACCATAACTTCACCACCTACATGTTTAACAGTTACTTTTATATTTGCTTATTTAAGTGCTTTACCTTCATTCCTGCATACAAAACGACTGCCATCGGATCCAAAAAAAATTAAATATTGACTCATCAGGAAAAATAACAGACTTCCAAAAATCTTGAGACTTTGCAATATAGTATTTAGCATATTTAAGACGTTTGTCACATTTCTAGCTGATAAGTAGGATTTCTTTGGTGGTGTATAGGCTGCATATTCCTTAGAATGTAAAAAAAAAATTTAACAACTCTCAATGCCCACCTCTCTAACCGAGGCGAAGAAAACTTTTTGGGCAGAACATTTCCATTTGATCTGTGATAATCTGTGATCTCTTTATTATTATACCTACCAAAACATAAAAACTGGTGATATACAAATGTCCCTGGAGAAAGCAACTTTAAACCTACATAATACATCGGGATAATTACAGAAAAATTCATTTAGTTTTTTCAATACTTGAAAAATTATCTAAAAACATAATTACAGAAAGACTTTTATCTATATATACAAACGAATCCCCAATCCCCCTACACACACACACACACACACACACACACACACACACACACACACACACACACACACATATATATATATATATATATATATATATATATATATATAGAGAGAGAGAGAGAGAGAGAGAGAGAGAGAGAGAAAGAGAGAGAGAGGGGTTCCATCTTGTATTAAAAATGATTTTCCCCAGGCATTGTCTTTGCTGAAGTGCTTTAATGACAAAGCTGTTCAACATGTGGCGATATTTCTCTCCAGTAACAGAACAGGTTTTCGGTCCTGTCGGAGTAATGTTCTCATAGAATAATGAACCTACGATAAATTCGCTGTGAACTCACACCAAACAGTTACCTTTGGCGAATGTAAGTGACTGCATGTAGTGATTTGTCATGCCAAATTTGGCAGTTCTGGGTATTCACAGTTCCATTCAGGTAAATGTGGGTCTCATGTCAACATAAGATTTTCCACGGTCAAGCATCATCCACCTCTATTCTGGCAAGAAAGGTGAGAGCAATATTCAATCAATTATAATGGTCGGGGTACAGTAACTCCTGTGCACGGCTGATCTTGTACGGATAGAAGTTCATAATCTTTTATAAGGTTTTCCATACGGTACTGTAAGGCATATCCATATTCCGAGCTACTCCACGAGATTTAGCTGTGGCAGCAATATTGTCTTGTCCACTGTCAACAATCGCCGCCGTGGCAACTGGTTTGATTGTATCCTGTGGTACAGGTTTTCGTCTTCTACCTGACTGAACCATCAAAGAACCTGTTTTGTCAAACGTCGTAACCATTGCTTTTAGCCCATTAACTGACACAAGACCGTTACCTTTACTCATTTTTTGTGCGTTCTAAAAGAACGTAGAGCAGCTTACGCGTTGCACTGGTTGAGGTAAAAGAATTTGACCAGTAACGCACGCTCGACTAAAGAAGAGACATTGCCCATAAACTTTCAATCCGGTTGATCTCAAACGTAACACATTGCCTTTTAAAACCAAAGCAGCTGGCACTGGGCTAATAGATGTAAAGGGAAATTTGAATAAATAACTTCTTCTTCTGCTCAGCGGGAATGATATTGCAGATCACGAGAATTTATCGGTGTTTATGTAGATTTTACGCTTTTTTAAAAGTATTGCCATTTTGCACTTGAACTAAATCAGAAAATGTGCATATAAAAGTAAATTTTATTCCGTATTAATCTGCATTTTCTAACACTCTATTTTCTATAGCACAGCCCCAAATATTCCCCTAGCTGTGCCTTTTGGAACTAATTTGTTTTTTCATGGAATCCTTTGTCCCACGTCTTGTTTAATCTTCCTACAAAATGTGACGTCATTCTCACAAATAGATCGAGCTACAGAACACTGTGAGCACTGTCAGTTTAATTATGGTCACCCGGTATTTATATATACACACATACACACACACACACACACACACACACATATATATATATATATATATATATAATATATATATATATATATATATAGCGTTGTTGAAATTTTTAAGACGGTGACATAAACATGTTGCATCTTCTTTTAAAACCTTCATAAAATTCGAAACAGTAATTACATACTTTCTTATTACAGAAATACTGAAAAAAGGGAAGAAAATCCCATTTTCTGTTTATAAGATAGTCTTAAGTTCAAAATATATGTGCAGGGTTTAATAAGATGAAACATAACTTTCTTCTCCAGGAAATTAATATTTGAGTGCGTGAAATTTACGTTTTACGAATGTTTACACGAAATCCGGCCAGACATAAAGGTTATAATTAAATTTCATCTTTTACGATTCTCTGACTATTCTACATTATTTTCTTTACTATTACTCGCTTTGGATTGCGAGTAGGGCTATAACTCGCAATTATTCGCTACGTATAGGGCTTAAATATTTCGTTCATTTCTTGCTCAAAGACGTAATCTTTAATTTACCGTTTCGCTCTTGAAAAGATTGGTTGTAAAATGCTCGTTTTATCTCTATAATTTTTCCTATATAACCTTAATTATAAATTGAAAAATCTGGTTTAGTTCTTATTATTTTTTTAAAATTCTTCCTTTTACTTCGATGTTCGAAGAAAAGAAGGTATTGTAATCGTTTAAATTTTCAGTGTTCCGATTTCGATTAAATGCTTACTCTCAAAATTAAAAATAATTCTCAAAATTAATTCTCAAAATAATTCTCAAAATTAATTCTCAAAATAATTCTCCAAATTAATTCTAAAAAAAAAAAAATTCTCAAAATTAATTCTCAAAATTAATTCTCAAAATAATTCTCACAATTAATTCTCAAAATAATTCTCAAAATTAATTCTCAAAATAATTCTCAAAATTAATTCAAACATAAGCAAAAGTTTATGCTTGAATTAATTTTAAGAATTCTTGCAATATTGCTTTTGTACTTAAGCACCAATGAATTATCTTTGACACTTTAAATATCCATGTTAACCAACCTTTAGAGAAATAAGATAATATTTTTCGAAGCTATTTAAGTCATTTTCTGATTTTTAAACTTTTATTTTCGTATTTTAATTATTTTTTTTAAATTTTTTTTACTTTAAGTCAAAATTTTATTTTTCATTACTGTTCTGATGTCCCTGGCCAAAAAATATTTTTGTGTTTTCTATCCTTAAACTCTCTATTCTTTAGTTACTGTGTTACGAACTCACGAATCCACCATCCTATCTCTATCTTTCCTCTTTTAGTTGTCTTTATGCTCTGTTCGTTGTCAATTTTTGTGCTTACTGTAAGAAATCTCTTGATTAGAGGGCTAGACCCAGTCAATCTAGTTGTCCTAACTTCCTGATGGTCCTGAAGGTAGCGCAATAAGACTAGTTTCGTTTTTTATACCTGTATGAACTTACTTAACTCAGATAATTAAAATAATGTTTGGTCATAAAATATTGAATATTTATTATACATGAGTTTGATACGTGTTCATACCCTCAATCAAAGCAGAGATTTTAAATATCTCATGTCCAAATACGGGTGGAGCGAACCAAATCGACAATCTTAACGAAACCTCATCCAAAACAACCTGCTGAGCAAAACCACCAATTCGGAAGACTTTTTTTAAATAAAATAATGTTTCCCAAGAATAAAGTTCAATGTGGTTACAAGATTGGCAAATAAACAGTAATCCAAAAACTTTTTTACAAAATAACTGAAGATACATATTCACAAAAAAAACTTCAGATTATAAACCATTTGAATAATAATTTACAATTTTTAATTATTACTATTTTATTCCTAAACAAAGTAACCTATATCTTAATAGTAATATTAAAAAATAAATACATTAAAAAATGGTTATCAGTGGACCTTCAAAATTGGGTATAAATAAAATATTTTTTTAAATTAAATTGTATTTCTTATTTTTAACCAGAATAATATAATTATATTGACTGATTTAGAGTGACGTGAGTACTTTCTAGTTTTGAGTGGATTACTCGGTTATTTATTACTCTCTGCTGTCAGAATGAGTACTGTTCAGCAAGAATTAATTCATCTCTTTTAAAATCATTGCACTCCATAGGGTTGGTTGGTTCTTTTGAACATCCAAATACAAATTTAAAAATACTTATGTTTTTGCGTTTATTTACACGTAAATATATCTTCTTGAGTGTCCAATGCATTTTATATTGCATTTGAATAATAGATTTAATTAGTTCTGCTGGAGACTGAATTTTTGTTCTATAAGATAGGTACAAATTTTATTCCATTATTTATTATACCTTTGTGTAAATTAGAGACCAATAATTTGGTTTTGGAAGTTCAATTGTCCTAATTAATAAAAGACAAGACAAATTCGGAAATGTATTGTATGAAATTATTTCTAAATATCATTAAAATTATTAGAATGAATAGACAAATAAAATACTTAATTAGAAACTGAATGCACTCTCACATTTTATTACATTAAAAATGTAATATAAAATATTATTTTTGAGACTGCCAACAAAATTCCGAATCCTGATAATCAAAACTATTATATTACAGTTTTGCGACAAAATAATCATTCTTAACTCCTTAATGTGCACGTCCGAGTTAACTCGATCTCGCTAAACTTGCAAACTGTACACAGAGATAATTCGAGAGGCGTTGTACTTATGATGCTATACTTTTTCTCACTCCAATGCAATCGAGAATTGAAAATAACAAGCAAATTGTGCAATATTACAATATTCAACTATTTTTTCAAACGTTATCAAAATCCAAAATTGCAATAAAAATTTTGATTACTTTTGAATTTTTGTAATTTTTTGGCAAGACAACTTTCTAAATTGTATTTTTGAATTAAAAAATTGATTTCTTTTGGCCGGCCTTTTCCAAAAAACTGTGCATCAAAGGGATAATATATATAGTAGTTTATTACCATCAACAGATTTTTCCGAAATGCACTTGTATAATACATTCAGTATAATCAAATACGTTAGTTTAACCAACAATACAATAGATCAGGTTTCCGAAATAGGAGTGTGGGAATTCTGGGTATGGAGAAAAGTAATTTCATTGCTGTAAAACAAGATTTTAAGTTCGTAATGAAAACTAGCATTTAACTCTAACCGTATATAAAAAGAGTAATTTATAAATAAACATGCTTCACTTAAATTTGAATTACGAACTTCAGTTCAGAATTAGATAGATCCTGATAACTTTGCAGTTTGAGCCTCAGTAGCAAATGACAAAAGATATTTATGAAATGCTTTTATCATTAACACCACCTACAGGTATACTGTGGTAATTTCATTACATTTTAGCATTAAAATGAAAGAAAAAAAATCCTTTTTTAAACATAAACAATGTGTTACTCATTGCTCTATTGTAGAAACAACTGTAATGACTAAACAGCCACACAATATGCATCAATAATTAATATATGTATACTATTTGTATGCAAATTTATTTTACAAAAAATATTTTGCATATTTTGGAATTTTTTTCTATGGACAAAAAAATTTCAAGAGGGAAGAATTACATATTTTCAAATTGCATTGGGCGTAAGTTATTAAAATGTGTGGAAATCACTGAAATAGTTGGAGACAAAAATAAAAATATGTCATAAAATATATAAATAATGAAAGTTCACTTTTATTAATTATAAAATCAACCGTGTTTTTTAAATAAAATTTAGTTCTATAAACTATGAAAATTAATTTAACATCCCCTACAGGCTAATAAAAACTTTAAATATTTTCACTAAGCGTCTCAAAACCAATGAATAAGAACTATTTGGAAAAGGAAATAAAGTTTATATTTGTAAAAGTAAGTTTATCTGATATTTTCTAATAAGTAGTTAATACATACATCTTAAAAAGTTATCTATAATATAAACATATTTAGCATGCTTTAATTTTGAAAGAATTAAATTCTAAAACTTTGATTCTCATTCCTTAAATGCTTAATTTCCTAGAATAATTTCAATATCATGTTCAACTAAATTTCTAAATTAGTACTTTATATTCATCGATAGATGAAAGACTTTCTTTCGTGCAGTATTCCACTTTGCAGCCTTCGTCTAATGAGAGATACCTCTACTTTCACTCTAGGACAGTAACAGTCGAAATAAAAGGTCATTAAAATGACAGTTTCCTATTATTGGAGGTTTGTAAACACTGAAAGTTAACGATATATGTCATCGCTTGAAAGCCCATAAAGATCTGAAACTGCAATATTGAAATTTCCTCTTTCTCTGGTGATACGGTCCATAAATTCTTTGATTAAATGCACTCATAAATACCATTTCTGGGTAGTTAGGGAATTTCCTGTAAATTTTAGCAATATTTATAGCTCTAGAATTCTATCTGGAGCAATATTCAGGATATCTGCTAAATTTAGCACTGTGATGTCAAAAGAATTTATGCCTCGTACCAAATATTATAACTGCCTTAGCAATTCTTTATGGTAAATTGAATTCCAATTGCACTTGCAAACTTTTTATGCATGTATATATACATACGCTTTGTAATACTATGGTATATAACTCATTTATAAAGATTAAAAGTTAGTAATTAGAATATTTACGGTGACAGAATACCTTTTGAATGAAAAATAACAACATTATGAAATGGTTTATACATTTAATCATACAATAAAAACTCTATTTTTAAGAATATTTTTAGAATGGTCTAGATTTAAAATATTGAGGAAATTTTGAGAAGGTAGAATTTTGTAATAGAAGTAATATATTTTTTAAAAACTATAACCAAATAAAACATAGAAATTCTTAAACATAGAAAGCATAAAAGATAGTAATTATTGTATTTCCGGTGGCTGAGAAATTTTTTAATAAAAATAACAGCATTATGAAATGTTTTATTTGATTTATCATACAATAAAAACTACTTTTTTAAGAATATTTTAAGAATGGCCTAAGTTTAAAATATTAAGTAAATTTTCAAAGGTAGAGTTTTGTAAAAGAAGTTATATATTTTGAAAAACTATATCCAAATAAAACATAGAAATTCCTAAACGTAGAAAGCTCAAAACATAGTAATTATTATATTTATGGTGAGAGTACCATTTGAATAAAAAATAACAGCATTATTAAATGTTTTATTCGATTTATCATACAATAAAAACTCTACTGTCTAAAGAATACTCCCAGAATTGAGTAATATTGAAATATTGAGTAAATTTTTAAGAATTTTGTAAAAGAAGTATTATATTTTTAAAAACTATAACCAACAAAGTCATAGAAATTAAATTAACCGTCATAACTTTTGAAATAAAGTACATTTTCATATCAAAATATCGACAAATATATATGTAGTTCTGTAAAAAACAGCTATATAAAATCGAGCAATAATTTTATAACAAGATATATAATGAATTTTTTATGTATCTATGTACACCATTTTTATGTAGAATTAAGGCACATAACTCATTTTTAAAACTTAAATCATAATAATTAATAATAATAATAATAATAATTCAAGTATTGATAAAGTACGTTTTTGAATAAGAAATATTTGTGTTATGAAAGACTTTATTTTATTCATCCCACAAATAAATTTTTGATAGTTTAATACTATTTTTAAGAATTGTCGAGCTTTAAAACTGACCGTAATTTTACTTGAAGTTTCACCAATGCTTGTCATCAATGCTTGAAGTTTATATAGCAAACAAAAAAATTTAAAAAATAATATTTGTACACCACATGAAGAAAAAGGAAAATAAATTACCCGCTAGATAATTTTTAAAATTAAATTTTTTATAACAAGGGAATATAGTATATATATATATATATATATATATATATATATCTATATATATATATATATATATATATATATATATATATATATATATATATATATATATATATATATATATATATATATATATATATATATATATATATATAATATATATATATATATATATATATATATATATATATATATATATATATATATATATATATATATATATATATATATATATATATATATATATATATATATATATATATATATATTATATAAAATATATATATTTATTTATATACCTTTTGTTTTATAAGCATAACTTTTATAAATTAGAGCAATATTTTTTATTTCAATACACAATAAATACTGGTTTTTTTAAATATGGAATTTTTTAAGTGCGACTACTGTTTGCCTTTATAACATGATAAATTCTGAGTTTTTTATGTACCTACATACACCTTTTTATGTAAAATTACGGCACATAACTCATTTTTAAGACTTAAGTGATAATAATTAATAATAATAATAATAATTAATGTATTGATAAAGCACGTTTTGAATAAGAAATATTAGTACTATGAAAAAATTTATTTTATTCATCCTACAATTAAACTTTTTGCTTGTTTAATAATAATTTTAAGAATGGTCTAACTTTAAAACTGTGAGCAATTTTTAATTGCTTGAAGTTTATAAAGCAAACAAAAAAATTAAAAAAAATAATATTTGTACACCATATGAAAAAAAAGGAAAATAAATTACCCGCTAGATAACATTTAAAACTAAATATTTTATCAAAAAGGAATATATATATATATATATTGTCACGTAGATGAATAGATGAGAAAACGAAAGCGCTCAAGTTCAACTAGACTTTTATTTAAGACGCTCAAAGAAATTATGACAAAAATGAGCTATTGAGTTATTGAAGAGTTGACCGGGGTACCTTGGCCGAAGGCCTTATCTCCTGTTGCAAGTTAAGAATTCAAGTTAAGAATCAGGCGTCCAGTCTTTTAAGATGAAAAACAATAAGTATGAAAATGCAGGTCTTAATGATGGGATGAGATAAATTGCTAGGCCCATACTTAACAAGTTAAATAAATTAAGATGAAAAACATTTAAAATAAAAAGAAGAAAGTTTAAGAATAGCAAGAAATTTTTATTTATTTATTTATTTTAATTTAATTAATTAATTAATTTATTTATTTTTATTACTAAATTACTGTACAAGACTGTGAAGATATAGGTGAATGTTGATGAGAGAAATAATAAGTGAAATTACATTAAGTTAGTACAAGAAGTAAAATTAAAGTTAAAAAATTAAAATTAAAAATTAGGTTCAGCTTAAAATTCATGGCGAGAAAAGCTCAGAGCAGGTTCTGTGAGTCCATCTGTTGGATGGCCTCGCGTTCGGGAAGTGCATTGGGGAGCGTTAAGAAGGGAGATGAAATTCTACCAGTTTAAGGAATCATGGCGGCTCTAGGCCGCTTGCGATGTTTAGCTTTCCTATGATCATAGTCAGGTAATTCGGCTATGATCTGATTAGGTAGGCTATACACCTGACCATAGAATTTGGAAGAAAGCTTAGTGCAAATAATTTTAAATGTATCTATGTTCAAATCCCTTCGAATAATTTTATTGGTTAGATACCTGGGGGCCTGAGCGATCCTCCGGAGAGTTCTGTTGTGAATTTTATTAAGTAGGTCAATGTTAGATTGGGATGCAAACGACCAAATTGGGGCGGCGTACGTTGCAGCGGGCAAAACTACTGCTTTGTACAAGAGCATTTTATTTTTAATGGAAAGATGGGGGCCGTAAAGTAGTGAACGAAGCTCACAGATTCTGGCATTCATACAGTTTTTAATGTTGGTTATATGTTTCCTGAACGTTAATCTCTTATCTAGAGTGATACCTAAGTATTTAACAGAGTCACTCCAGCTAATCACCTCGCCGTATAAGTACAACCGAGGAGGAATTTTAAATGATCGACTAAAATAAATTGCCTGGCATTTGCCAGGGTTTATTTTAATCTTCCAATTATTAAACCAAATTTCCAGAGCAGAAATATGATTTTGAATGTAAGCGCTAACGCTATCTATGTGTGGGGCAGAAGTAAAAATTGCCGTGTCGTCAGCATAAAGTGCAAGTGAAGTTAAATCAGTTTTAGGGATATCATTAATGAAAATATTGAATAAAGTCGGACCAAGAATTGAGCCCTGTTGGACTCCAGCAGTTATTGTTCTGTTGTTAGAATAAGTGTTGTTGACACGGACTTTGAAGGAACGATTGCAAAGGTAGTGTTTTAAAAGATGAATCATTGCATCTGGCACACGGAGCTTAATTAATTTGTAAATGAGTCCCTCGTGCGTGATGCAATGACCAAAATCCAAGTTAAAGGTCAACTTGGAATGACCAAAATCCAAGTTACATTCGGCTTTTATAGTTTTGCCCAGATCCTGAGCCCAGCCAATCAAATTATCAAATTAAAAGCACGAGACAAAAAATAATCATCGTGCGTCCAAGAAAGCTATTTCTTGAATCCCGCCAAAACGCCAAGTCGCCAGATAGGAGTGCGAATACATTTTCATTTCGCGCCATTGCTCCCTCCTCCAATAAACAGCGTCCCGCTGTTATGGACGACGGCTCTTTGTGCTTGACCTGGTTATTCGTTCCATAGCTAATGCTGTCTCAGGAGAGTCAGTGTTCCGGTCAGATGCGCTCATATCATCTGTTCCAGTTGTGGTTGGGAACAAGTCCGCCTGCTCTTCTGGTGCGTAGTAGGGTTTCATCCTCAACACATGAACGATGTCTTTAGGCTTACGTCTTCTGGAATCGGGATCAAAATCCTGAACTTCGTAGGTAACATCTGATAACTTGCGCAGGACTTGGTACGGGCCAAAATACCTCTTTAACAACTTTTCGGAGCGACCTACCTTGCGCAGAGGAATGAAGATCCAAACCAAATCACCTGGTTGGTACACCACGTCACGATGTCTAGAGTTGTAGCGACGTCGGTCTTTCTCCTGGGCCTGAAGGGTGTGAACCCGAGCTAATTGACGGGATTCTTCCGCCTGGGTTACTAGTCTGGCGACGTAGTCTGGTGCTGCATCTTCTATGGGCTCATGGAACATGACATCTAGGGTTGTTTCAACATCACGACCAAACGTCAAGAAGAATGGGGTAAACCCAGTGGTGTCTTGTTTTGCAGTGTTATAAGCAAACGTAGCGAACGGCAGAATTTGATCCCAAGTCTTCTGCTCGACATCGACGTACATAGCCAGCATGTCTGCTAGCGTTTTATTGAAACGTTCGGTGAGTCCATTCGTCTGAGGATGGTAGGCGGTAGACATCCGATGTATCACGTTGCACTGATTGTTAATCTCTGCCACAATTTTGGACTGGAAAACTTGACCTCGATCAGTAATGATGGTCCTCGGAGCTCCATGAATGAGAATAATCATTTCCACAAAAAACTTTGCTACCTCTGTTGCTTCTGCATTCGGTAGGGCTTTGGTAACTGCGTATCGTGTCAAATAGTCCGTGCAGACAATTATCCACTTGTGCCCTCTATGCGACTTTGGAAATGGTCCAAGCAGATCCATCCCTATACGCTGGAAGGGAGCTTCGGCAGGAGGTATTGGTATCAGCAATCCAGGAGGCTTCAGTGGGACCGCTTTTCGACGCTGGCATTCTCTGCAATGCACTACGTAGCGGCGCACACTTCGAAAAAGTCCCGGCCAAAAGAACCTCTTCCGAAGACGATCGTATGTCCGTGCAAATCCCAAGTGTCCTGCTGTAGGTTCGTCATGGAAGTGGTGTAGAATTTCTAACCGCATTTTCACGGGAATGACTGGTAGCCACTGTTTTCCTGCCGGGTCAAAATTCTTTTTGCAAAGCAAGCCATTCACTAAGGAGAAGCCTGAACTTGACAGATCCGGTGACTCTTCGCAGGCTTTGATGTATCTGGTGAGAGATGGATCGCAACGTTGTTCGGCCGCTAGATCACTCATTGCTGCAAGAGACTTGATTTCCGGCACTCCTTCGTCGGGTATAGGATGTCGAGACAAGCAATCTGCGTCAGCATGTTTTTTACCGCTTTTGTAAACAATGCAGACATCATGTTCTTGAAGCCTCAGAGCCCACCTGGCTAATCGACCGGAAGGATCTCGTAGATTGGCTAGCCAGCACAATGAATGATGGTCTGTAATTATTTTGAAGAATTTTCCAAAGAGGTAGGGACGGAACTTGGTTATCGCCCATACAGCAGCCAGGCATTCACGTTCAGTTGTCGAATAGTTTTTCTCGGCTTTAGAGAGGGTCCTTGAGGCATATGCGATGACTTTTTCCTTACCGTCTTGATGCTGGACCAATACGGCTCCGATACCGTATCCGCTGGCGTCGGTGTGCAGCTCAGTAGGGGCATCTTCGTCGAATAGTGCTAGTACCGGTTGAGAGGTCAGGGCTATTTTAAGGTCCCGGAAGGAGTCTTCTTGGGCTTTATTCCATCGAAACTTCGAGTTTCCTTTTAAAAGTTCTTGAAGAGGCCCAGCCCGGAAAGAAAAGTTCTTGATAAATCGTCGGTAGTAGGATCCCAGTCCTAAGAAACTCCTTACGTCGTGCACTGATTTTGGAGTAGGGAAGTCTCTGACAGCAGCCACTTTATCGGGATCTGGTTTAACGCCTTTACCGGATACAAGGTGCCCGAGTATTTTGATTTCTTTAGCTCCAAAATGGCACTTTCTTGGATTCAAAACAAGTCCGGCTTCTTGGATGCAGGAGAGTACGCAGTGCAATCGCTTCAGGTGTTCATGAAATGTCTTCGAAAAGACAATTATGTCGTCTAAATAGCACAGGCATATTTTCCACTTCAAATGTCGCAATAAATTATCCATACTCCTCTCAAACGTTGCGGGGGCATTACACAAGCCGAATGGCATGACATTGAATTCATACAACCCGTCGCTTGTGATAAATGCCGTTTTCTCTCTATCCGCCTCATCAACTTCTATTTGCCAGTAGCCAGATTGCAGATCCATTGATGAAAAATACTGAGCTCTTCTCATGCAATCCAAAGTGTCGTCTATTCTGGGTAGAGGATAGACGTCTTTCTTGGTAACCCGATTAAGACGACGATAATCGACACAGAAACGCCAGCTGCCGTCCTTCTTACGAACAAGTACGACCGGAGATGACCAAGGACTCTCCGACGGTCGAATGACGTTTCTCTTCAGCATCTTGTCGACTTCATCATTAATTATGCGACGCTCCGCTGGTGATACTCGATAAGGTCGCTGATTGATGGCAGGGTGTGTTCCGGTGTTTATCTTGTGTTTAACATTGAGTTTGCATTTCTTTTGCAGTGGTCCACTATGGAATGTATCTGGGAATTGTCTCAACAGGCTTTCCATTTGGTTCCATTCTTCCATGTTCATAGTCGACGCCATCATCTGAGAGTAATCGACTTCCTCAGCGCATTTCATGACTTCGACATCAGTGTAGGAAGGAACTTCCATCAGCGTGTTCAGGCAGTCTGGTCTGGCTGGCTCAGCGTAGGCAATACACATACCCTTCGGGATGCGGCGTTCATGTGTCTCTCCATTTGTCACCCAGAGCGAGCCCTTTCCTTGACTGAACGAGACTATCGCCGAGGGGACAGCAATGCCTTGATTAATCCACAAAATTTTATTTCCCGTTACTATGAGATCCATGTCGTTGAGTCCTTCAAGGGTTTGCACGGTAATGCATTGGCACGAACGGCTGGGAACAACCAAATCAGACACGGCACACAGCTTGATGTCTCGAGGTTCTTCATGGTCGTCAAGTAAAAGTTCATCAACTATGAGCTCAGCCCGTCCACAGTCTATAACGGCTTGGGAAGCTTTCAAAAAGTCAAAACCTAGGATAACGTCATGACTGCATTTTGGCATGACGGTGAATTGAAAGGGCTGTGTTCGACCATCTATAGTCAACTGCAGTACACATGTCCCTAACGGCTTAACAAAGTTACCATCGGCAACCTTTAGAATGACGTCCTTGGAGTCACGGAACATGACCTTCCGCAGCTTTCGGCGATACGTCTCTGATATGACGGAGTATGAGGCTCCAGAGTCCACAAGGGCTTTAATGGGCTGGTGGTCGATGAGAACGTCGATGAAGTTGCCGTGCAATTTGGCGGCTATTGGAGGATTTTGAAAAATCGCGACCTCACCTCCTACGGAGGGCGAGCGGCCTAGTTTTCCTCGCGACCTGGCGACCGGCTGGACCCTCGGTATGGCGTCGGTGACCGGGCCCTCGAGCGGGATGTCGGCGACCGTCCTCCAGCTGGGCTGGGAGATCTGCGTCGGAAGGGCGTGTCATTGGCGTCGTTGGCATCGTAATCGGCTGCAAAAGAGTAGTTCCTAGGATTGTTGCGTCGGTAGTCGTTGAAAATGGCTCGGCGGTCTCGGCAGTATCGGACGACGTGCCCTGGCCTTCCACAATGGAAACAGACCGGACGGCTGTCTGCTGTGCGCCAAAGGTCGGTTTTCCGCTGCGGCTCATTTCGGGATGGCACAGTCGTTGGTAGTCTTGCGGTGTATGTCGTCGGACGCCTAGGACTCCTCAGAGGTTGGATGGCGGCGATGGGTTCACGGGAAATAGCGGCGATGGGCTGACGGGAAATAACGGCTAAGGATCGGTCCACCTCGTCTCTTACGATTGCCTCGATGGATTGCAGTTCTGGCTGCGGGACGTTGAGCGGCTGTGCGAATGCATATTGTATTTCCTCTCTGACGACCTTCCGGATGAGTGAAACCAAGTCGGTCGCTTCGTCGGTTGATGCGATGGGTACGACATTGGGCAGTCTTTCGAATTTGTAATGGCCCACTCTTTTCTGCTTCATCTCTTCTATATAGACGCACCACTTGGTGAAATCTCCCGATGTTTTAACGTCTCTGGAAAGAAGAGCTTGAAAGACATCTTCAGCGACACCTTTCATCAAATGCGAGACCTTATCCTCTTCAGACATAGTTGGCTCAGCTTGCTTACACAATTCCAGAACGTCCTGTATGTATGATTGGATGCTCTCTCCTGGTTGTTGAGCTCGGGATTTAAGGCGCTCTTTCGCTCGTCTGAGAAAAGTTTGGGTGTCTCCAAACGTTTTTTTCAGTCCGTCTTCAAACAGAGTCCATGAGGTGAAACTATCCTCATTGTTCTCGTACCACTTCCTCGCAGTACCCTCCAAGAAAAAGTACACATTAGCTAACTGCATGGTGTCATCCCAGTGATTGTACAGTGACACCTTCTGGTACTCTTTCAGCCATTTTATTGGGTCCTGTCCAGGTTCTCCTCGGAAGATCGTAGGCTTTCTGTAGTCAGTCACGATCGTAGGCGTCATCACGATGGCGGGTTTCTCTTCGGGCATGGCTGTTTTGGAATTCGCTAACATTTCGCCAAATTCAGGAAGCAGTCCTTGGACGCGACGGCTTCTTCTCAGCTGCTCAGCGTTTTGTTCTTCCGTTTTAAACAAACGCGGTATGTATAATTAAATCAGGCTACCCGGCGCCTCCACCAAATTGTCACGTAGATAAATAGATGAGAAAACGAAAGCGCTCAAAATTAACTAGACTTTTATTTAAGACACTCAAAGAAATAATGACAAAAAAACAAGTTACATTCGGCTTTTATAGTTTTGCCCAGATCCTGAGCCCAGCCAATCAAATTATCAAATTAAAAGCACGAGACAAAAAATAATCATCGTGCGTCCAAGAAAGCTATTTCTTGAATCCCGCCAAAACGCCAAGTCGCCAGATAGGAGTGCGAATACATTTTCATTTCGCGCCAATATATATATATATATATATATATATATATATATATATATATATATATATATATATGTATATATATACACACACACATATATATATATATATATATATACACACACACACACACATATATATATATATATATATATATATATATATATATATATATATATATATAATATATTTATTTATATACCTTTTGTTTTATAAGCATAACTTTTATAAATTAGAGCAATATTTTTTATTTCAATACACAATAAATATTGATTTTTTTAAAATATGGAATTTTTTCAGTGCGACTACTGTTTGCCTTTATAACATGATAAATACTGAATTTTTTATGTACCTATGCACACATTTTTTATGTAAAATTACGGCACATAACTCATTTTAAAAATTTAAATGATAATAATTATTAATAATAAAAGTATTGATAAAGTTTGTTTTTATTACGAAATGGTGTTGTTATATAATGTATTTATGCGTAAATATTATTGCCTACAAAAGAAAAGAAACAGCATTCGGTTCTTAAAAAAAAAAAATTAAGGTTATGTGAGGGTCAAAATTGATTTTCTTTTGTGTCGATATTTAATACCTAATCACTACTTTTACAGTATATGGTACTTGTTCTTTCGTGCACTTTCAATACGAGAATAAAACTGGTTAGATTATTTAAATGAGTATCCGGGTATGTGAATCTTTATAATTAGTCTGTACAGAAAATTGGAAAACACAAAAGTTTGAGGGTGTTTATGAACACTGCAGTATCTATGGGTACGTAGTTTTGTAGATGATAAATCCTCCTCTAGATACCGTGCATTGCTTTGTCAGAGATTAACATTTATAAGTTTCTATGCAGTTCTGTACAGTTATACTTTCCTATATAACTAGTTCCTATGCTTGTACAGCATTAATCTGATTACTTTTCTAATCCATTACAAATTTAGTGAGTGTACTCAAATGGCATCTGATTTAAATTAAAAGTAATAATAAAAAAAGATGTTTGTTGTGAATGATTTAGATTTATAAATTTATATGCAGTTTTGTAAACTTATACTTTCCTATACAGCTAGTTCATATACTTGTACAGCATTAATCTGATTACTTTTCTAATCCCTGACAACTTTAGTACGTGTACTAAAAAGTAATTACCATCTGATATGAATTAAAAGTAATAATTAAAAAGATGTTTGTGCTTTTCAACGGGGAGAAGTTCCTGATCTCAATGAAACAGTGCTATTCAATACAGATATAGCTATTCGATTAA
>CM063498.1:177845444-177855444 GCA_032207245.1 Pardosa pseudoannulata
AGTACATTACGATAATCATTCATCTTTATTCAAACCCAAATAGTTTCTATGAAGAATTTTAATACTTAAATTATCCAGGAATCTTTTAATCCAGTTGCGAATGTTTTTAGTTTTTCAGATATCCATAGATATCCTGCTCATGAATCACTACTATTCTGGTTTTCTTTAAATTTAAAGAACCTGTGATGTTCATAGTAGATTTTTTATTGATCTTCAGTTTGAATCTTACTAAAATTGCATTAGGTGTAGTATACAAGGTTTTAAGAAAAAATATTATTATTATATGAAAAGTTTCTAACAAATTATTTATTCTTCTCAAAATCACTACCATTTTCCTAATGAACCCCTTGAAAAGGATAGGGCATTGTGATTGAAATTTGTAAACAGCAACTGTCTTATATTAGTTTTGTCCTTCTTCCCCGCAGTGAATAATACAAACTACATATACTTATATATAAAATATATTTATATATAAAACATTTATATATAAAATTCTTCTGTCTTTGTATTTGCCTTCCATTTACTCTTGGTAATTTATGGCTAGTCTTGATTTGTTTTTAAGATTAACATACAGCTTAAGATTAACATAATACAGCTCATTCACGTTTTGCCATTCGATATCCGAAAATTCTAGGCTTTCGTACGCAACCAAAATATTTTCACCTTGTATGAGAAGTGTTGTAGTATTGATACCTCTCCACCTTATAATTTTAAATTTTTAAATGATTACTTAAAAATATATTTTAGCCCATACTTGTAAAAATAATGTTACGTTGGCCTAGTGTTTGAAAAAGAAGAAATTAATACTCATTAATAAACACAAGGATAAGTCTTGATTAAATGAATTTATACAATTAAATAAATGTCTAAGGAATTCAAATGTAATCAACTTATCATTTGTAGATATCGAAGATCCTTTAAAAGCGACTCACTTGTAAGATGGTAGCAAATTTTGAGAAGAAACGATACTTTTTTAGAAGCTTTTGTCTAATAATATTAATTTCTTCTCTTAAATCTGGTATATTAAACCCAATTTATCTATCGAAAAATTCAAAATGAAGAGCAATGTAAACTTTACCAAGGATGTCATAGGTTCTTTAAATAAAAAAAAAACTAGAATAAAGGGGAAAATAATATTTATTCTTCATCAGGATATCTATGGATTTCATAATGGATCATTATGGATTAAATAATGTTATGTTGGCGTAGTGTTTGAGAAAGAAGAATTTAAAACTCATTAAAAATCACAAGGACGAATAAGTCTTGATTACATGAGTTTATACAATTAAATAAATGCCTAAGGAATACAACTGTAATCAACTTATCATTTGTAAATATCGAAGACTGCTCTCGAGTCGGCATTGGCCTTAAAAAACAATATGGTGAAGCTTTTTCTCGAAAGGTCTAACCCGCAAGCCGCGGATGACAGCAGCGTTCACCTTCTACTCTCCTCTGGTCACAACCTTGTCCTCTAAAAAAATCAGATGGGCCAGCGAAGAAAAAACAGGGGTTCACTCCTGAACGGAGGGGTCAGAAAAAGTCAAACCAACCGGATCTTCTATTGGTTGGCTCCGAAGTATCTTTCTAGTTCAAACCGGTCCTGTTCTGGTATGTCTTTGAAACGAATATACTTAGTGATACACGTCACTTCATGGGATATAAATTTCAGGAATATGCCATCAGGTATGATAGCAAAGTATGGCATAACAAGTAACAGTCGGCATGAACCTGTTCAAAGAGTGGATTCTTTACATAGGTTATGACGCTGATAAAAAAGTTTTAGGCTTCTTTTAGCTTTACTTATTTCTATGCAAAAATACGCCTATTTAATAAAAATTAATTTATATATCTTATTTTAGCAGATTTCGAGAAAATTACTTTTGACACTAGAAAAAGATATCCTAATAGCAGTCATTCTTCTTTTATTTTTATTCGACTCATCTGTATAAAATTCCCTACAATCTTTGATATTACTAAATTATGAACTTTATATAAACTTTCAAATTCTTGAAATAAAGTGGGAATATATATCATTTAAAAAGACATTAGGAAATCGAATAAGAATGTCTGTACAAAGTAACAGCTATGAGTATTATTGAGTAGGAGCTGGCTCTAAAAATGTGGCGCTTTTTCTCAAAAGGTCTAACCCGAAAGCCGCGGATGCCAGCAGCTTTCACCTTCTGCTCTCCTCTTCCAAAAACCAGACTTCCTCTCAGAGAAAAATCAGGGGGCCACTTCAGAAAGGCAGGGGATCAGAATTTCCCAAACCAACAGATCCATCTATTGGTTGGGAGAACTCCGAAGTTTCTTTCTAGTTCAAACCGGTCCTGTTCTGGTATGTATTTCACGATGACTCACGGTAAAAGTTAAAAAGATCTGAACCGAATGTAACTTATTTTTTACAATACTCTGTTATGGATTTATTTCTTACCACATGGACACATAAAATCAATGATCATAAAATATCAAGGATTGATCAATTGGAATTAGTGACAACAATAATCCAAAAATTTGTTTTATTCATCATATTCTGAACATATCACAGCAAGATACGGCAGGAGAAATATTTTAGCTAGGATAGATACTATAAGTAGTTTTAACATATTGTCCACATTTATTAATTATCCACTTAGGTCTCACCTTGAAAATATCGGGAAGTGTCGTTGATCGATAGACTTTATTAAATATATAGACAATTTATTCATCATAAAAGCATCACAGCTCTTTCAATTTCCATATTCCACAGCACATCAAAATATTGTTATTTTTCATTGGAAACTTTCATTAGTTTTTCTACTACTCACCGTGACCTACCGTATACAGTTCCCTACATCGACAGAAGGTCAAACCGTTAGGAAGATTAATGGGATACCAAGCTGCCATGCTGTGGAGGCTTGTGAAATAAACGGAGGTTAAAACAGTTTTTTCTTCGTTGGTGAGAATAATGGACGTAAAACTCCTCCCCCACCAGTCATTTTTCAAATTAAAAGGACTGATAAATAGTTTACTTTTCCGTACTTTTAATGAAACACCTTTCATGGAAGTACAGAAATAAACTTTCCCATATTAATGATAGCTACCAATTAATCTATAAGATACTTTCTAGAGAGTCTTTTGTGTGTAGAACAGCGATAATTTTGAAAGTTCTTCTAACCCTTCTGAGTCACCATTTCATTTTTCTCAGAAAGTTTTGACTTAGGAATAAAAATAAACATTTCTATAATTAATTAACAAAATTTTGTGAACAGTTTTATCCCATTTATAGTATTAAAAACGATGAAAATAAATTTTTTTCGGATGAATAATTAATTGGGAAAGAGAGTGAAAAGGGAAAATATTGTTTCTATTTACTGCGTGTCATTTTTCAGTTATTATCGCTCCAGGCTTCGAATTTGCAGTTATTACATGAATAAATCAGCAAATTAAGTTTAAAAATTTAATTAAAACGAGGAAAGTAATTTAGTCACATTTTAGGAAAGTTTTTTATGTATTTCACACACACACACACACACACACACATATATATACAGTGAAACCTTTGTGAGCGGCCACCCCTCCGTACCGAGATTATTTGGCCGCATAGAGGAGTTGGCCGCTCTGAAATGTTTTATTTACTATTATAAGATAATTACTTTAGTGCTTAATATAAACAAGTCTGACATATAATCCTTATGTAAATGAAATTTAAAACTTATGTAAAGAGAAAATAATACTTTCTTTCATGCTTCTTTACTTTTTTTAAAGTAAAATTCTATAATTTGTTTCTGTTTGTTCTGTAGTTTTCGTACTTCTTCAAAATCAAATTCTTTTCTTTAATGACTTTGTTGATTTCCGTTCTTCCGCATTTAAACAATTCAGCTAACTCTCTTGCCGATTTGCTATTATCATATTCACGGAGAACTTCAATGCTCTGTTACAAATTTAGAAAACCCCATTTCGACATCGTTGCAACTCAGATCACTGGCTAACTAATGAAATGAAACTGGCGTAAATGACATTTTTGCTGACAGAGATGTAATTCTTCCTTAACTTTACCGATTGGAATTCCAAACAAAGGCCCTAGGACACCTTCAACGCTTAATTTTCCAGTTCCTTCCTCAGTTTCTATGGATGGTGCAATAGGGATTCCCAATCTGAAGGGTGTGGGGAGAATACAAAAGGCAAAACAGATTTAATCTTTCATAGAAAGGGGGGGGGGCACGAAAATTGTGAGATGAAATCTCAAGTTATTCTTTTATCTTATACCCAACCATAAACCTGACCTTGAGTTTTTTACGGTCAAAATTAAAATTAAAGCATAAAGTGAGTAGAATTTTCCCAAAATTAAAAGGGGCAATCATACATGGTGGCCGTTTAGAGGGGGTCGGGTGGCCGCTGATACAGGTTATTTTACCATTAGGTCTATGAGTCAAAAAATCCGTGACCATTAAAAAGTGTCCATTAAGAGGGGTGGCTGCTCGTACAAGTTTCACTGTATTTATACATACATACATACAAATACTTATATATATATTAAAATATATATATATATATATATATATATATATATATTATATATATATATATATATATATAAATATATATATATTCATAAAGGGCTTAAAAACACTTTAAAGGGAGTAAAAAGCACTAAAAGCCCCCAAACGAAGGTTAAAACCATTAAAAGATAAAATCTTTGTTCATTTTTTTCTCCCTTCAATAGTCATGAGAACACTTAAATTTAATGTAAAATTTAAATTATTTAACCACATTCCTGTCCTGTTCATCACATATGAAATACACATCTAATGCATTTTACGTATGTTTTTATCACACGTATTACGTAATGAACAGTAGCAGAAAATAATTTTGCGCATTGTCTTAGGTTTAGATATATATTTTTTAAATAACTGCATGAAATTTAAGGCTTTATATCTTAAGTATATAATAGTCATATGGAAGAACAAAGGGGTGAGGTAAATCAGAGTATTTCCCTTAATAAGCACGAATGAGAAAGAAGCTATTCGTATTAAGGCAAAGAAGTTCGCCCTTAATTTTAACGAGCACTTCAATGGTGAAAGGAAGACTTATGGTCAAGTAGGTCCTTGTAATTTTGAAGCACGGTCCAAGTAGATGACACAAAGGCTTGGCCTGCCATACTCAGAGGTATTGATTGAGAAGTAGGAGGACATTGTGACCACGAACCTATTTTACGTGCTCCTGTCAACTGTTTGACGAACACAGCGGATCATAAGCCAACTTGGGATCTGAACCCACAACCCTCCAGCTACAAGAGAGTTGCCTTTCCCGACTGAGCTACTTCTGGCTTGATCAAAATAGATTACATTCATCAGAATTTGTAAACATAATCTAGAACTTATAGAGCACAGTCAATATTGCTCTTCCATTGTATGTTATGTATAATTTAAAAATAAATACATTGTCCAAACACTTTACAAAGTAGCAATTTTATTCAGTGACTATCTAAAAAATTGTTTACCTCCACTTTCTCTGCCAAACTCCCTGTAACACACTTCCCACCTTTGTTGGGAATTTTCATCTGGATGCAAAACAAACTTTATTTTTGACTTACCTTTCATCTTAATAAATTCCTTTCTTCTAAAGGGGGCAAATCATCGTTCCATAAATATAATAAATTTCATTTAATGAACAAGGTTGTAGCTGAAGTATGCACCTGTTACCTAACACTAACGCATCGAAAATTTCTGACTGAAGAATTCCCTTTTGAGTTTTTTTTTAACTCACTGGATGGAAATCTGTCAAATTCCCACAAAAGTATTCACGCCTCGAAAAGTTAAAAACTTAAAAATGAATACCTAGAGTATCGATTAGATGGCAGTTTAATTTACAGAGATAATTAAAGATCGGAGTAAACACAGTGTACTTAATATGATTGCTTTAAAAATTCCTGTTCAGTTTTTTTTTAGTAGGATATATGTCGTCAATAGTCTACAGTGTACGGAAAAATTTTAAAATTCATAATTTAATAAGCATAAATTAATTATACAATATATTTTAGTTTATATATACATTAGAAATTTTTGAGTGATAATTAAATTAACTTTAATATTTAATGTAGTACTGGAGAAATACCAACGTGGTACGGAAAATTTTTAAAATTCATATTTTAATACGCATAAATTAATTCTACAATATATTTTAGTATATATTTATATATACATGAGAAATTATTCAGTGATAAAAAAATTAACTTTGATATTAAATGTAGTATTGGAGAAATATCGACGTGATACAGTAAACTTTTAAAATTCACATTTTAATAAGCATAAATTAATTATACAATATATTTTAGTTTATATGTACATCAGAAATTTTTGAGGGATGATTAAATTAGCTTTGATATTAAATGTAGTACTGGAGAAATACTGACGTGGTACAGAAAACTTTTAAAATTCATATTTTAATGAGCATGGAAAGATTATACAATATATTTTAGTTTATATTTATATATACATAAAAAATTATTCAATGCTAATTAAATTAATTTTGATATTAAATGTAGTACTGGAGAAATATAGATGTGGTACGGAAAACTTTTAAAATTCATATTTTAATAAGTATAAATTAATTATACAATATATTTTAGTATATATTTATATATAAATCAGGAATTATTCAGTGATAAATAAATTAGCTTTGATATTAAATGTAGTACTGGAGAAATATCGACGTATTACAGAAAAATTTTAAAATTCATATTTTAAGAAGGATAAATTGATTATACAATATATTTTAGTTTATATTTATATATACATCAGAAATTTTTCAGTGATAATTAAATTAACTTTGATATTAAATGTAGTACTGGAGAAATACCGACGTGGTACTGAAAAATTTTAAAATTCATATTTGAATAATCATAAATTAATTATACAATATATTTTAGTTTATATTTTTGTGTACATCAGAAATTATTCAGTGATAATTAAATTTTCTTTGATATTAAATGTAGTACTGGAGAAATTTCGACGTGGTACGGAAAAATTTTAAAATTTATATTTTAATAAGCATAAATTAATTATACAATATATTTTAGTTTATATTTATATATGCATCAGAAATCTTTCTGTGATAATTAAATTAACTTTGATATTAAATGTAGTACTGGAGAAATATCGACGTGGGACGGAAAAATTTTAAAATTCATATTTTAATAAACATAAATTAATTATACAATATATTTTAGTTTATATTTATATATACATCAGGTAGTACTGGAGACATATCGAAGTAGTACGAAAAACTTTAAAAATTCGTATTTTAATAAGTATAAATTAATTATACAATATATTTTAGTTTATATTTATATATGCATCAGAAATTATTCAGTGATAATTAAATTAACCTTAATGTTAAATGTAGTACTGAAGAAATATCGACGTGGTACGGAAAAATTTTAAAATTCATATTTTAATAAGCATAAATTAATCATACAAATTCCCACAAAAGTATTCACGCCTCGAAAAGTTAAAAACTTAAAAATGAATACCTAGAGTATCGATTAGATGGCAGTTTAATTTACAGAGATAATTAAAGATCGGAGTAAACACAGTGTACTTAATATGATTGCTTTAAAAATTCCTGTTCAGTTTTTTTTACTAGGATATATGTCGTCAATAGTCTACAGTGTACGGAAAAATTTTAAAATTCATAATTTAATAAGCATAAATTAATTATACAATATATTTTAGTTTATATATACATTAGAAATTTTTTGAGTGATAATTAAATTAACTTTAATATTTAATGTAGTACTGGAGAAATACCAACGTGGTACGGAAAATTTTTAAAATTCATATTTTAATACGCATAAATTAATTCTACAATATATTTCAGTTTATATTTATATATACATCAGAAATTATTCAGTGATAATTAAATTAAATTTGATATTAAATGTAGTACTGGAAAAATATTGACGTGGTACGGAAAAATTTAAAATTCATATTTTAATAAGTATAAATTAATTATACAATATATTTTAGTTTATATGTACATCAGAAATTTTTGAGGGATGATTAAATTAGCTTTGATATTAAATGTAGTACTGGAGAAATACCGACGTGGTACGGAAAATTTTTAAAATTCATATTTTAATACGCATAAATTAATTATACAATATATTTTAGTTTATATTTATATATACATCAGAAATTTTTTGAGGGATGAATTAAATTAATTTTGATATTAAATGTAGTACTGGAGAAATATAGATGTGGTACGGAAAAACTTTTAAAATTCATATTTTAATAAGTATAAATTAATTATACAATATATTTTAGTATATATTTATATATAAATCAGGAATTATTCAGTGAAAATTAAATTAACTTTGATATTAAATGTAGTACTGGAGAAATACCGACGCGGTAAGGAAAACGTTTAAAATTCATATTTCAATAAGTATAAATTAATTATACAATATATTTTAGTTTATATTTATCTATAAATCAGGAATTATTCAGTGATAAATAAATTAGCTTTGATATTAAATGTAGTACTGGAGAAATATCGACGTATTACAGAAAAATTTTAAAATTCATATTTTAAGAAGGATAAATTGATTATACAATATATTTTAGTTTATATTTATATATACATCAGAAATTTTTCAGTGATAATTAAATTAACTTTGATATTAAATGTAGTACTGGAGAAATACCGACGTGGTACTGAAAAATTTTAAAATTCATATTTGAATAATCATAAATTAATTATACAATATATTTTAGTTTATATTTTTGTGTACATCAGAAATTATTCAGTGATAATTAAATTTTCTTTGATATTAAATGTAGTACTGGAGAAATTTCGACGTGGTACGGAAAAATTTTAAAATTTATATTTTAATAAGCATAAATTAATTATACAATATATTTTAGTTTATATTTATATATGCATCAGAAATCTTTCTGTGATAATTAAATTAACTTTGATATTAAATGTAGTACTGGAGAAATATCGACGTGGGACGGAAAAATTTTAAAATTCATATTTTAATAAACATAAATTAATTATACAATATATTTTAGTTTATATTTATATATACATCAGGTAGTACTGGAGACATATCGAAGTAGTACGGAAAACTTTAAAAATTCGTATTTTAATAAGTATAAATTAATTATACAATATATTTTAGTTTATATTTATATATGCATCAGAAATTATTCAGTGATAATTAAATTAACCTTAATGTTAAATGTAGTACTGAAGAAATATCGACGTGGTACGGAAAAATTTTAAAATTCATATTTTAATAAGCATAAATTAATCATACAATATATTTCAGTTTATATTTATATATACATCAGAAATTATTCAGTGATAATTAAATTAAATTTGATATTAAATGTAGTACTGGAAAAATATTGACGTGGTACGGAAAACTTTTAAAATTCATATTTTAATAAGTATAAATTAATTATACAATATATTTTAGTTTATATTTATATATACATCAGAATTTTTTCTCAGTGATAATTAAATTAACTTTGATATTAAATGTTGTACTGGAGAAATACCGACTTGGTACGGTAAACTTTTAAAATTCATATTTTAATAAGCATAAATTAATTATACAATATATTTTAGTTTATAGTTATATATACATCAGAAATTATTCAGTGATAATTAAATTAACTTTGATATTAAATATAATACTGGAGAAATATCTAGGTGATTATTAAGTTTAAGAATGCTTTTTTTTTGTGATAAAATACATTAAAAACCGATATTGTGCTTAAGTTTGGCCCCTAATAGAAGTTTGAAAACTATTTTGCAGATTCTATTAAGTGGTATGACGTTATAATGACGTTATTCCCGCTGCCGATTGACGGCAGACAATAGTACATGAAATGTTATCGTTAAACTTACATTAACATTGCTTAGCAAGCAGCAATTGGTTTGAAGATAAATCAATTTATAGTGCCATTTGAAGCTTTTTTGTATTAAGATATAAATAAAGGAAATAAAAAAT
>CM063498.1:177860444-177877944 GCA_032207245.1 Pardosa pseudoannulata
TTGGACAAAGGTTGTTAAATATCAGTTTTTAATATTTTTAAACTTTTGACAGCATTATCCTAATTAGAACTTATAATGTCCCTGAGAACAACCCGATAAGAGTATTTACTGTTAGGAAACCCAAGGGATCTCATACCAAAGAACGACCACCAACAAGGTGGCTCAATTAAGTTGAAAATGACCTCAAAGTTTTAGAAATGAAAGATTTAAGTGGACAAAAGATGTCAAATATCAGTTTTTAGTATTTTTAATTTTTTAACAGTATTCCTAATTAGAATTTATAATGTCCCTGAGAACAAGCCCATCAGAGTACTTATTTTAAAAAACCCGGGGGATCTCATACCAGATGAAGTCTACCAAAAATATGGTGGCTCAATTAAGTTGAAAATGACCTCAAAATTTTAGAAATTATAGGCTGGAAGACTATAAAGAATTTAATGTTTAACACTGAAATAATTTACATTATAAATATCTTTTTTCTCTCTATTTATTTCTGAATTTGACACATTTATCCATTATTTCGAACAGTCGTTTAAAAGAATACATAAATACTTTTTTAGTAAATCCAATACAACCTTGAACAAGTTTCGCATAATCATTTTTTTCTTTTTAAATAAATTAAGAAACACGGGGTGAACTCTGCGTAACAATTATTTACATTTTGACGCAGCGACAAAGGACTCGATCTCATATTTATAGCTAGGCAGAACTTTTATAAGAGGCTTTGGTAATAAACTATTTATCAAGCTTTTGAAATATGATTGAGATGGGAACACTATTTTGACGCATTACTCTTCTTTGGAAAATATAGCAAGCTCCTGCACTTCCTGCCCGATAGTGGGGTCGTTAGATGTTTCATTAATCTTCTCTAATAACTTGGAATTCATTTGGTGGAAAAAACTTCCCTGATGACTCAGTTTAGAAAAGAAAAAAATCTACCTTTGTGACTCCAAAAATAATAAAGTAGTTTATGACAGATAGTTTTATTAGCACAAGAAACTTTCGTAAGTAATTTCATAACTTTATAATAGAAAAATAAGAGCAATTAATTTATTTATATTAAAGACAGAAAAGTATTTTACACCTTTTGTTTTAGATTAACTTCCATTTAAACACCTTAAAAGATAAAAATTCTGTAACAGATTAAAAAGACTAGGCTATAACATCGATTTAATCTCAAAAATTACTTCTTTGTTATTCAAATATGATCAAACTTACATAATTTATTTAAATAATTAAAACGAAAGAGTCATAACTTGTGATTACGATAAAAAAAATCCTTTTCAGATTTTCTGTTTTTAGAAGATTATTTTTTAAACAGTTCATGTTTCAGTTATTATATTTTATTCAAACTCTTGTAACGTATAATGGTTTCAATTTAATAATTTTATTACTTATTTAATTAGAAAGACTGGCTTATTCAATAAAATGCTATTGGATAATATGTTGTAGCTCTCATTGCCTTTTTCAGTCTTTTAAAAAAATATCAGCCATTAATCATTTATTATCAAGTTTATTTAAATTATATTTTTAATAATTATGGGCATTTTATTGTTATTTATAATTCTGTACAAATTTTCATGGTCATATTTAAGAATATTATTGATGGAACTTTCTGCCAATGAACTTTCTACCAGAGCCCTCCTGTTTTAAGTTTATCCCGACAGCCGTTCAACTTTACAAATTTTAACTGCCCATATTGTGGAGTTTCATATACCATTGTCAAAGTACAATCACCCTACTGCTAATTCGGAGTGGAGATCAGTTGCTTCCGCCTTTCTTCTAGAGCTAGTGTGGCCGGAGTAACAAGGACTTGCAGACATGATATATAGGTTTATGATAAGCTGACATAATGGGAGCCACACCAGTACTAGCTGGCAGATATAGATTAAAAGCGATGTATATCGATAACTTACGTGGGCACTCCAGCCAATGAGAGTATAGTAAAGACAGTAATGTCATGGTTATCTGACGGGAATTTTAAAAATGGAATCGAAATCGCTCTTGGGAACCGGGGTCGCTGGAAAGCGACGTTTTTGCCTCTAGAAAGAGGGACATTTTGTGTGAGTCACTAAACGACTTAGTTTTGTGGACTTAATTTTTTGCTGATTTAAAAAAAATAGTTTATGAACAGTTTATAAAAACTTATGTTATATGTATGAAAAAAATTTATATATTCATTGTGGAGAGTGAGTTGAATGATGATTTTCCTCCTCACTCAGCAACTGCGTTTACTGATATATACTTGAATGATTCATATACAGGTATTATGAAATTTGTTTTCTTCTATGTACAATAAATTCCTGAACTTTAACAGGTCAGTCATAAGTCAGTAGCAGCCAGGACACCCCTTCGTGTTGCTGCCATTTTGTCAATTTGTTAAGTTATAGTGTGGGGTAGTCAAAGTCCATGTTCAAGTTTTTAAAGTATTTTTCACATAAATATGTTACTGTAAAAGGCAACAAAATAGTAATGAATGTTATAGTAACTTTTATTATTAGCCCATCTATGAACAAGATTTTACATAATCACAAAGCATAGGCGCTAATAAAAATATTGTTTCATAGAGGTAAGGATAACTACATCAAGCTAATAATGGATTTTTACGGCACTTTAAGTTCCGAATAACCCATATTGACCTGATTTATATTATTATATTTAATTTAAATTGGATAAGTATGAATTATTTATTGTAAATCCACTCCCATTTGTTTTACATTATGTAGTATAAACTGTTATAAATCAATGTTATGAAACATTTAATAAAAATTCTCTATTCAACGAATGAAAAAATTATGCTAAAATAAAACTCAAAAAAATAGTTTTAATTAACAGAAAATTTTATAACATTAATCGTAAGTAGACAAAAAAATAGAAAAAATCTTAAAGCAAAAAGAAAGTTTAAAAATGAAAACAAGTTCAAAAAATTATGTTTTTCTAAAAGTTTTCTAAATAAAATAAACGTCTAATATAATAATTCAGTTATACCTCAATACATTTGAGAACAAATTTGTTTTAATTTTTTTCAAAGTTTTTATTTCTTGTATTTTAGCACAGTTTTTTGTTTTCAGCATATATTCTAGAACCATCTATATGTTTTTAAACAAAGTTAGACATAAGTAATAAAATTCAATGCAATTGATACATTTATATAAAATTTTTAAAATCACTTTATGTTTGATACTCTTTACACAATATTTCAAATTTATTTCAGACCATTTTTATATAATATAGATATTTAAAATATACATTGATTTTTTTGTAAAATATATACTATTGCAGAAAAATAATTTTCTCCTAAAGAATGTCTTACTTCTATCATTTCGCTTACTTCTATAATCTTTGTTTCAGATTTAACACTAAACATACCAACACTTAATACATACCTATTTCTACCATAGCCGGTCAAATGATTCGACTTTATTTTTCTGATTATAAATGTATGAAATATGAAAATTGGAAGTAAATAAACAAATCAACTTTATTATAATTAAACAAAATTGTATATTGTCAATTTTTATGTATTGCAAAGACAAAGAATAAGAATTTTTAATTCATTTCCCATCGCATTTTTTACATAAACCTTATGGGTCATTTGACCCGTTGTATGGTATGTTTAGTGTTAATGTAATGTTTCTTTGATACATAATCTTGTTTTGCAATCTCCCTGTATAATTTGCTATTTAAAATGTTACAAAATAATAAAATTTCAAAATCATAAGGTTTATGTAAGAGAATATGTAAAAAAGAATTAATTAACTCTTTAAAAGTGTTATTAAGCATGTACATATAACACGCACTCTGAAGTCAATATAATTTCTATTCAAAAAAGAATGCAATTTCAGCAGTGAAAAAAACTGAAAGTTTGAAATACAAGTTTAATGATAAATAGATAAAAATCAGATTTTTTTTTGTAGATAAAAGTATTGGAATAACTCGAAGTTTTAATAATCTGCTGGCATTGTTTAATGATCCAACACAATATGCAACAATTTTATACCGTGTTATTAATTTGTATCTTGCATTTAAAAAATTCACAGAGTTCTTTAACTGAAACAATTTTATAAAAATATTACGTACATAATTTTATTTATCCCAATTCATTTCATAACGGTAAAAATTCAAGACTACATAGCGTTGTAGTAGAAGATGTAAAACTAAATTATGTTTTGAAAGTGGAATTATGCATGTAGGATATAAACCATTACACACTAATTTTGGTCAATATGACTTATTTTTTTGCAATGAAAAAATAAAAGCCCAGCAGTAAAAAAAACTAAGTTTAAAATGTTAGTTGAGACAAAAAATAAAAAAAAATGAGATTTATTTCGTAGTTTAAAATAGCAATGCAATAACTCGAAGTTTAAATCTGCCGGCATTGTTTAATGATCCGACACAATGCTCTTCCCTGTGCAGTAATTTTTATCATGTGGTTTTAATTTGCATCTCTGAGAGACTCAAGCATTTAAAGGATGCCTTGGCTGGCAATGTTATAAAAAGACGGAGTGCACGGCTTAAATCCTTTCAAACATCTACTAATTTACTAAGTTTATGAAGTAGAAACTTTGGAATTCCACACACACGCCAGGAAAGATAAAAAAAGGTGCATTTTATAAACTTTTTGCTGAGGTATTATATATATTTTTTATGCTTTTGCTAAGCCTATCTTTCGTCCTCCATACTTCGGTTGATATCCACTTGTAAATCAAGCAGTTAAGAGTTTACGAGTAAACTTAATGTATTTTTATTGCATGTTGCTGAAAAGTGAATTTATAGCCAATTACACGGTTCGTCGACTTAACGGTCGCAATTTAGGGCAATTAATTCTTCTAAAACCAGTCTGATTTTTTTTTGCTTAAAGTATCTTCCATGCGTTTTCCCGTATGCTATTGGATATTAAAACTGCGCAGCGATATTTTAATGTTATTTTCTCTTCTGCAAAAGAAAAAAAATAGATTAAAATATTAATTATATAAAAGAGTTTATACAGTTAAAACAAACGAAAAAGTATGTGTATCAGTTGATTGAAATGATTTTACAACGTTTTAAAGAAGGTACATAATTCATATACGTACACAAACATATATATATATTTTGTATATATCAATATATGTAGAGTTCTAAAAATATGATGATCTGAAAATAAAATAAATAAATAAAAAACTACATTGAATGTATGTGATTCAACGCCAAGTTAGCTTTCTAACTATGAAAATGTATGTAAACAATATTATAAAATTAACAGGTTGGTTCATAAATTACAATCATCGTTGAAATCTTTTAAACTGACAAAAGAAAGATAATAATTAATAGATAGGAGAATTAGAAACTCTCTTTCTCTTCGTTTTAATGAAATGCTCACACATAATCTTAAAATCTCCAAGACAAGAAGTACTACATAGCATTAAACAATTATCTTTCATTTATTTATTTTAAGACTTTACAGTATTTTAAGTTAAATATTTATTTTACATTTCTGTAAAATTATATTAATTCAGATTTGAGAAACCCAAGTGTACTAAATTTGCATAAAACTATCCTATTTCTAACTAGGAAAATATATGCAAACAATACAGCAAAGATGAAAGGTAGATTCGTAAACTACAATCGTTGTTGGATTCATTTTAACTAACGAGCTTCAGAAAGATAATTAGAAGTAGGACAGGAACTCTAATATATTTCTTAAAAATCAAGCATCTAAGAAGATTATTTATTCATCCTCATTTCTGAAATTTTTAATGTATCAATCACGCCTCGTTTTTTCTCTCTCTCGGAAGCCACAAATTATCATGATTAGAAACACAAACTACTATAGATACTATCCACTTGTATTTAACTTAGTTTCTGTTGCGACACACACATACACTAACTTCAAATAACCTAGCAAGAAGCATTACACTGTACTAAATCACAATAAATTACCTTATATTACGCTGAAATTTATTAATTTTAATGTTTGAGAGCCATAGCTAATAAGTTTGAATGATACCATCTTTTGAAGATAAATATTTAGAAATATATATTAATATATAGAGTTCTAAGAATATGACGATCTAAAAATAAAATAAATAAAAAACTACTTTTCATGTATGTGTTTCAATTCCATGTTAGCTTACTAACTATGAAAATGTATGTAAACAATATTATAAAATACACATACAACTCCAAATAACCTAGACAAGAAGCACTACACTGAATTAAATCACTATTTTATTTAATTTTAAGATTTTGCTGTACGTTAACATAAATATTTCCCTTATATTACATTAAAAATTATTAATTTAAATGTTTGGGAGCCATAGCTAATGATTCTACATGTCACCATCTTTTGATATAGATATTTAGAAATATATATCAATATATAGAGTTAAAAAATATGATAATCTGAAAATAAATAAAAAAAAATTCGTTGCATGTATGAGCTTCAACGACAAGTTAGCTTTCTAACTATGAAAATGTATGCAAATAATATTATAAAATTGACAGGTAGGTTCATAAATTACAATCATCGTTGAAATCTTTAAACCTAACAAAAGAAAGATAGTAATTAATAGATAGAAGTATTAAAATACTAACTTTCACTTCATTTTAATGAAATACACACACAATTTTCAAATCACCAAGATAAAAAGCAGTACATACTATTAAACCACTATCTTTCAATTATTTATTTTAAGATTTTCCAGTATGTTAACTTAAATATTTACCTTATATTCCAGCAAAATTATATTAATTGAGATTTAAGAAACTCAAGTCTACTAATTTTGCATAAAGCCATCCTATTTCTAACTAGGAAAATATATGCAAACAATACTACAATGATGAAAGGTAGATTCGTAAATTACAATCGTTGTTGGATTCATTTTAACTAACGAGCTTCGGAAAGATAATTAGAAGTGGAAGACAACAACTATAATATTTTTCACAAAACTCAAGCATCTCAGAAGATTATTTATTCATCCTCATTTCTGAATTTTCAATGTATCAATCACGCCTCGTTTTTTCTTTCTCTTGGAAGCCACAAATTATCTAGATAAGAAACACAATTTTTTATGGATATTATCCACTTGTAGTTAACTTAGTTTCTATTTCCACACACACACACGCACAAACTTCAAATAACCTAGGCAAGAAGCACTACACGTTACTAAATCACTTTGTATTACATTAAAATTTATTAACTTAAATGTTTGGGAGCTATAACTAATAATTCTGTATGATACCATCTTTTGTAGATAGGTATTTAGAAGTATACATCAATATATAGAGTTCTAAATATATGACGATCTGAAAATAAAATAAATAACTATAAACTACGTTGCATGTATGAGCTTCAACTCCAAGTTAGCTTTCTAACTGTGAAAATGTATGTAAACAATACTATAAAATTGACAGTTAGGTTCATGAATTAAAATCATCGTTAAAATCTTTCAAACTAACAAAAGAAAGATAATAAATATATAGGAGTATTAAAATACTATCTTTCTCTTCATTTTAATAAAAAGCATACACAAACAATCTTAAAATCTCCAAGACAAGACGTACAGCACAGTATTAAACAACTATCTTTCATTTATTTATTTTAACATTTTACAGTATGTTAATTTAAATATTTACCTTACATTTCCGCAAAATTATATTAATTGAGATTTTTGAAACCCATATCAACTAATTTTGCATAAAACCATCCTAGGAAAATATATGCAAACAATACTACAAAGATGAAAGGTAGATTCGTAAATTACAATCGTTGTTGGATTCATTTTAACTAACGAGCTTCGGAAAGATAATTAGAAGTGGGACAACAACTATAATATTTTTCATAAAAAATCAAGCATCTCAGAAGATTATTTATTCATCCTCATTTCTGAAGTTTTCAATGTATCAATCATGGCTCGTTTTTTCTCTCTCTCAAAAGCCACAAATTATCGAGATTAGAAACACAAACTACTATGTATATTATCCACTTGTATTTAACTTATTTTCTGTTGCGAGACACATATACACAAATTTCAAATAACCTAGGCAAGAAACACTACACTGTACTAAATCACACTAAATCATTCTTATATTACATTAAAATTTATTAATTTAAATGTTTGGGAGCCATTACTAATAATTCTTCATGATACGATCTTTTGAAGATAGGTATTTAGAAGTATATATGAATATATAGAGTTCTAAAAATATGATTGTCTGAAAATGAAATAAATAGAAAACTACGTTGCATGTATGAACTTCAACTCCAAATTAGCTTTCTAACTGTGAAAATGTATGTAAACAATACTATAAAATTGACAGGTAGGTTCATAAATTAAAATCATCGTGAAAATCTTTTAAACTAACAAAAAAAAGATAATAAATATATAGGAGTATTAAAATACTATCTTTCTCTTCATTTTAATGAAATACATCCACAAACAATCTTAAAATTCCCAAGACAAGAAGTACAACATAGTATTAAACAACTATCTTTCATTTATTTATTTTACCATTTTACAGTATGTTAATTTAAATATTTACCTTACATTTTCGTAAAATTGTATTAATTGAGATTTGTGATACCCAAGTCAACTAATTTTGCATAAAACCATCCTAGGAAAATATATGCAAACAATACTACAAAGATGAAAAGTAGATTCGTAAATTACAATCGTTGTTGGATTCATTTTAACTAACGAGCTTCGGAAAGACAATTAGAAGTGGGACAACAATTATAATATTTTTCACAAAAATCAAGCATCTGAGAAGATTATTTATTCATCCTCATTTCTGAAGTTTTCAATGTATCAATCACACCTCGTTTTTTTTCTCTCGGAAGCCACAAATTATCTAGATAAGAAACACAACTTTTTATGGATATTATCCACTTGTAGTTAACTTAGTTTCTGTTGCGACACACCCACACACAAACTTCAAATAACCTAGGCAAGAAACACTACACTGTACTGAATTACTATTTCATTTGATTTTAAGATTTTGCTGTACGTTAACATAAATATTTCCCTTATATTACATTAAAATTTATTAATTTAAATGTTGGGGGGCAATAGCTAATAATTTTGCATGATACCACCTTTCGATATAGATATTTAGAATTATATATCAAATATAGAGTTCTAAAAATATGATGATCTGAAAATAAAATAAATAAATAAAAAAATACGTTGCATGTATGAGCTTCAAAGCCAAGTTAGCTTTTTAACTATGAAAATGTATATAAACAATAATTTAAAATTGACACGTACGCTCGTAAATTACAATTATTGTTGAACTCTTTTGAACTAACAAAAGAAAGATAGTAATTAATAGATAGGAGTATTAAAATACTATCTTTAACTTTATTTTACTGAAATGCACACACACACAATCTTAAAATCTCCAAGGAAAGAAGTAGTACATAGCATTAAACAACTATCTTTCATCTTTTTATTTTAATATTTTACAGTATGTTAATTTAAATATTTACCTTACATTTTCGTAAAATTGTATTAATTGAGATTTGTGATACCCAAGTCAACTAATTTTGCATAAAACCATCCTAGGAAAATATATGCAAACAATACTACAAAGATGAAAGGTAGATTCGTAAATTACAATCGTTGTTGGATTCATTTTAACTAACGAGCTTCGGAAAGATAATTAGAAGTGGGACAACAACTATAATATTTTTCACAAAAATCAAGCATCTGAGAAGATTATTTATTCATCCTCATTTCTGAAGTTTTCAATGTATCAATCACGCCTCGTTTTTTCTCTCTCTCGGAAGCCCCAAATCACCGAGACTAGAAACACAAACTACTCTGGGTATTAAACTAGTATCTTTCACTTCATTTTCGTCTCGACGTTAATGAAACATATCGATCTCGGAGATAATAAATGCCTTCGATGGCCGGGGATCAAAAATTGGAAGAACACAGCTTACAAAGCATCTGTTACAAAATACGGTGAAGCCAGATTTCTTATTTTGCATTTTTTTTTTCGAAGAAGAATGAATTAATCAAAGTGTCAGTGCTACATTTTAGTTCCTCAAATTTGAAATTAATATTTATGGCCGTCATATTTTAATCTTTAGAGAAAATATGTGACAAATTTTCAATTAAAACAGACGAAAGTATTTTGAAGAGTTATAAAGTATGATCAGAGTATTAATCTTTTAAAAACACATTTTTCTGAAGGTATTAAATTTTGTGTATTAAGATATATTACTAGATAATGAAAGATCTAGTTCAATATATTTAAAATAAATCTTTTAAAGCAAGCTGAGGAATGAGTTAATGAAGCAGAAATATTCGGTGCTTCTCTTTATTAAGAATAAATGCTTTTCAAAACAATAGTAATGTAAATAAATATTGACAATCCCAATAGTCTGGGAAAAATGATTATAAATATTCATGTTATTGATTATGTTTATTTAAGCGCATGGCCTGATAACAGTAACTTTTCAATTAAATAACTGAAATTAAAATATTCAGTTTTGCATTCGGGATTATAATAAAATATTTGTTTTGTTATAAATGCTATATATATGTTACATCTCTACTACTATTCCAATTAAGAAATTACCATCCAATTTTAAATACTTGTTCATTCAGATGCATTGCTACATTTAGTTTGTAAAGCAAGATATCTTGTTCAAAGTTGTGATCTAATAACAATGTCAAAAAATTGTAAATAAATGTTACGAATATAAGGCGATTTCACGCAGTAGGGAAAATTTTAATTTATGACAATTCTGGCTTTAATTCCAAACTGAAAGGCAGTTTATATTTTGTGTATTGGCTGTTGTAAACTAGAAAATGAATGGGAAGGGCATTATAGTAGTTCGTGACGTTGAGAGAAATTGCTCTATTGTGTTATTTTAAATCCGGTATTTACAATTTACACTCTACAACGATCCAATATAATTTCACGAGTAAATATGTAAGTGTAGTACTTTTCTGCATATACACGTAAAGAGAAACCTAATAAACAATTATATTCTTCACTGTAAGAGATTAATACATTGCATGCGGGACACGTACTAGGTACGTTTACTGACTATTGATACTTGAGCGTGGGTCACTTACTAGTACGGGTTAGTCTAACAACATGGTTTTTTGTGGGTACAAAAATAACAGTATATGCAGGAAAACGAAGCCGAATGTTCTTGTCTACTACATAGATTCTGGAAATATTTAGACAAATAAAAACTCGTTTTCACATCAGTCGATGCGGAACCACAGAACGGGAAAGTTGATTAAAAAATCAATTTAGATTTAAAATTAACTTTTTATTTATGCTTGCGAAAATGAATATATATATATATATATATATATATATATATATATATATATGTGTGTATATATATATATATATATGTATATATATATATATATATATATATATGTATATTTATATATTATATATATATTTGTATTTATATACATATTTGTTTATTTGTCTATTTATATATTTGTTTATATATTTCAATGTAAATACGAAAAGTTGGTTGAAATATTAAATAATTTTCGATATATTGAGATTTAACTAAATTTACGCTTAAAATGCACGCTCCAGGTACAATTTCTCTGCGAAAAGTACCCACACACAATGTGTTAAATAAAACATATAATGATTTTATTTTGGGTCTCAGTAGTTATATTAACTATATTATCAGGTTATCCTGAACGTCATCAATTAAAATGCATATTGGGATTAAAATTTAAGGCCTTAATAGAATTATCTTCTTTGTTGACTTGATTTTTAATCGAAAGGTTTCCTTTATATTTTAGTGTATTACTTCTGTGAGATTATATTCTTCTAGGTTGGTAAATTATCTACTATTTTTACTTACTTATATTAACTTAGTACTTTTAATTGTATTTTATCTTATATAATTGTATGTACAACTCTTATTGATTTAGAGCCCATTTGCGTCTTTTATGGTTATTTTGATTGACTCGCGTGTAGGAATGTTCAGGACTGATAAAATATACATTTAACCATGATTGGGAGTCATAATCCTCCTACACAGTTTAAGGTAAATAAGATCCAGTATGCTAACTTATACTCCATTTAAAATTCATTTTTATATTAATCTTTTACTGTTATTTCTACTTATAATATATTTTATACATAAATTAAGCTGCTATCAAAATTTATACAACGATTATAAATTTAAAAATAACATAATTGGATTTATTTGAAATATATTAGGTTTAATAAAATTTCAGTTTAATCTATTTTATTCACAACTGTAATTTAATGTCTTTATTATGATACACAATGTTATATTTATTTCATAAAATAGAGTTATAATGATTGCAATATCTAATCATAGAACCATTAATTACATTCTAGTGTTTAGTTTATTAATGAAATATTTTCGTTTCTATAACTTAATTATTTTACATTATTTTGATAGTGTCGAGGAGGCACGATGTAATATAACTGTTAACATTTAATTTGTTATGCTGTCGCAAGTTTTAGGCGTTGACTTTCACTACACACATTTCTGAAATTTTAAAACACGTTTTACACGTAACAAATGCAAAAACTGTGAAATAAAAAAGCATATAGAGTAGTTACAACAACACAAAGATATAGTCGGTAGTGCACAGGTTTCCTTTTTAAAAGTATTTATTTGAGGCACCAAGAAGCATAAAGGAAAAAGTAATTAATACGGAAATAAAAAGGAGATAACTGGTTAAAATAAAAATAAAAACGCATACTTTAAGCATATTATGCGCATAACTCGGTTACAAAAATATATACTTAAATTTCTAGTATTTCCCTATACAGTATAAACTAGTTTTACATAAATTTTACTTTTGTCATTTTCATTCCTGTGCATTTTTTGCTTCATTTCTAAATATTTAATGGAAAATATAAATTTCCCCAGTTTAAACAGCCATGATCCTTTTAAATTACATTGTATACAAAGAAAAAAGAGACATTGGAGATGATTGTTCTTCTTTTTTCTGTAAAATGGAACATTTTTAGGGTAGAAGAAAACAAGATATTTTTTTTAAATGTATTTTGTGAAAGTGTTCTAAAGCGATTAGTCAGGCATTATTTAGCTACAGTAATGTACATGATGGGAGAGAAATAATAAGAAAAGTCTTGATTTAAAATATAAATACGAATGCAAACGCATACAAATTATTAAAATTGTGATCATTGTCAAGAAATGTTTATTTATAACCATATCATAATCTCACTGGTCATAGGACTAAACTTGGTGTTAAAATATACAAAACTAGTCAAATCATTATGATAGCTAAAATAAGATGTAAAAATTTTGTTTTACTTTTAGAGAGTGGGCTCCAGAAAACCTCTTTATTGTTATTAAGTTCTTTGGTAGTAAGTTAACCCTCTGACTGCTCATCCCTCGGTTTTCACGGGCATGCGTTTTTCTTACTTTATTAAGAAGCACATTCCGCCTTTTCACCGTTTAACCAGTGGAATAAATTATATACAGTATTAGACATTTAATTAGATAATAAATATAATTATATTACTAGAACTATAGTTTCATTAGATATTAAAATTATAGATAGTATGTTGTAAATAGAAATTAACTGTATTTCAATTGAAATTTATTAAAAAACATTTTTATGCGATAACATCTGAAATTAGTTTTTCTGAAAGCTTAGTTTCTCAAGATAAAAGTCAAAATAAAAAATCTTTCAAGAAAAAAACATTAGTATTTCAGTTCTCCAATTTATATATATACTTAAACTATGCAACAAAAAAAAATATGCAATTTTTAAAGAGATCTCGGTTTACAAATTGAGCAGTCAGAGGGTTAACCCTCTACGTGGTTTGCACGTACAATTCCGCCAGCTGTCAGACAATTTTCGACCTCCAAAAAACGTTCCCGAAATAGATGTATTGTACATTTCTGACAGTGTTTTCCCCCATGAAATTATGAGGTAGGAGGGTCAGGTCGATTGTTTAGGAACTTCACCCCTCTTTGACTTACATTTATTGAGGGATGCACCCCTACTCTCTGAGGAACAAAGACGCTAATTGCTTCTCATGGCTTTGTCAATCTCTATTTCGAAGTATTTCGTTTGCGGTAACATATATATCTCTAATTGCACCACTGAAATATCTTGGAAGACTATAGTAAAAAAAATATAAATAATTCTCAAAAAAAATTTTTTTTTCGTACTTTTAGAATACATTATTTCTTATGTGATGATCTTCGAGAATTGACGAGCTTTATGTGTATTAAAAATTAACAATCAATAATGTCTATTTATATATCTATTTATAACCGGAAGTAAAGGGACAATAACGAGGGTGGGGCAAAGGGTGAAGTAAAAAATCATAAAACACTTTGGTCACTGACACAATAAAGCTTTAGCTTATTTTTTGGAGACTATTTTTCCCTGGTGTGTTCCACTCGGAGGGTTAATTCCTGAAACAATTTAAATCCCTTTTTTTTCAGTCAAGCTGTGGTGTATCTTCTCTTTGAATTTAGTTGACGCTCAAAACTGATTGGGTGTTTTAAATAATTTTTCAAGGACTTTCTAAACACATTTTGAACACACAATCGATAATTATACAAAAATCATTGCAGAGAAAAATTCTATTATCACATATAGCTGTATTTACATATTGTTTTTTCGGTTGTAGGATTTCATTAGAAAATTTTATTGAACACCATATTGTTAGACAATTATTGCCAGTACCCCAGGAAAAAAGAACACAAATACATCTGTAAGTAAGTCTATGTACCTTGAACCCAGGTCCACTAAATGGTAAGGGGAAAAGATAACCACTCAATATTAATAATATTTTTATTATGAAATATAGAATATTGTTACATAAAACATATGACATAAAAATTTATTAGAAAAAAATTACTATTTGAGAAATATTGACTCAAACAGCAATATTCCTTGAAAATGTTCCTAGTTTACAGTATATTAGCCAATTACTTTTATTTTTACATTTTATCATTAGAAGAGGGAAGCTTCAGAACATAGAAACAAAACTGCGTATCAATTTTCACTTAAGTACTATTTATATAAGACAATCATTTATAATTATACAGTATTTTCATTCTTTTACAGCATAAAATCTTCTATAACTCGAGAAAATATTTTGCAAATTAAAAAAAAATGGGTTCGTAAAACCCATTTTAATAAAAAACGAATTCATAGAGAAACTCCATTTTTTCTAAATGAAATACATAAAATTAATTCACCTAAAATATTTTGAAATTACCATTTCGGTAAAAAAGTCATGAAACTTATAATAAACATTCTTTTCAAACGTTTAAAATAAATGTATATACAAAAAAAGAAAACAATGTTTTAGGGAAGTTAAATAGTTATTTTATACGAGAAATATCTTCTGATAAAGAAGCTTATACCTAATTAGATGTTTTCAAAACATTAAATCACACCATATTTTCAGTCAAAATATTCATTTGGAGGTTTCTTTGTCATTCTAAATCAAATTATAGAATCTAAAATATACAAACAAAAAAATAGATACTTAAAAAAAATATTTGTCATCAAAAAATATTCAAATTGAAAAGTTTACTTTCCTCTGATACCTCAATTTTGAAAATAATATTTATTACGAACCTGATAAATATGTCTATTCTAAAGAAAAAAACATAAAATATATTTTGTATATTATAAAACAAATAAATAAAAAATTGGATATCGTTTAAAACCATCTTTTGCAGATGCAATCAATTTAGATCCAAATTCTTATCTTAATATATGGCCGTAGATGAATAGAACGTAATAGTTCGTAAGAAATAATATTTATTACAAACCTGATAAACATCTTCTATGCTGAATAAAAAAGAAAAAACGTATTTTATAAATTATAAAACAAATAACTAAAAAATTGAATATTGTTTAAAACCAGTCCTTGGAGATGCGTTATACTTATTTCAATATATAGCTGTAGATAAATAGAATGTAATAGCTCGTAATAAATAAAATTTATGACAAACCTGATACACATGTCTACATTGAATAAAAGATATAGAAAATATTTTATATATTATAAAACAAATAAATAAAGAATTGGATATCGTTTAAAACCAGCCCTTGCAGACGTTTCAGTTTAGAGCCAAATAATTATCTTAATATATGGTCGTAGATGAATAGAATGTAATAGTTCGTAATAAATAACATTTATTACAAACCTGATAAACATCTTTTATGCTGAATAAAAAAGAAAAAAATATTTTATAAATTATAAAACAAATAACTAAAAAAGTGAATATTGTTTAAAACCAGCACTTGCTGACGCGTTCAGTTTAGAGCTAAATACTTATATCAATATATAGCTGTAGATAAATAGAATATAATAGCTCGTAATAAATAAAATTTATGGCAAACCTGATACACATGTCTATACTGAATAAAAGAGATAGAAAATATTTTATATATTATAAAACAAATAAATAAAAAATTGGATATCGTTTAAAACCAGTCCTTGTAGAAGTTTCAGTTTAGAGCCAAATACGTATCTCAATATATGGCCGTAGATGAATAGTTTTTACAATATTGTTAAAAAATAGTTATAAAGCTAAGTGAAACAAACAACTCGTCTATTGTATTGCTATATTTGGGCTTTTAGAAGAGCAATTCTTCTCTTTTTAAAAACTGACGCCTTGCGCCAGGGAAAGGAAATAGAAGTTGGAAAGCAGCCATAAAACAGTTCAGTTGCACATGTGAATAATAAATATGACATTATATTATAGTCCGAAATCTTTTTACAGAGAATACCTTTATTTTTAAAAAGTAACAGTAAAATATTGCTAGTTTAGAATAAGTTTTTAGAATTTTAAGTTGTTCTTTAAACCTTAGTGGCTAATAGGTGGTAGGTACTTTCCTGGAATGAGGGGAAAAATTTTACTTCCACTAAAATAAATAATAGAGCTGGAAATTAAAGCAGAAAATTTCAGATGAGAGAAAATTTAATAACAATTTAATGTGTGCAATTTATTTAAAATATTTTTAAGTATATTTTCGTTAGGCTAAATGTATTTGGAGAATATCCTTTTATGGATTTTGGAGACAGATCTTATGAGTTGACTTCGCAGAGAACTAATCAATCTCTATAGTTTATCCTGAGTTTTGCAATAAAATTGGCAATGCCGAACTCTGGCCGATTGGTTAGGGGGCTGATCATCGGTACCGGAGTTCGTGGGTTCGAATCCCACTATGGCATGGATGTTTGTAGCCATTCGGAATCGGCTTTAAGAAGTAGGTCCCGGTCTCATTAGCCCTCGTATGCAAAACAGTAGACAGTAGCGCTCCAAACCAAACCAAAATTGGCAATTATGGCAAAGACTCTTATAAGCAAAAGACACCTCCAAAAAGATGAAGAAATATTTTCCAATACAAATACCTCAAAAATTATAAATTGGACTTCGATTAATGTGATCAGTTTTAAAAACCTGGTTTTGATAACAATAACCGATTGATAAAATTAACGATGAGCAAAATTAGAAAAATTTACCTCCCCATATAACTCACAC
>CM063498.1:177882944-177892944 GCA_032207245.1 Pardosa pseudoannulata
TATATATATATATATATATATATATATATATATATATATATATATATATATATATATATATATATATATATATATATATATATATATATATATATATATATATATATATATATATATATATATATATATATATATATATATATATATAATATATATATATATATATATATATATATATATATATATATATATATATATATATATATATATATATATATATATATATATATACCTATTTAGATTAAAGTATGATATTACTTTAAGCGAACGGACAATCTTTTTATTCTTAAAGCAATTGTCGATTCCGAGAATTCTTTCAGAGGTGCATTTCTAGAGAAAATGTCAGATAAATTATGGCTCACGCTTGTCAGATAATAATTAGAGAAATGGAATGTGATACGTTTTGCACGTGAATCTTACATTTTGGGTTTTCACTTCCATTACCTGCATACAAATTATTATAAATAATTTTCTTTTATTTCGGAAGTATTATGCTGAAAAACCTGTGAATTACACGAAAAAAGGAGTGTGAATTATATTTAGATCCAAAAACTTTTGTTACACTGCAGTGTTTTGTAATAGCTGTTACTTTGTAATGTCATTCTTATTGGATTTCCTAATGTATTTTTAAATGATATATATTTTAAATGAAATCCCACTTTAATTCAAGAATTTGAAAGTTTATATAAAGTTCATAAATTAGTAACATCAAAGATGGTATTGAATTTTACACAGATGAGTCGAATAAAAATAAAAGAAGAATGACTGCTATAATATGACTGACTAGAATATATTTTTCTAGTGTCTAATAGTAATTTTCTCGAAATATGCTAAAATGAGATATATAAATTAATTTTTATTAAATAAAAGTATTTTAGTATAGAAATAACTAAAGCTAAAAGACGAGAAAGTTTGATTATCAGTGTCATAACCTATGTAAAGTATCCACTCTTTGAACAGGTTCATGCTGACTGTTACTAGTTGTGCCATACTTTGCTATCATACCTGGTGGCATATGCCTGAAATTTATATCCCATGAAGTGACGTGTATCAGTGTAACAATAAGTACATTCGGTTCAGCTTTTTTTTAACCTCTTCCCGTGAGTCATCGTCAAAGAAGTACCAGAACAGGACCGGTTTGAACTAGAAAGAAACTTAGGAGTCAACCAATAGAAAAACTGGTTGGTTTGATTTTTCTGACCAATCCGTTCGGGAGTGAACCCTGTTTTTTCTTCGCTGGCCATTCTGGTCTAGGACAGAGAAGAGTAGAAGGTGAACGCTGCTGTCATCCACTGCTTGAGAGATATAGCTTTTGAGAAAAAAATAATCTCCATATTGTTTTTTAGGGCCGACGCCGACTCGATAGCAGTCTTCGATATCTACAAATGATAAGTTGATTAAATTTGTATTACTTAGGCATTTATTTAATTGTATAAATTCATTTAATCAAGACATATTTGCCCATGTGTTTATTAATAAGCATTATTAATATCTTCTTTCTCAAACATTAGGCCAACGTAACATTTTTTTACAATCAGTAATAAAATATAGTGGACTAAAATTAGACTATATGTATCTGATCTCTATCTAGTAGGAGCATTTCCCGGAAGGTGGTATAATAAAAATTAGAACCTACAGGCCATAATTTGCAAAATATAAGTATCCACATTTGTATAGGATCATTTACTAGTTGTGTGATACTTAGATATCACTCTAAGTGGTATATTTACCAAACTTATATGCAATTAAGGGGCGTATATCTTTAATAAATAAAATTAGCGTTAATGATAGTACTTGTTTCTGGTGTCTAATTACGAATATGTTTAAAATTTTGATAAAATAGCATTCAGAAACAATTTTTATTGCTCTAAAATGAAATACATAAATTAGTTAATATAAAATGCACTTATTTTCGTATCGGAATAACTAAAGCTAAAATGAGCCTAAAGTTTATTTTTAAGTGCCATAACCTATGCAAAGTATTCACTCTTCACTCTGGTGCATGCCGACTGTTATTAGTTGTGTCCTACTCTATTATCATATCAGGTGGCATATGTCCGAAACTTATACACCATGACTTGTATCAGCAATAAAATATAATTCACTTCAATTAGAATACATGTTTCTGATGTCTAACAGAAGTATATGCACCTTTACACAGGCTCATTTATTAGCTGTATCATACTTAGATATCGCTCTAGGTGGCTTATTTATAAAACTTATATACCATGAAGTTTCTTAATAATTAAAATTAGCCTTGATGATAGTACATGCTTCTGTTGTCTAATAGCGAATATTCACCAAAATTTGTTAAAACAGCAATCATAAACCAATTTGTATTGCATGAGTGACTTGGTTTAGAAATTATTGATGCTGGGATTAACTGAAGAATGTTTATCAGTGAAATAGGAACTAAACAAACTGACTACGTCTTTAATTACCTGTATCATAATTAGATATTGCTCTAGGTGGCGTATTTCTCAAACTTCAATGCATTTTGTAGGGGATTTTTTTAAAGGGGAATAAATACTCTAACCATGTTATGTCACCTAACGCAAGTACGAGTTTAAATAATTTTTCAAGCTTGAAGCTGTCAAATTAAATGAGATATCAGGAATATTATATCATTGAATATGAACATAAGGACTTACAGATATCATAAATAGCAAGTTACTGTACCACATTACACAACTTTTATTTCTTTGCTTTTCATTATTTTAAGAAATGGAAACAATGTAACTTAATAACTGTACATCACTTAAAAATTTGTTTTTAATAAACTGTTAATAAAATACTGAAACTATGTTATGTCACTTAAAAGTACGAGTTGAAATAATTTCAAGCTTGAAGCTGTCAAATTAAATGAGATATCAGGAATATTATATCATTGAATATGAACATAAGGACTTACAGATATCATAAATAGCAAGTTACTGTACCACATTACACAACTTTTATTTCTTTGCTTTTCATTATTTTAAGAAATAGATCAATAATACTTAATATCTGTACTTCTGTGATAATTTTGTTTTAATACACTGTACAACGTACTAGTTTTATTGATACTTGATTGTACACATACTAGTACGTTTTCTGACGACTGATACTAGTCACGTACTTGTACAGGTTAGTGTAGCAACATGGTTTGTTTCTGGGTACAAAAATAATGGTATATACAGGAGAACGAAACCGAATGTTCTTCTCTACTACAAAGATCCTGAAAAAATTTAGACAAATAAAACTAGTTTTTACATGAGTCGATGTGACCTATGTAAAATTAAACAATTTTCGATCTATTGAGACTCAACTGAATAACTAAATTTACGTGCAAAACACCCGCTCCCTGTAAAATTCCGCTGCGAAATGTACCCGCACACAATGTTTTAATGAAATGTTTGTATGAAGTACAAATCAACGATATAATGTATAAAGTATATTTTTATATACCAAATTCAAATCTAAATATGGCCGTAATTATACAAGACTTCCTATTTAAATCCAGTTAAATAAAACTGACTATACAAAACAGATGCGTCCATGATCCCATTTAAATGTTCGAAAATTCTTCATAACCATATTTAAATTAATGAAGGTAATCCAGATATTTCCAGTTTACAGAAAAAAACTAAACGATAACTGCTTTTTAAAATGATTGTATCATATTTAACTGGATAATAACTGCCTTCTATTGCGATATTTATAGCAACCTTTAATGAACTGCGAACAGTAATTTCTGTACAAGCTTTTTTTTCTTCTTTTTACTCGGGAAAAAGTCGTAATCCAAAATCAACTATTAACCAATTTAGCTGCGGTTTTGCATTTCCGTTTAAAGCAATCACTTAATAAAATTTACGGAGTGGAACGCAGTAATGCAAAATCATTTGCTTCCGTACATTCTCTCGTATTTTGTTTTTAATTAAAAAAAATCTCCTTTATCATCCCTCTAAGCTCTAGTCTCTGGAAACTCGAGATAACTTTGAAAAACTGATTTAACTTTATGGATAAATTATATTTTTTTTTATTTCAAGCTGTTGAAAATTGAATTTATGACCAATTACATGCTTCAGTGAATGAACGTTCTCAAAGCTTCCACAGTTAATTTTATTGGATACTGTATAACTTTTCGGTTATATATATATATTTTTAAGTAAAACTTTATGTCTTGTTGAAAGGCAGTATCGCAGAAATGACTTAAAGTACTTTGAATTTGAAATAAGCTAAAAACTGAAGCAAATATAGCAATTAATTAAAACTTTTAAGCATTTTAAAATTAGAATGGTATTTTTATTAAGTGCATGTATATAATAATTGTTTCGAGTTTTATCGTATGTATGTATGATTATTGTATATATGATATTCATTTTTCTCGACTTTTAATTCTTGGTCTTTTTTAATAAATATTTAGATATCCAAAGTTTCATTATAAGAAACATTTTCAGATTTAACGTAATATAAAAATTTTAGCTTGTAACATAGTACGCTTTTAATAATTGTTTATCAAGACAATACCATTTAATATTATGTAAATTTATTATTTCAAATAATACATTTTATAATAAATCAATAAATACATATAAAAACATAAAAATATTTTTTTTGTCATTCGAAAATAAATTTTGAAATATGTATATCAGAAATTGAATTTTGTAGCAAGCTGAAATATTCTATGTGTTATTCTATAAATTAAATTTAAAAAAAAGCTTTCGATGTTTTAATATCTAAAATAATTAAATCTTAATCTAAAATAATCTAAAACAATTAAATTTATTTTTCGTTTTAATAAAAAAAATTATTTGCAGAATAATAGTGATAAAATTATGTTTATTTGATAGAAAAACTAATTTCTAATATATATGTAATAAGTATTATTCCACGAGTTTGATTAATAAATTAAGAAAAATTGTCTAGTTTTTTTAATTATATTATAAAATAAACTATATAGCTCGTATCAATATAAAGAATGTTCACAGAATAAAAAAAATAACTAAATTATATTTGATACAAGATTTATTTATCTAATTTATAACTATCAAAAGTTATTGTTTTACTTATATTTTTAAAGCATTATGTAGACTATATACTGGGAATTGACTGTATTCGTTATATTTTTATACTTTAACTCAAATACAAATTTAATACTTATAAAATACCCCACATATACTATTAATGTTAATCGATCTTATAAAAAGTTTTTTTTTACATACTACATCATATATGTGTGTGTGTGTGTTTGTAAATGAAGAAAGAGAATTTAAATGATTTGCTCAAGGCTAATTCTTTCCGGTTTGTGTCGTATATAAACGAAAAGTTCTAATAAAAATGTGGTATCAAGTAGCTCAAATATAGATTGTACCTAATCATCATTGTATACACAAAATACTTGTGATAAGATACTTCATAAAATTTCTATTGACTGAGAAATAATTTTTTTCCTTTGGATAAATGTAGATTTTTTAAAATTCTTTACTGTCACCATTCTTTTAAAAATTTAGCTTCAAATTCAGTTCTCTCTTTTTTTCATAAACATATTCTCTCAACTTACTGTATATCCCTAGAAGATTCAGTAATATTGTATTCAGATCATCCAATCGAATAAAAATTGTTAGTTTTATTTTATTAGTTTCAGAGTAATAACCTGTATGCAGTTTTGAAAAAAGTATCTTAAATTATGTTTGAGTTGTTTCTTTAAAATTAAAAGAAACGTTAACATTTTAATCAATTATTTTCTCCTCTTAGAGAGTAAGAAATTAGCAATTATGAGCAGATATAAATTTTTTAATAAATGCTAATAGGTCATGGGCACAATAACGTTCACTTTGATGTTTAATAGCATTTTGTTGGAGTATAATATTTTTAAATTAAAAAAATAAGGTTTTGTTGTACCTTAAAAGTATATCAATAAATCCATAAAACTTAAAATGCTTAGGAAAAGTTTACAAAAATTTGTGATATATTTAAGATTTGTTTCATCTGTTATAACATCATGCAATAATTTTATTCCGTTTTTGCTCCAAACATCAAAATCTGAATCTTAACTTATTTATGTTACTTAATTCTGTTCATTCTACATATAATAATAATCTGTACATACAGGAGAAAATTCTTGCTTATCTATCATGTAGAATTAGTAAAGACTTACAGTTATTGATATAACAGAGCTTTAATTTCTTCTATAGTAATGGTACTACGTATTTTAAGAGAAATACTTTAATATGTAAGAACTGAGATGTTCCATAATTTTTATATTTTTTAAATATTTAGAAAAAATATTTAGATATTTAAATATTTAGAAAGTGGTATGAAACCCATTAAGGTAATATGGTGTTGGATATATTAGATTTTTCTCCGTTTTTGCTCCAAAAAGCAAAATTTGAATCTTATCTCAATTATGATAATTCATTCTATACAGAATAATTTGTACATACAGGAGAAAATTCTTGCTTACCTATCGTGTAAAAGTTTTAAATTTTTTCAGTTATTGATATAACAGACCTCTAATTTCTACAGTAATGATACTATGTACTTTAATATGTAAGATATGAGATATTCCATACTTTTTATATATTTTTTAAATATTTAGACACTTTCTATAAGTCAAAATAGACACTTTTTTTGGGGGGGATGAAACCCATTAAAATAATAGGGTGATGGACGCATTGGATTTTTCTCTTTTTGATCCGAAAAGAACTTTTAAATTTATTAATAATAATTCTTCCTTAAATTTTGGTAGTAATAAGGTTCATTAAAGGATAATAGAATTTAAAGAACTTATTTTGTTCTTTGTTTAATAATTCAAATAGACAGAAATAGTGAAATTTCGACCACCATTTTAACTAGGTAAAAATTCACTGTCACTTGGTATTAAGCTTTTATTACATGGTTTTTGTTTAATTTAATATTCAAATTTGTATCTCAGATCTTTTGCATTATCTGATAATTATTTTATGAAGTTTGTATTTTTTGTAGAATAAGGTACATTCAAGGATTATAGAATTTAAATAACGTATTTTGCTATTTGTTCAATAATTCAAATAGACAAATAGTGAAATTTCGAAATTTTACTAGGTATTCACTGTCACTTGTATTAAGCACATGGTGCTATTTATAATATTTCAATGATAGTATCTCAGATCTTTTGCATTAATCTAAATGGATTTAACATGAAGTTTCTATTTTTGGAGCAATAAGGTTTTTTCAAGGTTATAATTTAAATAACGTATTTTTCTCTTTGTTTAATAATTCAAATACACAGAAATAGTGAAATTTTGATTACCATTTCACTTAGGTAAAAATTCACTGTCACTTGTTATCATTAAGTTTTTATACACAGTGCTACTGTTTAATTTAATATTTCAATGATTCTTCTCAGATCTTTTGCATTAATCTGATGCATTGGGATTTAACATGAAGTTTGTATTTTTGTAGCAATAAGGTTCATTCAAGGATTATAGAATTTAAACAACGTATTTTGCTCTTTGTTTAGTAATTCAAATAGGTTTGGTTTGGTTTGGAGGGCTACGGTCTACTGTTTTGCACACGATAATAATTTAATTTAAGCCGATTCAATAAAATCTGATCATGGGATTAACATGAATAGTTCAAAATCATTCATTTATAATTAAATGAATTTATAATTCAAATAGATAGAAAGAGTGAAATTTCGATCAAAATTTCACGTAGGAAAAAATTCACTGTCACTTGTTATTATTAAGTTTTTATACACAGTGCTACTGTTTAATTTAATATTTCAATGATGGTTGTATCTCAGATCTTTTGCATTAATCTGATTCATGGAATTTAACATGATGTTTGTATTTTTGTAGCAATAAGATTCATTCAATGATTATAGAATTTAAATAACATATTTTGCTCTTTGTTTAATAATTCAAATAGAAATAGTGAAATTTTGATCACCATTTCACCTAGGTAAAAATTCACTGTCACTTGTTATTAAGTTTTTATACACAGTGCTACTGTTTAATTTAATAGTTCAATGATGGTTGTATCTCATATGTTTTGCATTAATCTGATGCATTGGGATTTAACATGAAGTTTGTGTTTTTGCAGCATTAAGGTTCATTCAATGATTACAGAATTTAAATAACATATTTTGCTCTTTGTTTAATAATTCAAATAGAAATAGTGAAATTTCGATCACCATTTCACCTAGGTAAAAATTCACTGTCACTTGTTATTATTAAGTTTTTATACACAGTGCTACTGTTTAGTTTAATATTTAAATGATTCTTGTCAGATCTTTTGCATTAATCTGATGCTTTGGTATTTAACACGAAGTTTGTATTTTTGTAGCAATAAGGTTCATTCAAGGATTATAGAATTTAAATAACGTATTTTGCTCTTTGTTTAATAATTCAAATAGACAGAAATAGTGAAATTTCGACCACCATTTTAACTAGGTAAAAATTCACTGTCACTTGTTATCATTAAGTTTTTATACACGGTGCTACTGTTTAATTTAATATTTCAATGATGGTTGTATCTCAGATCTTTTGCATTAATCTGATGCATTGGGATTTAACATGAAGTTTGTATTTTTGTAGCAATAAGGTTCATTCAAGGATTATAGAATTTAAATAACGTATTTTGCTCTTTGTTTAATAATTCAAATAGATAGAAATAGTGAAATTTCGATCACCATTTCACTTAGGTAAAAATTCACTGTCACTTGTTATTATTAAGTTTTTATACACAGTGCTACTGTTTAATTTAATATTTCAATGATGGTTGTATCTCAGATCTTTTGCATTAATCTGATTCATGGAATTTAACATGATGTTTGTATTTTTGTAGCAATAAGGTTCATTCAAGGATTATAGAATTTAAATAACGTATTTTGCTCTTTGTTTAATAATTCAAATAGATAGAAATAGTGAAATTTCGATCAAAATTTCACGTAGGTAAAAACTCACTGTCACTTGTTATTATTAAGTTTTTATACACGGTGCTACTGTTTAATTTAATAGTTCAATGATGGTTGTATCTCATATGTTTTGAATTAATCTGATGCATTGGGATTTAACATGAAGTTTGTATTTTTGTAGCAATAAGGTTCATTCAAGGATTATAGAATTTAAATAACGTATTTTGCTATTTGTTCAATAATTCAAATAGACAGAAATAGTGAAATTTTGATCACCATTTCACCTAGGTAAAAATTCACTGTCATTGGTATTATTAAGTTTTTATACACAGTGCTACCGTTTAATTTAATATTTCAATGATTCTTCTCAGATCTTTTGCATTAATCTGATGCATTGGGATTTAACATGAAGTTTGTATTTTTGTGGCAATAAGGTTCATTCAAGGATTATAGAATTTAAGTAACGTATTTTGCTGTTTGTTTAATAATTCAAATAGATATAAATAGTGAAATTTCGATGAAAATTTCACGTAGGTAAAAATTCACTGTCGCTTATTAAGTTTTTATCCACGGTGCTAATGTTTAACTTAATATTTCAATGGTGGTTATATCTCTGAGTTCCCTTGCGTTAATCTGATGCGTTGGGATTAAACATGAAGTTTGTATTTTTTCAAGCGACTCAATGATATCTAAATCCTCCGATTTCTTTCCTAGTAATTTCCTAATTTAAATTTAGATAATCCTACTAGTTATGTAGGTCACACTTTATACTTTGTTACCATTCTTCGGGGAACCAAATCTATCTCTGATTTTCTCTTTTTTTACTAACACAAATTAGCACTCTATTCTCACGCTATCCCGAATAAAATCTCATTCTTTTGAAATATAAAATGACTTTCAAAAATTCTTTTTCAGCTCCCGCACAGGTGATGAATTATAAATACGGAATTCCAAAATATTCGTGCTCCAGTTTTTTTTTCTTCTTTTATCCCATCCGTTTTTGCATGTCTAATTTCCCGGGCTTGATTTGTCATTAATTTTCACTCCACTGAATTGCGTTATTCGGAAAATCTGCCTTGCGTGATAGCATTCACGAGCTTCTTTTCACGAGAAAACATC
>CM063498.1:177900444-177902944 GCA_032207245.1 Pardosa pseudoannulata
TCGAATGGATAGAGACATTCATATTGGATTCTTAATTAGTTAGGGTTAGCAACATTCGAAATCTCCCCTTCCATCCTTTCTAACATTTAATGCCATTATATCAAGCCCTATTTTCCCCGGTTAACAGCAAGCGATTAAATTTATCAATGTGTCACGTAATAAATAGGTAAAAATAACATTTTTTTCTAACATTAAGACGTCATTCATTTAATGATTTCTTATTTTAAATTATTTAAATATCGTATGCCTTATTTTCATACATTTTATCACTGAATTTATATATTACGTAAAATAGTTTTCTTTTATATTTGGCTTAAATAATAGATTAGGCACATATGTAATAAATTTAAAATTAATAATCGATTATTTTTGTTGCAATGTAAATTTTGCTAAAGGTACTAACAAATTCTATCTACCCCCAGGATGTAGAAAAAAATGATACTTTCCTTCTTTTACTTCTATTAATTACAATGGCAAAAAAAAATCGGAAGAACTTAAGGATAATTTCGATGTAGCTAAGAAAACCTTGAATTATCTTTCTAAATGAATTCAATTTGATTCTAAACTGCATTCACAGTATCGGGAGACTTTAGAGGAGTATGAAGATAAGCAAAATTATTGAGCATGAGTCTGATAATTCTCAGCCGAACACAAACCATGTGCTTACCGTCCACATAGAGTACTTTACAATTCTGGAAAATTAAAAATATTCTTGTTCCCATAATATCATGGGATATCGGCTAGTGTTTTTAATACTGTCTGTTGATTTATTTTAGAATTTGTAGGTGTATTTACAGACTTGTTTGTTGAGTGATTTGATCCATAACAAATAAAGAAATAAAAACAATAGTTTATTTTATAATGTGTCTAAAGGAGCTGTATCTTATAAAGTAATTAAATTTATATATATATATTCTACGTAATCATGTTTTAATCTTCAATGAAGTTTTCAGTACATAGGTATTATTTTCAAATATGTGTTTTTTCATGTTCTACTTTTCCTTTAACATAAATAAGTGTACAAATTTGTTTTGTAAATAATGAAATATTCATCTTAAACTGTTTTCTTTTAAGATAAATCTATTATTCGCGTATTTTCATTTGAATTTTTATAACTAAAATTTCTCTTTTCTCTGTTAAAAAATTTCATACTTCTAAGCACATAAAACATAATTTTTGTTTGTATTACAATAAAATTTATTTTAAGTCAAATGTTTTTGTAGCTATTCTCATTTTTTAATTATCTCAGTTTACTTCTAAGTTATATAAACAAGTTCAAAATAATAAAAAAAAATCTACGTACAGAGTACATCTTGTTTTACCTTGGTTCTAAGTGAATTTCAATTGTTAAACATTTAAAAGTATTAAAGTAGTGAAAAATATTAATTAAATTGGATCCACTTACTGACAAAGAACAGTTTAAAAAATTTAATAAATTTTTCTGAGAAAAACGAAAAAAAATCCTTAAAATTGAAAACTTGGAAGCACATGGTTTCATATTTATATACATCATAATGTTTTCTTGTATTAATAAAAATATGTTTGCAGTCCTGTGTTCCTATAAAATTTGTCTTGTATCTAAATCTCAGCTTTACCGTAAATTAGGATATAATATACAGTTACATTAGAAAAACAACTGCCCAAGTATTTACAAGTTAAAAGTTACTAAAAAAGCTGTTAGACCAAAGGTAATTTCTTGTGAAGTACCTCATTAATAATAGAACGTTAATACTTAAATGTTCAGATATATAAATGTAGTATTAAAATGAGAAAATTACATACACTCAGTTACAACCTAAAGTAGCAGCATAATACATAAGATAATTTTAAATCGAAAAATTAAGAAAAATTCAATAAAACTGGAAAGTAGGTGCAAGGAAAAACAAATTTCCATATTGTGTGAAAATGTCTCTTCTGTAAAAAAATAAGTACAGGATAATTCTAAAATTATATTGTTCTTCTGATAATTATATACTATAGAAAGTTTTCTTGTAAATGAAAGTCTTCAAATTTGAATCATTTTCAATATCACATTCATGTATTTCTTGGCTAAAGAAACAAGACAACTAAAACAAGGATATTTATATCCTGTCTCACTTTTCGACATGAGTTTTGATGTAAAGTTAAAATTCAGAAAGTTACCATAGAGTTGAAATATCAGATTTGTAATATTAACATCTACAGAAATATCGTAAACCATTCTCACAACCAAGAGCACGCCATTTCAGGAGGTTGAAAATTAGTATAGATAGAACAAGGATATCCACTCTCTGAAGAAAATTCACTGCAACCCAGTTTGGACCAGATAGTATATTCTCTTGTCTTGCTTCATGGTTTCAATGCAGAAGATCTTCAATTGTCCTCAAAATGATCTTTTTGTTAACAATAGTTTAAGATAGATGAGGGTGTATGTGCCATACTTAGTGCCCTTTAGATAGGACAACCCACAAATCTTTGCAATAATCTATAGTTTTTTACTTATGGTGAACTGTTGCCAAAT
>CM063498.1:177907944-177922944 GCA_032207245.1 Pardosa pseudoannulata
TCCTCCAGTATTTTTTTATTGATTTATCCTTGTAGCCTTTCACTGATCAGAATTATATTTGTTGTGTATTATAAGTTTATTAAGTGCACTTGTAATAGTGATTTTCAAATACTTCGTGTTTGTTTTATAATGAAGAGCAGTTGACAGTTTAGAGATGTTGAAGTAGATACGAGTATAAGCATAGTGGCCTAGTTCACAAGGTTTAAAATTTTAAATTTAAGCAAATGTACTCCTTGTATGTGGGTTACTATGGTATCTATTGGTTGTTTGTTTCATACGGTTTCTGTCAAGGCGATGTAAGAAATCTCTAACGTCTTTGTTAAGTTCAGTAATATTTATGTGTTCGACGTTTTTTTAAATATTTTTCCCAGTGCAATCGTAATGTGGTATAATCGTAATATTTTTGGTGCGTTTCGCAGAAAAAAAATAGTTTGTCTTTATCTCCAGGTATTTTTTGATTTGAGCAAAATGCACAGTATGTTTTTCTTCGGCTTGCACAAAAATACTAAGAGATTTTACCCTAAGCGATGTTGTTAATTTTGTTTGCTATAATTTTGCACTAATATTATAATTCTAAGCTATTTGTATAAATTATCTCAACTAAGACACAGCAGTCATCAAAACTGACTGGAGAAAATTAATATATAAAGATATTTAGTCAATAACATGAGCTCGACATATATTGACTTGGATTTGGAAAAAAAAAATGTCCAGTGAAACTCATAAAGGAGATATTGGCTTAAAAATTGATGTCGAGTCATACTTGACATAAGAGTGCAATAGGTTAATATCATATACATAAAACATTTTGGTATTTAAAATAATATATTTTGAAATTATTATTTTATGTTTTGAATAACAGACACATTTTTCAATTAAGTTCCTAAGAGCTGAAAATAACAAGCAAATTTTCATCTATCTTTAATTAACAATCCAAAAATAGCTACTAACTTATTTATTGCTATATAATTAAATTTTTGTTAAAATGAAGGTAATGAAAATAGTTTACAATTATTTTATTTATATTACATTTAGTAGATCCTTAAATGATGCCCACGTATCTCCACATTAACTTTTATGTACCATGTACCTCGTCGACAATTACATGGACTTCTAAAAATATGTAGAAACGAGTTTCGTAGCCTCTGGTATAATACACCGTAAAAATATCAAAAAGGGGGAATATATCGTCTAACAAGCTCAAAATGTCTTCAATGAAAAAGATGATATTTGATTTAATATAAAATAATAAATTCTGTTTCGAAGAAACATATTTTCAGGTCAATAAGAAGGGTCTAACTTCACAAAACATTTTTGGTTTTGTTTTAAAAAGCAATATATTTTTAAAATATACGTTATATATACACCTAGTGATATAAAAATAGGAATCAACGTATATACTACAAATCACCTTTCGAAATTTATAAATTAAAAAGGAAACATATATTAATTTGTGTCTTTAAAACGTTAACTGGGATTATCAATTTATTTAGTGAATTTTTAGAAAAATGCTTAAAAAATGCAATATTTTCAAAATGTTACAAAAATATTACTCTGTAAAAAAAATTTCAATCATAAATTTTAGAGAAAAATTTTTTTGTTTATTGTTAATCAAACACATCTGAAAATACATATGGATAAATTATTGAAATATTTAACTCACAGAACGATTTTAAGTATTCCAAGCATGTATATTCATAATAAAAGCTTTTTTAAAAGAAAACAATTTCCTAAGGCTATAGAAGGATATTTTTATAGCATAAGTTTTACCGACTTTTACAAACAATGATCATTAAAGAAAATAAAATAGGAGTAGCGTCATGTGACGTGGTTTACTTGTTTCAAGAATTGTTCAAGAATTGTTAATAACACACTAGTAAGTTCTGAATGTTTAAAATGAAATTGCTCCTCGTGACGATATTTCTGAAGTATTTAAATAATAATGTGAATCTCAAAGCATATATTTATCATACAGCTTACATTGATGACCTTCAGAAATCTATAGGTTGAACGTGATGTTTGGCAGAAATATTTGTAGAAGGTCAAAAACGTTAAACACTAAATCCTGGATTGATTGACTCTTGTACAAAAATATCAATCAATTTTTATAATGTAGAAAATTGATAAACGTGTTGAAATTAGTCATATTATTCCCGAGTTCTGAAAATGTGAGCAATCTTCAGTATGCGAAAAAAAGTACGATATCAGATGGTAATTATCTATTTTAAAAAGTCATTTATTTCTATCACTGGTGTAATAAACTACTTCTTGAATTAAGATTGAATTAATGAAAATATTCATTTAGAATATCAGATCAAGTTAACTTATTATGTCATTCAACTAAGTCATATTAACTTCTATTTTGAAGTTAATCTTACTACCATTAACTGAATGCGATTGAAAACTGCTTTTTGATTCTTTTATGCTAGACTACTTAATAATTTTAAAGTTATTTTTTTATTTTCACATGCTACATTTTAAATAATGAATTAAAAAAAGAAAGTTATGTGGGAAAGATAATGAGTTCGTAATGTTCTCTTATCTTCTTAAAACTAATATTAATAATTTAAACCATATTATGAAGTCAACATGTTTATCACATGTTTTTGTTATTTATTGAGTTATGAATCAATGAAATGCATAATGAGTGGTGGTAGAATTGTTTACCATAAACGTTTAAAATTAGTGACTATGCTGGTAAATATGTATACCATATCTTTAGATGGGGTTAAACTCTAAAAATGCTTGAAGTTGCAACGATATGCATATTTTTCAATAAGGGCTATATAATGTACAGAATTGTTTTCGTGGTTGTTAACAACATGCTATTTTCAAATTTTCAATTGTTGTCCTTGTTTACAACACTTATTAATATGTGTCTTGTATTGTTTTGAAACTAAATAATTTTAGGCTTTTTTTTTTTTTTTTTTTTTTTTTTTTTTTTTTTTTTTTTTTTTTTTTTTTTTTACCCAGCCTTATAGGACGAAGTGATATCAAGCCAGAGGTTCTGCTTGGGATAGGTTTGTTTTCATGGCTCTCCATGGTATTTTATAGATCAAAACACTGCTTGATTGGCTAAGGTTATAAACCTGTTTTCTGTTCCTTATCGTGATCGGTTTTAGAACTGTTTAGTTTTATGTGAATTGTAACTCTATGTATCAAACTATAAAATAATAATGGCAATAAAAATTTATGAATGGACAATTATATGAATGGACAATATTATTAAATACTCTTAGGTGTTCTTCCTAAAGATATGAGTTACTTTACTTCAAGTTTCTGAATAGGAAAGTAATTTAAAATACATTTTTTTATAAATATTGTATTCGATATCATCACTTTGAAGCTTATCATTTACAAGGTAATCGCAACACAGATAGTTCTCAGCATAAACGCTACTAATGTACTTTTGATAGATCTCATCTTTTATAACTAGGGGAAAATTGCATTTTTTCTTTCGAGAAAGGTACAATTAATCACTAATTCCCAGATAAAGCTGTAAAACAATTTGCTACATTTTTTGAATGATTAATGGAATACACGAAGCATTTTTTCAAACCTAATCCTTTATTCAAAGATAAAAATTTAAAACAATTCACTAAAACCCTTAAAGTTTTCTTTGGCTCAACATACAGTTTTTTCGAAACGAAATATTCATTGATAAACTGATAAAAGGGTGAAAAACACAATGTATAATTTTGAAAGTTAAATCTAGTACAAAGAGAATAAAAACCTGTAATTCCAAGATAAAAGCATGTTCAGTATAATATAAAATTTTAAAAGTTTCATCCGATAAAAAAATTACTCCAAAGATATATATTATTAGATTTACAAAATTTAAAAAAATGCAAAAATATATCAAGTATGACTTTTTGAATACTTAAACAAATGGTAAAATAAACTTTAAAAACAAACTTTTAAGCAGAATCTTTTAACTTTTTAATTAAATGCCAAATCACAAAATCCTATTAGGTTAAAATTGTACATAATTCTACCTCTTACATACGTGGAAGACTAAAACAAATCCGGTTTTAGCATAATCCAAAAAGTAAAATTCAAATAGCCTTCAATAATGTTCTACTTGAGATTATTTACGATCTTATAGTGGTTAAAGTCATAATCTTGCATGTGCTAACCTTTCCTTACTCGGAATGATATATCTTGCTTTGTAAATTTACTAATTATAAATTTAGTATAAAGGGTTAAGCATTATATTTATTAAATACTCTAGTGTTCATGAAATATAGTTAAAATTAGACTTTTTTAGTTCCATACACTTACCCACCCACACCTTTATATACATATGCACATATACAGATATATATATATATATATATGTATATGTATATATATACATATATATATATACATATATATATATATATATATATATATATATATATATATATATATATATATATATATATTATATATATATATATATTATTAATAAGTAAAACGCTACCACTTACGTGTTTATACAACTAATATGTATTACAAAAACTTCTGTGGATAAATAAAAATATATATATAATATATATATATATATATATATATATATATATATATATATATATATATATATATATATATATATATAATATATATATATATATATATATATATATATATACATACATATATATATATATATATATATATATATATATATATATATATATATATATATATATATATATATATATATATATATATATATATATATATATATATATATATATATATATATATATATAATATAATATATATATACATATATATATATATATATATATATATATATATATATATATATATATATATATATATATATATATATATAATATATATATATATATATATATATATATATATACATATATTATTAATAAGTAAAACGCTACCACTTACGCGTTTATACATCTAATATGTAATACAAAAACTTCAGTGGATAAATAAATTGTGTTGAAATATCAGAGATACGTTGTTAATATTGTCTTAAAATATCACTTTATACTTTTAGATATATTATTATTTAAATTTAGCATAATCTGAGTTTATAACTGAAGTAAACAATTGTAAACCAACAACCTAGGAACGAACAATATTTATTGTATCAACATGAATAAGTGTCATTATATCGTCCATCATTATCCATTTTCGTTATTAGCAAAGCATATTTTATATATATTACAATACAGTCCTTATTTATAATATAGGATTTCATTCGACTTGTAGCAAAAATTCTAAATCATAAAATTACACTATTTAGGAGGTTGGAGAGAACCAAATAGCATGCTTGACATAGTTAGAAAAACTTTTATTAATAGGGAAAATTCAAATGCCGATTAGCCACCTAGAGGATTAAGTCTCTTATGTTACAGATATGACTAGTATCTTATATATATTTAATTTAGTTTTAATTAAATTTTGTAATGTGATATCCCAAAATTATAAGACTGCAAAAAGACTTACTGTTTTTGCAAATATCAAGTGTTCTGCAGCAAAATTCTCTTTCTCCAGGTTAATCACCTGATAGACGATTCTTAATTGTTAAAATGATTAATGGATATTTAAGTGATCAGCGTACCCCAGCGAAAGGGGTAAAAGTTACTTTTTCACCGAGCAGCAGCTATTTAACTCCGATCCCCCCTTCAGATAAGGCCATATTTCGAACTTCCCTCCTAAAGAGATAAATGAGTTGCATGCTGTGTCATGACGAGGCGTGCCTTGAAACATGGGGGTGAGGGTAGATCACATTTCACTCTCAATCTTCTATGTGTAATTAGCCGACGTCGGGGGTTAAATATTTCAGTTTGGCATTTACATCTGAATAAAATATTGAACGCATATGGTTTCATGAGGGAAACGATTGCAAAAGGAAAGTAACCGCAGAATATGGAGTCTGTCTCGTTAAGGGGCCTCATATTTTCTAAATCAGGGCACCTTGTGGGCTGAAAGTGTTTATGTTTTAAATAAAAATGTCTCTATACCTTTATATATAAAATTCTTCGGTTCGTATGTTTGTAATAGAACTCCTCCTAAACGGCTGGACTGATTTTGGTGACATTTTGTGTTTCTAATTATGTTGATTCCAGAATGTTTTAGATTCATAATTTGATCCGATAGAATTTTTTTTAATTAAAAATCCAGAATTGCGCGCTTATTGATATGATTATAATACCGCTTGAAACCCTTCACTGCCAACGTATCTGTTGCGCAGTGGTCAGCATTTAGATGTCCCAGGATCGAATCCTCGTACAGGCTAAGTGGAATTTTAATTTGATCTAATTACGTTTGTGACAATTGGTGTGGAGTTAAGCATTTTTAAAATAATTTTTTTCTTACTTTTCCATCAAAATGATTCAATTTCCATCAATTTATGATTTATTTATAAACATTTTGCAAGTTTTTGGATTTAGAGCGTTATAACAGGACAACGTTTGTCGGGTCGTCTAGTATTATTATAAAATAGTGCTACTATAAAATAAGAGAGATAGAATAAATTTTGACTCATTAATAAAACACGTTATTAAAACTTGATTTATTGTATATTGTAAGATTTGGATAACATACTCCAAGAAGATATGTAATAGTAAACTTATCAGTAAAGGAGACTTATCAAGGAAGTTTTATACTAAAAATTTCCATTACTGGATTTTCTTCCTTTTTGGAGCTCTATTCAGGATAATATATAGTCAATTGTGCTTCGAGTACACACAATATTTGTATTTATCCTTATGCAGCTTATTACTTCTCTTTCTTAATTTTTGGATATATTTGAACAAAATATTGAGCATAATTTACATATGAATAAAGTATAAAATTATATTCTTTCAGGAAGGAAGCGATTGCAAATAGAAAGTAACAACAGTATATGGTGTTTACATGAATGCATATTGCATGTTGAAAGTACTTATGTTTCAATGGAAAATGCCTTTAAATATTGTTATAAAATAGTGGTAAGTAAAAATATTGCTTTCGCTAGAATAGAGATAGAATAAATTTTTACTCTTTAATGAAGCACGCTATTAAAATTTGATTAATTTTATATAGTAAAATTTGAATAACATACCCCGAAAAGATAAGTAATAGTAAAAGTATCAGTGCAGGAAACTTATCAAGGAAGTTTTATACTAAAACACTCCGTTACTGGATTTTCTTCCTTCTTGGAGCTCTATACTGGATATTATATAGACAATTGTGCTTCGAGTATACACAGTATTTGGATTTATCGTTATGCAGCGTACTACTTCTCTTTCTTAATTTTTGGATATATTTGAACACAATATATTGAATGTATTTTACATATGAATAAAGTATTAAACTAATATTCTTTCAGGTGAGAAACGATTGCAAAAGGAAAGTAACCGCAGAATATGGAGTCTTTAGAAAAGTCTGCCTAGTTAAGGGGCCTTATATTTTCTAAATGAGCGCATCTTGCTGGTTGAATGTGTTTATATATTAAAGAAAAATGTCTTTATATCTTTATATATAAAATTCTTCTGTCCGTGTGTTTGTAATACAACTCGTCCTGAACAGCGGGAATGATTTTGATGGAATTTTGTGTATGTAATTAAGTTGATTCCAGAATGGTTTAGAATACCAGTTTGATCCGATAGAAAATGTATTTTTATTATTAAAATTAAGAATTTTGAGCTTATTCAGATTATTATAATACCGCTTGAAACTCTTTATTGCAAACGCATCTGTAGCGCAGTGGCCAGTACAATCGGTTTTGTTACTATTACGTACAAGGATCGAATTAACGTACAGGCTAAGTGGGGATTTTAATTTAATTTAATTAACTCTGTGACGACTGTGGGCGAATGAAGTATTTTTAAATAATTTTTGCCCTGCCTTTCCATCAAAATGGTCCAATTTATAATTTATGTATAAACATTTTGCAGTGTTTGGATTTACAGCGTTGTAACAGGGAAACGTCTGTCGGGTCGTCTAGTATTGCTATAAAATAGTGGTACTTTAAAATATTGCGTTCGCTAGAATAGGGATAGAATTTTGATTTATTAAAGAAGCACACTATTAAAACTTGATTATATATTGATTAATTATATATTGATTAATATATTGATTAATTTTATATTATATTGATTAATATATTGATTAATATATTGATTAATTATATATTGTAAGATTTGAATAACATACCCCAAAAAGATATGTAATAGTAAACTTATCAGTACAGGAAACTTATCAAGAAAGTGTTATTCTAAAACTTATCGCAAGATTTTCTTCCTTCTCGGAGCTCTATTCTGGATATTTTATAGACAATTGCGCTTCATGCACACAAAATGTTTGGATTTATCGTTATGTTTATTAATGCTCTTTTTTAATTTTTGGATATATTTGAACAAAATATTGAATATATTTTACAAATGAATAAAATGTTGAGTTAATATTCTTTCAGGATTGACACGGTTGCTAAAAGATAGTAACCGCAGCATTTACAGGTTCGAATCACCTTACAGGCAAAGTAGTAATTTTAATTTAATCTAATGAGGTTTGTGATGACTGTATGCTTGGTGGCGTCATGTATTTTAAAATTTATTTTTTTCTTACTTTTCCATCAAAAGTTTCCAATTTATAATTTATTCAAAAACATTTTACGGATTTACAGCGTTATAACAAGACAACGCCTGTTGGGCCGTCTAGTATTGTTATAAAATAGTGGAACGTTAAAATATTTCCTTCGCTGGAATAGAGATAAAATAAATTTTGACTCATTAATGAAGCACGCTATAAAAACCTGATTAATTATATATTATAAGATTTGAATAACATACCCCAAAAATACGTAATAGTAAACGTATCAGTACAGGAAACTTATCAAGGAAATTTTATACTAAAACTCTCCGTTACTGGATTTTCTTCCTTCTCGGAGCTCTATTCTGGATATTATATAGACAATTGTGCTTCGAGTATACACAATATTTGGATTTATCGTTATGCAGCGTACTACTTCTCTTTCTTAATTTTTGGATATATTTGCACAAAGTATTGAATATATTTTACATATGAATAAAGTATTAAACTAATATTCTTTCAGGAGGGACACGATTGCTAAAGGAAAGTAACCGCAGCATTTGGAGTCTTTATAAAAGTCTACCTCGTTAAGGGGCCTCATATTTTCTAAATGAGTGCACCTTGCGGGTTGAAAGTGTTTATGTTTTAAATAAAAATGTCTTTATACCTTTATATATAAAATTCTTCCTTTTGAATGTTTGTAATAGAACTCCTCCTAAACGGCTGGCACAATATTGAATTTGATGAAATTTTTTGTGTATGTAATTAAGTTGATTCCAGAATGATTTAGATTCACAATATGATTCGATAGAAATTCTTTTTTTTATTAAAAATTCACAATTGCGCGCTAATTGAGATTATTATAATACCGCTTTGAACCCTACACTGGCAACGTATCTGAGTCCCAGTGCAACTGGTTTAGATTCTATTAGATCCCCGAATCGAATCCCCGTAAGGCTAAATGAGAATTTTAAGTTTATCTAATTACGTTTGTGACGACTGTGGTGGAGTTATAAACGAAATATTTTTTCCTTTCTTTTCCATCAAAAAGTTCCAAATTATAACTTATTTAAAAATTTTTAACAATTTTTGTATTTACAGCATTATAACAGGACAACGTCTCCCGGGTCGTCTTGTAGTGTTGTAAAATAGTGGTAAGTTAAAATATTGCTTTCGCTAGATTAGAGATAGAATAAATTTTGACTCATTAATGAAACCCGCTATTAAAACTTGATTAATTATATATTGTAAGATTTGAATAACATACCACGAAAAGATAAGTGATAGTAAACGTATCAGTACGGGAAACTTATCAAGGCAGTTGTATACTAAAACTCTCCGTTACTGGATTTTCTTCCTTCTAGGAGCTCTATTCTGGATAATATATAGACAATTGTGCTTCGAGTGCACGCAATATTTGGATTTATCGTTATGCAGCTTACTACTTCTTTTTCTTAATTTTTGGCTATACTTGAACAAAATAATGAGCATATTTTACATATGAATAAGTATAAAATTAATTTTCTTTCAGGAAGGAAGCGATTGCAAATAAAAAGTAACCACAGTAATTTTTGTTTACATGAATGCATATTGCATGTTGAAAGTGTTTATGTTGTTATTGTTAAAGGAATGTAACCACAGCATTTGCGTCTTTAGAAAAGTCTTGCTCGCTAAGGAGAATCATATTTTCTAAATGAGTGGGAATTTTATTTTAATCTAATTACGTTTGTGACGATTGTGGTGTAGTTAAGTATTTTAAAATAATTTATTCCCTTATTTTTCCATCAAATTTATATTTTATTTAAAATAATTTTACAATGTTTGGATTTACAGCCTTATAATACGATAGCATCTGTCGGATCGTCAAGTATTGTTATAAAATAAATGTGTGTTAAAATACTGCTTTCGCTAGAATAGAGATAGAATAAATTTTGACTCATTAATGAAGCATGCTATTGCTTCATTGCGAAATCGTAAAGTAAAATTTGATTAATTATATATTGTAAGATTTGGGTAACATACCCCCAAAAATAAGCAAACTTATTAGTACAGGAAACTTATAAAGGAAGTTTTATACTTAAACTCTCCCTTACTATATTTCTTCCTTTTCAGGACTCTGTACAATATATAGACTATTGTACTTCTCGCAAACACAATATTTTATTTTATCGTTATGAAGCTTACTACTTCTTTTAATTAATTTTGGGATATATTTGAACAAAATATTGAATATATTTTACATATGAATAAAATATAAAGTTCATATTCTTTCAGGATGGACACGACTGCTAAAGGAAAATAACTGCAGCGTTTCTTGCCTAAATCAGGGCATATTACATGTTGAAATTGTATATGTTACAACGAAAAATGTCTTTAAATTCTGCTATAAAATAATGGTACAGTTAAATATTGCGTTGGTTACAATAGAGAATAAAATTTGACTTTTGAATTTACTGAAACGTGCTATTAAAATTTCATTACTTTTATATTGTAAAAATTAAATTTCATAGCCGAAAGAGATACAAAAATGAAACTTAACAATTGGGAACGCTTGTCAATGCAGTTTTATTCTAAAAGTCTCATGCTTGACTTTCTTCCTTCTCAGAGCTCTACTATGGATATTATATAGACAATAGTGCTTAGCTTATACACAATGCTTCATCGTTAAGCGGCTTATTACTTCTCTTTCTTTATTTTTCGGATATATTTCAACAAAGTATTGAACATATTTTAAGTATGAATAACATATAGAACTAATATTTATTCAGGAGGGAAACGATTGCAAAATGATTGCAACCGCAGCATTTCGAGTCTTTGGAAAATTCTTCTTCAAATCTTCTACTAAGGAACCTCATATCTACTATATAAGTGCACCTTTGGTGTTAAAAGAGTAGATGTTTCTATAAATAAAGTGCTTTAGTGTTGTCATAAAATAATCGTACTGTTATATATTATTTACTGTTAGAATATAAATAGAATAATTTTGACTCATTAGCGAGACAATTATAATTTAACTAACACTAGATTTACGGATGTTGATCATATACCAGTTTTTATTGAAGTGAGCCAATTTGACTCATACAAAAAGAATTTTGCAAAGAAAATAGTTCTAAATTAGTTTAAACAAAATATTTATTATTAAAAAATTCATGGAAAACATTTTTTACATATAAAATCTTTTTTTGAAACACATTTTCCGCAAACATTTCTATTACATTTAGCCCAATGGTTTCTACATCTGCTTCTTGAATGATTGTTGAACTTGACAATTCTTCCGAGCGTCAGTAGCATGAATTTCTGTCATTGGAATGGAAGTGTTATCGACTTCTTCTCTATATTTATTTCTTAGCTTTTCAGCCAATTGGAAAATAAAATCTTTTCATGAAATATTTACTTGAGTTGACCAATAAATTTCATGTTATGCGATTAACTGTTAAAACATTCTATGAGTCAAATTGGCTCACAACCGTTAAAATAGGTATACCAAATTTGATAATGTGAAAGGAAGGGGTCTGTGGGGAAAGTTTACATATATTTTTTTAATTAACTAAAAACCAACGTTTTTGAATAGTGATATTAAAGTTTTATGTATATATAGTAATCAAATTTTAAGGAGTCAAATTGGCTCGGTCCGTACATCTAGTGTTAACTACATATAATAACTGAGTTTCAAAGTCTAAATTTGTTTTCCCTGCAAAAAAAAAAGTTCAAGGTGCTTCTCAAAGTATTTTTAAACTGAAACACTTTTTCTAGCATTTCCTCCATCCTAAAGCTTTGTTATAGATATTATATAGAAAAGAGTGCTTTGTGTACACATAATGCCTAGCCTTTTATTTTTGCGGTTTATATATCTTTTTCTATACGTTTTTCGAATACATCTGAGCAAAATATTGAACTATTTAACATCATAAAATAATATTGAATGTATATGACTCAAGGGAACAAGTGACCTTTGGAATGATTGATTTGAACCAAAAATATGAAATGATGATTTGTTTTGAGCAATTTAAGTTAGTTATATTCTTCTTTATAAAATCTCGTTTTTTAAAAATATGATTGTGTTACTGCACTGAAACATGTGTTATATCATTCAACCTTATTTTATTGCTTTATAAATAATATTTTCCAATCACTCGATTTCTGTATGGATAATAAATTCGAAATGTTCCAGCTACATTACAATTATATATTTTTTATTCATAATTTTAGAGATTTTTCATTAATTGTTAATTAATGTGTTTGTCATTAAAGTATTTTCTTTACTTATAAGGTATTTTTACCTTAAAACGTTAAAAACATTTACAAAAATCATTGTGTAGTTTTAAATTTTTGTTTATATAAATAATATTTAAGTAAAAATCAACACCAAAATTTGTTTCTACATAAATTCTAAAGATAAATTTAAAAAAAAAATTAAAATCATTTTAGTATACTGTATTGCAGTGCTGTATGTAGTATTATTTTAAGAAATAAAAACTATAAATTTCGTTTAACTATCTGAGAAAAGTCTAGTAATAGGTTAAATTTATAATGAACTCTTGTTAAAGATGTATTTTTTAACCCTTAAGAATATTGTGGAAAATCTGAGTTTATTATCAAATAGTATGGAAGTTTAAGTATAAATTATTTTCTATTATATTTTTGTGTTTTATATGTTTCACAGAACAGATTATATATTCTTATAATGTAAATATCGTTAAACATTGGAAACATTAAAAACTAAATTTCAATGACCTTTGTCCCTGTATTCTAGCAAATTTCAAGACATATATGTACAATAAACGTACCAACATATACTGTTTTTTAACTAAGGAAATGATTGCAGAGGGAAATTAACCGAAGCAATTTTAGTCTTTTGAACTTTCTCCTAACCAGAAAGTAAATTTTTAGACATTTTCTTTTCTTCTCAGATCTCTGTTATGGGTATTATAAAGAAAATAGGTTATCATGTACATACAATTATTGGACTCCTGCTTATCACTAGTTCTCTTTCAGAATTATTTTTCGGATATAACAATAGTAGACTTGGACAATATATTAATTAGAGGAAACGGGATCATGAAGTTACATCATGACAAAAGATAAAAGTGCTGACTGCTGGATGATATTGCCCATTCCGGTAGAGTCAAACACCTGCAACTCTACCCTAAATAGGTGTAACAATAAGTTACATTCTGTTCAGCGATTTTTTACCTCTTCTTGTGAGCCATTATCAAAAACATACAGAACAGAACCCGGTTTGAACTAGGAAGAAACTTCGGACTTCTTCCAACCAATAGAAGGGCCCGTTGGTTTGGCGGGATTCTGACCCCTCCGTTCTTGAAAGGACCCTCTTTTTTCTAAGAGGGGCAGTCTGATTTTTTAGAGGACAAACTTGTTACCAGAGGAAAGAAGAGTATGAACGCTGCTGATATCCACTGCTTGCGGGTAAGATATTTTTTGGATGCAGAGTCGAGAGGAATCTTCCATATCTACAATTGATAAGTTGTATTCCAGTTGTATTTCTTAGGCATTTGATTATATAAAATCAATTAATCAAGACATATTTGTCCATGTGTTTTTTAATGAGTTCTAATTTCTTATTCTGAAACACTAAATCAACATTTTAACAATATGGATAAACAAAAGGATATTTTAGCACGGAGAGGTAGTTCAAATTTTATTATTTCTAGGTAGTCAAACTCTAGGATTTCTTTCTTTTCAAAATTCATCTGCTAATGTATTATCATTACCAAACGAAACATTTATCATGCCAAGTAAAGAAACCGGAGATTTTTTGACATCCCGTATACATTTAAAAAGATTCTTTTCACTAATAAGGTAAGATTATCAATTTTTATTGGATTAAATTATAATTCTAACCATTCAACATATTTATATTCCTTAAAATAGAAATATTAGTTAAAAAAATTGTATTTAATTATCTACGAAAAGTGTAATAATAGGTTAAATTTGCAAGGTATCACAAATGAAGTCTTCTTAAAGATGTATTTTTTAACCCTTAAGAATATTGTGGAAAGTCTGATTTTTTTTATCAAATTGTCTGGAATTTTATTTAAAAATTCTTTTCTATTACAGTTCTCTGTTTTATATGTTTCACAGAACAAGATTATATATTTTCATTATATAAATATCCTTAAGCATCGGAAAAACTGAAATTCAATGTCCCTTGTTACTTTAAAATGTTCTAGAAAATTTCAAGACATATACCTAGAATATATGTACCAACATATACTGTTTTTTAAGGAGAGAAAGGATTGCAAAAGGAAATTAACTCAAGCAATTTTAGTCTTTAGAGCTGTCTCCCAATCGAAAGTAAGTTTTTAAACATTTTCTTTATCTCGGAGCTCTGCTATGTATATTATATAGAAAATAGCTTATCGTGTACATACAATGATTGTACTCATACATATCAATAGTTCTCTTCCGAATTATTTTTTGGATATAATGATAGTA
>CM063498.1:177932944-177945444 GCA_032207245.1 Pardosa pseudoannulata
TCGATTCTGTTATGGAAAGTTAAGTCAGTTATTTCTTTAACATAGACACTCGTATATGTGCCTTATGTATAAGGAATAATATCTAACTTCAGTATATTTTTGCGAGACTGATCATAAAAACAAAATGGAAATTCACTCCTACTGAAAAAAAACATCAAAGAAAGATCAACAAAATTCTATAAATTTCTTGGTTAAAACTACATATTTATATCTATCTCAAGCATAAATATTTAACAAAACTCTGATTGGTCTTCCTCTACTGAAACAGGCGCTTAACAACATCGAATAAAATGGTAATTTCGATTCATTTTCTTCCGAACAACTGTTCTAACGTCTTCATTAACGCATCCTAATAAATAAATCATTCTCACGGAATCTTGCAAATTGTTCAAAAGTTTCATACAATTTTCCCTCAGGCATATGCTGGGAAAATTATGGAGATGTATAAATCTTCCGTACCAAGGCTCAAAAGTTTAAGGAAGTCCAAGCAGAAACGATGCAAAATTATTAAAAAGAATACGATAGAACAATAGTTTTAAATTTGGTCTCCATTTATCAGTATGTAATCGTAGTCTAATTAAGACTGAGTTCAACTGCCGAGGTAAACGCTGAAATGTTTTGGTGAATTTTATGACTGATATTTTGATATGACTAATTTTTTGTGGATTTTTAAACATAGAAATATATACATGTATTTGTAATATGAACTTCAGTGGATATTTTATGATACGCTGTACACTCTTTTACTATTTTTATACCCTTTCAATGGAGACATTTAATTGTTCCCCATTTTACTATGATAAATTGTTTTACTGATTTTATGAAATAAAAATAAAAATTAATATATAATAATAATATAAATATTCCATATAACTTTTCCAATAGTAACCAAAATGAATATTATATGATATATATTGTCGTACTGTTTTTTATTGTTTTAATAGGAGGATTTTGTATACTATCTGTTACTAATATTTAGGTAAAAATAAAATATGCAAAAAAAGCATCTAGAAAAGACATAAAATTCTTTCTTTGAAATTGGCCCCTTAAGGAACATAAGACTCCTAATGTTAACTGCAGTGAAAAGAAATTTTATAAAGATTAAAATGGTTTATTAATCTTTTAAATGTTTTATATATCTTTTTTTTTTGGAAACAAATATGTATGAATGCATGACTGTTTTTGTGAAATTAATAAAAAAATCCTGAAGATTACTGAATTAAAACTAAAATGTATCAACCGTTTCATTGAAATACATGTTAAAATAAATCTTTAAAGTCTTTTTTTCCAACACTTTATTTATTATTCTTGTACACATGTTTAATCATAAACTACTGAATGTATTGTTAGGATTTTTTTTCAATATGAAAAATTATTTAATTCGAACCTACATTTAAGCATTTTGATACCAAAGAAATTTTTTATGCCTCTTAATTTTTGAAAAATTTATTATTTTTCTTTTCTTTGTAGCCGTCTGTTTTTCACTATATCCAAACAATTATGATAATATATTTCAGTTTTAATATGACGGTGATGCACGAAAAATTCGTTACATGGTACCTTTTGCATTTAAAATCCATGTTAGAATCAATTACATATTCTAAATTTAAACATATGCATACTTCAAATAGTGGTACCTATTTTTTTTTATCAAATTTAAAAAATATATCATTAAGTACTTTATGTTTGATAAGATTTTTCAGAAGATCGGGGAAATAGTATTTTTAATAAAGCTGTATGCATTTTTGGAGATATATCAAGATAAAACTGTTTAAAATTAATCTTCGATCTCCTATTTAAGAGCAGTAAAACTCCTTTATATTTTATATCTCTTGAAGTAATACCTCTTAATGTTTATTACTTAAGTTATTTTATTATTATTAAAATTTACTTAATGTAGAAAATATTTAATATACAGTGACGTACAGTGAAGGGAACGTTTTTTTACTGCAAACATACAGTAGATAATTTTTACCAGTAAAAATATCAAAGATCATAAGCTAGATGAAATTTCTTAATAAATTGGCATAAAAATAAATTTTGCAAGAATTTGTTCAACCTCTAGTCAAATAAAATTATCTTATAGTAAATTTATTTTCTTCCTCAAAGGTAATTAAACCCAGAATCAAAGTCGGATTTGCTAATGCAAAAATCACAGAAATGCTTTCATGGAATTTAAAAAACATATCTAAATGACACTATATTTTGTAAATTGTAAGAGATGAAATAACTAGGGATAACTTGTGTTTGTTTTAAGTATTATATGTTCTTAATAAAGCAAATTTGTACACTTACAATTTACTTCTGAATAAATGTCTAATATTACAAATTCTGAAGCAGAGAGTTTAAGGATTATTAAAAATAGTAAAAATAAAACATTTTGTTCTAAACTTAGTTCCTAATATGAGAAGGTAATTTTACCTTCAACCATAATTCCGCAAGATTTATGTAAAAATAAAAGCTTAATGAAACACCAGCAAAGTAGTTAACATCCAAAATTAAAGATAAGTATGCATATAGACAGATATATTTTGTAAAAAATGTTAAAATCGTATAAGAATAATTCCTAAAATTATCTAACTTAATTATGGTTGTATATTACAGAGTTTAATCATAGACATATACGTAAATAATTAAAAGAATGATTCTTTTCAATATTAACCCAAGATGGAAACGCCCTACGTTTCTGCATATACTACTGACTACAGAATGTCCTCGCATGTAACGCTGCCAATTTCAATTAGCTAGGTTTCTTTAAGTATTATATGTTTAGGTCTCTAAGGTATTCTTGGTCTCTAATTATTATATGTTTTTGATAAGAAGAATTAGTATACTTACAATTTACTTCTGTTTAAATGCCTAATATTACAAATTCCGAAGCAGATAGTATACGAATTATTAAAAATAGTAAAAGCAAAACATTTTGTTCTAAATTTAGTTCTTAATACGAAAAGGTAATTTTATCTTCAACCAGAATTCCGCAAGATTTCTGTAATGAAAGAGTTTCTGCAAGAAAACCCCAGCAAAGTAGTTAACATCCAAAATTAGAGATAAGTAATCATATAAATAGATATATTTTGTAAAAAAGGGTTAGAATCGTATAAGAATAATTTCTAAAATTATATCTTAATTATGATTGCATATTAAAGATTGTAATCATAGGCATATACGTAAATAATTAAAAGAAAGTTTATTTTCAATATTAACCCAAGATGAAAACGCCCTACGTTTCTGCATATACTACTGACTATAGAATGTCCTCGCATGCAGCGCTGCCAATTTCAATTAGCTGGATCTCTTTAAGCAGTGACAAATGTATCGCTTGCTTTAACGTCTGTAGCATAAAGATGTTCCAGGAATTTCTAACGTCGACGATGATTCAGGCTGTTAATTATTTTTGCGAGTCACTGCCTTTAATAGATTTATAATTCTAATAACAGCAAGTCATGCGAAATTTCGATTTCTGTACCGCCCCATCTTAGTGTTCCGATGTCGCAATTTCTATAGGGAGATTGTTAATAGGTAAGTTTCTTGTTTGATGAATTAATTAGTGTTACCCTAATGGTTCCTCTCATGCATATTAAGAAAGTATTCAATTGATTTTTCTTTTATTTTCTTCATTTTCAAAAGCATATATAAGTAAGGTTTTAATACTAGACTGGAATTTTTGGCTAAAGAAAGGTTCATATTTTCATATGACTAGAGAGAGTTTTATAGTATAATTAAAATAATGTTAAATAAAAAAAACAAGTGTATATGACCTTGAAAAGTGTGAAACAAATCAAATCACGTTTTATCCTATGGAAAAATAGAACTGTTTCTTTAGACAATATACTGTAGTAGATACTGTAAGTTTTTCACTCAGTGAATTATGTTCTCTCTTGAACGACTGTTTATATTGTGTGAACAACAACCAGGGTAATGTAGATCAACAAAAATAAATGTTAGCATAAATATATTATTTAAAGAAAGTGTAATAATATGTTTGAAAGCACAATAAAAGATATGCATTTAGTCACTGTTTACGAGTGTGGGAAAAATCAAATTAATTTGAACAGACAATATTGGTTGCATCAGACAATTTGCATTCAAGCCGTATATCAACAATGCACATGACAACAACGAAGGCACATGGTAACCATTTAAGGAACTTAACAAAGACATTCTCAGAGTTCAAGACGAATACGAAAAGGAATGCTTCGCTTTCGATAGCAAAATTCCAAAGGCTAGTTTTAAGAATTCCCCGTACACCTGGTTCTTGACAAATTTAGAGGAGAGAGAAACCTGATAAGTTATTTACCCCTCTGTAAGCTACTCTATGGGATGGATTCATTGAAGTCTTGGTGTCACACCTAGTAAAAATGCTTGGTTGGGTCAGCAGAAATGGAGGAAAGGTTGAAGACTGATGGATATCGCCTCATGAAAGAGTTGGACAAGAAAAAGTAGTATTCTCTGAACGTACTGCCCCCATATAACCCTCACATACTTACTCGTCTTTTATGTAATATGTAATAAAAATGTATTAATAGTCTTTTTTTCTTTCAAGTGAGGCCTCACAACAAGTTTATCAGTGTTCCTTTTCCTAAAATTTTTTTGAGTTAACTCCCAAAGTATTGTTTCAATGTCTGATAGATTGGATGAAACATATAATTTAAGTTAATTTTACTTTTTTAGGATTAATTCTTAATTCTGGTGATCCTATTATTGTGGATGAGGTAATATGACAATATTCCAATATTTTAGTAAACCATTTCTCTTATTTATAAACTAGTTTTATTGTAATTGTTATGGTTTATCTCTCTCTCTTTATATATATATATATATATATATATATATATATATATATATATATATATATATATATATATATAACATGCTCTAAGAAGGGGGTCGATGGTATATGTATACATACATGCATATATATATATATATATATATATATATATATATATATATATATATATATATATATATATATATATATATGTACATACTTTATTTACAATAGTATTTATAATATTTATTTAACGAGTACAAATATATGCTCTTGTAGAAATATATTCTTTACAAATCTGAATAGGCTATGCAAATGATAGGTTTTATTATTTGATTAGAAATTATTTATATTAATAAATAATATTTTAAAAGAAATTGAAAGAAAAGGAAATTATTTTATTTTTTGATATCATACTTAATAGCTTCTTCTATTATAAAATACTTTAATAAAAATTCATCTATATAAATACTTTTACAATGACACAAATTCATTTAAATACTAAAGTATATTGATTATAATCCCAAAAGCACACTTTTTTTCTAAGTTACAAAACGTGCATTTATTGCTTAATTGTATAATTTCTAGATATAAATTTAATTTGTCTTAGTTAATATACTAAAAATAAAAAATAAATTTATATTCCATGTGCCATTATTAATATGAATTTAGAATCTGAAGTGTTTGTTTGCATCAATCTTATGCTGTTGATGAATATCTAACAATCAATTTAGTTTTTAAGAACAAACAATTTTGTTCCTTTCAAACCAATTAATAACTCTTGAAATATTTCACTGTATCTTAAAAATTACTTTAATTAACTATTTAAAAATAAAACTCAGAATCGTTTCCCAGACAGACATTAACCGAGCAATTTTCTTTCAGTCCATTTTTAATTTTCTAGAACCTTGACAGTTTTAAAAATTAAAGTAATATACGATTCATCGATTCACTTTTGTAAAATTAATCAATTTTTTTTTCTCCCAAAGTAATATATTTTTTTCTTCAGATCTGTCTCTCATTATTCACCATTCTTTTGACTGCAGAAGATTTAGAAAAAAAATTTGGAAAGAATGTAGTACTTAGTACGAGGTAGAGTGTTGTAAAAATAACAATTTTAAAACCCTTGATTAAAAATTGACTTGCCTTCCTCCCGTGTATTCCCATTTTGGTAGAAAGTAAGACGAAAAAATTGGAGGGAGTGGAGCCGAAGTAAAAGCCACACGAGGAGGGGAATTAAGGAGTAAAACAAACTATTGAGCAATTACCTGTTTGCCGACAGTTTAATTGGTTTGCGTGACACTTTATGACCTGAGGGCTAATTAAGTAGGTGGCGCTACTTAATGAGCCTTTATGGATTGGGACTTTATTTTTGTTCGACGTAATGACGCTTTCTTTGACTTGTCAGTGGATTTCAAGGGTTCTGACAGCTGAATGTTAGGAGGGCTATTTTTGACTTTGAAGGATGGGTTTAATAGTGGAAGATTAAAGGAAAATGTCGATGCCTTTTAATATAAATTAAACTTTGTGATAATGGGCGGATTTTATTTTGTTTTTAACGTTACTTTGTGTTATTTTTATCATCTATTTTATCCTTATATTTTTAACATGTAATATAATAAAGCTCTTACAGAATAAAGTGTCCAAACAAATTGTTTTGTGATACTTTTTATTGAATTGAATCATGTATATTTATCGATGTATGGATATAGGTGGATTTTATTTTGTTTTTAACGTTACTGTGTGCTATTTGTATCATCTATTGTATGTATATATTTTAACATGTATTATAATAAAGCTCTTACAGAATAAAGTTTCCAAATCAATTGCTTTTTATATTTTTTTTGAATGGAATCATATATATTTATAGATGTATGTATATGCAAATTTTATTTTGTTATAACGTTGTTTTGGGCTATTTATATTATCTATTTTATCCTTATATTTTTAACATGTAATATAATAAAGCTCTTACAGAATAAAGTGTCCAAACAAATTGTTTTGTGATAATTTTTATTGAATTGAATCATATAAATTTATCGATCAATATGGGTGGATTTTATTTTGTTTTTAACGTTGTTTTGTATTATTTTTATCATCTATTTTATCCTTATATTTTAAGATGCTATACAATAAAGCTCTTACAGAATAAAGTTTCCAAATCAATTGCTTTGTAATATTTTTTGAATGGAATCATATATATTTTTCGATGTATGGATATGGGTAGATTTTGTTTTGTTATAACGTTGTTTTATGCTATTTATATTATATATTTTCTCCTTATATTTTTAACATATAATATAATAAAGCTCTTACAGAATAAAGTGTCCAAACAAATTGTTTTGTGATAATTTTTATTGAATCATATAAATTTATCGATGAATATGGGTGGATTTTATTTTGTTTTTAACGTTGTTTTGTATTATTTTTATCATCTATTTTATCCTTATATTTTAAGATGCTATACAATAAAGCTCTTACAGAATAAAGTTTTCCAAATCAATTGCTTTGTAATATTTTTTTGAATGGAATCATATATATTTATAGATGTATGTATATGGGTAGATTTTATTTTGTTATAACGTTGTTTTGTGCTATTTATATTATCTATTTTCTCCTTATGTTTTTAACATGTAATATAATAAAGCTCTTAAAGTGTCCAAACAATTGTTTTGTTATATTTATGATTCAATTGAATCATATATATTTATCGATGTATGGATATGGGTAGATTTTATTTTTATTTTAACTTTGCTTTGTGTTATTTTTATCACCTATTTTATCCTTATATTTTTAATATGTAATATAATAAAGCTGTTACAGGAAATAAAGTGTCCAAATAAAATGTTTTGTTATATTTATGATTCAATATTTATAGATGTATGTATATGGGTAGATTTTATTTTGTTATAACGTTGTTTTGTGCTATTTATATTATCTATTTTCTCCTTATATTTTCAACATGTAATATAATAAAGCTCTTACAGAATAAAGTGTCCAAATAAATTGTTTTGTTATATTTATGATTCAATTGAATCATATATATTTATCGATGTATGGATATGGGTAGTTTTTATTTTGATTTTAAATTTGCTGTGTTTTATTTTTGTCATCTATTTTATCCTTATATTTTAAACTTGTAATATAATAAAGCTCTTATAGAATAAAGAGTCTAAATAAATTGTTTTGTAATATTTTTATTGAATTGAATCATGTATATTTATCGATGTATGGATATGGGTAGATTTTATTTTGATTTTAAAGTTGCTGTGTGTTATTTTTATCATCTATTTTATTCTTATATTTTTAACATATAATATAATAAAGCTCTTACAGAATAAAGTGTCCAAATGAATTGATTTGTAATATTTTTATAGAATTTAATTATATATATCATTCGATGTATGGATATGAGGAGATTTTGTTTTGATTTCAACGACGCTGAGTGTTATTTTTATCATCTATTTAAATTTTTAACATGTAATGTAATAAAGCTCTTACAGAATAAAGTGTCCAAATAAATTGTTTTGTGAAACTTTTGATTGAATCGAATCATATATATATCGATGTATATATATAGGTAGATTTAATTTTGATTTTAACGTGGTAGTGTGTTAGGTTTATCCTATGTTTTATCCTTATATTTTTAACATTTAATTTAATACAGCTCTTACAGAATAAAGTGTCCAGAAAAATTGTTTTGTAATATTTTTATTGAATTGAATCATATATATTTATCGATGTATGGATATGGGTAGATTTTATTTTGATTTTAACTTTGCTGTGTGTTATTTTTATGATCTATTTTATCCTTATATTTTTAACATGCAATACAATAAAAATCTTACAGAATAAAGTGCCCAAATAAATTGTTATGTAATATTTTTATTGAATTGAATCATATATATTTATCGATGTATAAATATGGTAAATTTTATTTTGATTTTAACGTTGCTGTGTGTTATTTTCATCATGTATTTTATCCTTATAGTTTTAACAAGTAATATAATAAAGCTCTTACAAAATAAAATGTCCAAACAAATTGTTTTATGATACTTTTGATTACATCGAATCACATATATTTATCCATGTATATTATTCGTTTTATTACTATAAAAGTAATTTAAAGGGCGAAGATTAAAAAAAAAGACTTTTCATGTATTTTAATATAATGTAAACGGTACACAAACATCTAGCCTTTTTTCCCTTATAGTTGCGTTGTACTATTTTACTAGAATAATACATACCTTATTAATTGAATATATTCATAGAAATATAAAACACTTATCAATTTTCGGATTATGTCATACAAGCATATACTAAACTGTCCTTTAAATTCAATCTAATTCCCGAGCGTTATGTTTTGTTTGGCACAATGATCTCCCTGTCAGAAACTGCTGAAATAAAATCTAAAGAAGAAATATAAAACTCGCTCCCTCCTCTAAATTCTAGAAGGAACGTCCTGGAAGTCGTGACTGCAGTACATTGTTATCTTTTGCGGTTCTGAACAATGTTTGTGTTCGAGGCAAGAACTGCCTTTAGCGATAAAACAGGATTATTACTCGATCGCCCGATTCATGCTCGCGACCTTCCAAAGATAAACATCTCAGCCTAACTTGGAGAGAAGAGTGGAGTAGAAAAGGCATTTAGAGCAGGGGCACTTGTTATTTTAAAATAGAAACATAGGAATTTGCTCACGGTGTTATAACAATAAGAATACTTCAAAAACAAATGTAAATCTTTCAATGCTTACTATAAAATGTTAATGCGTGTACAGTAACATTAACTGTACAGGAATGTTCTACAACATTTTCCTCACACCTGTATTTGGACTCATACAATGTTTTAAAAATATTATAAAATTATGTTTGAATATTCTGTGTGAAAATTGTGTTAAATTAATATTGGTCTTCAGTATACATTATAGAAACCTTTGTTAATTCTTTAATATTTATTGATTTAAAAATAAAGGAATATACCTTGATCAACTAAGAAAAAAGTCCCCAGTTCAAGTGTTAAAATATAAGCAGAATGTAAAATTTAAAATAATAGCAAAAGGGTGACTATGTACAACTCACAAACAAAGTTTGTTTGAAAGTTGTCAAAATCAGACTGAAATGGATAAAAGGATTGACTGATATACAAATCAAAGTGAAATAATAAGTGAAAATCTTCTTTCGCAGATATAGGTTAATGTTCAATTTTAATTGAATCATATATATATAGGGTATCCCAAAATGATCGCATAAACTCTGCACATCTAGATTCCTCGTTGGGAGTACATAAAAACTGTTAAAAGAAGCATTCCTGTATGATCCATAATTTACGAGAAAAATGAGAAAAACAAACTATGACGTCACTTCCGGTGCAAGGAAAAACAATTTATTGAACATATCAACAGCAGTATATGAAAGCTCACCTAACAGATCCTAACAGTTCGTAAGGCATTTCCATTACATCGTCGTACATCAGGTACATGTCGCAGTAGTCACGAACAGAATACAGGGCCACCATACGAAGACTACCGGTAGCTGAAAGATTCAGCAGTTTAAACATCAATTGCTTGGGTACGTTTATGCTTGGGTACGTTTTACACATTATCGTCTGGAAAGATATTCAAATACTATTCTTGAAATGTCCAATAAAGTGTTTTTTTTTCTTGCACCGGAAGTGACTTGATACTTTGTTTCTCGTATTTTTCTCGTAAACTATGGATCGTATGGAAACACTTCTTTGGGCATTTTTTATGTACTCTCAACGAACAATCTAGCTGTGCAGTGTTTATACGGTCGAATTTGGGACATGTATGTCACAATGAGAATGCGTTAAATGCAGTTTTTCTGTACAGCGAATAGGAGGGAACACTTTGTATTTTATACAGTTTTTAAACTTTTAAAAATGTAATTGTCTAATAAAGGCTGTAATTTTCAAGATATAAATCATGTGAAAAAGCTCATACTTTACTCGATTGGATGAAGTATGATTTTAGAGGAATGTTCATAAATTATTGGACAAATCTATAATAGAAGAGGTATTTGTTTTAAAACCCAAAATGCTTTCAAAATTAATAACTTTTTTCAAACAAATGTAATTTTTCAGATACATGTTAATTTTACTATATACATGAAATACCAAAACACATATGCATTAGTCAATACTAATGAGAACTTGAATTTTTTTAATTTTTAATATAAAGATATGTGTACATTTATTTTTACTATGTAAACACAAGAGAATACACAGATTAAAAATTTCTAATATATGATTGTGAAGAAGAAAGAAATTTATAATCGTTCTCTAAATTAAACACAAATAATACATACACTATATAGACCCAAGTAGTTTTTTCAAATATCTAATATAATTCTTAATCAATCTTTATGTATTTCCTCTAAACAACATATGCTTTTAGAATGTTATTTAGTAGAACAATTTAGAAAAATTAAAAAATTATGATCACTCTCTATTAAATATAATGAGGTTGCAAAATTTTAACAGATTTGGCAATATTTACATTTTTTTTTACTGTAGTGTTTATGCTCACTTTTCTCACAGATCAAATCTTTAATTTAACTTATGAAAAAAAAGTTAAAAAATGTAATGCGTTTTTATTTTTAAATTTACAATCTTTTGGTTATTTCTACAAATAAGTATTTGAAATAAAAGTATAAGATATTTAAAAAAATATATAACGCAGAAAAAATATATCATGCAAATGATTTTTATTTAAAAATATTTTTTAAAAGTTTCTCATTTTTTTTCAAGCACAAAAATTGAAACATAAACTTACTTTAAATTAAAAATAAATTGAAAAAAAATTTTGATCACATTTTAAATTTTAAATAGGTAATTTTTGTAACTCTTTGATTTTTAACTAACCTATTTTGTATGATAACTGAAAAAATACATTAGTTAAAATATGAAATAATTTTTTTTTATTGTCATATTAATAATTGTTAATTTTTAGTATGTATGTGTTTTAGTATTTTAAAATTTCATAAGTCTATTTAAAAATGTTTAATTATTTTATTTGAAGTAGTATACTAATAATATAGAAATGACATGAAACGAAAAAAATACAATTTAAGATTAATTTTGAATAATATATAAATTATTTTTATTAAATTAATAAATATTATTGTAAACATTAAATATTGTTTTAAAATTTAAAACTATGTAGTTAATAACATTAGTTAAATATATTTATATTATATAATTGAGATACAAAATAAAAAAAAATGGACAATAAAATTAGATTAATTTATAAATTTCAAAATATAGTGCCCGTAAGTTAATATTTTTCTTTGTTGTACATAAAAATATTACATTTAAAAAAATTAAATAATTTTTATTGCTTATTTTTAAATCTTTATTATGTTGTAGATAAAGTATTAAATATTGATATTTAAAATATTACCTGATTGTAATTATAAATAATATGAGTAGCTTTGTATAATAGCAGCTCCGCTAATAAAAACTGAGTGTTTTATAAACTATCTTGACAATTCTATACCAGCTACATATTTAAAAATTGAGCACTTTGCTTTTTATCTCTTAATAAATTTCCTAAAAGCGTTTATTTATTTTCAAATCAGTCATTTTTAATCGTATGTAAAAGTTATTTCACTGCCGCAATACATTATTAGTGAAAAAATATTTAATATCAATAGCCATAAAAATATTTCTTTAGCCATATAATTTAGATATAAACCTTTGTCTTTACCTG
>CM063498.1:177950444-177960444 GCA_032207245.1 Pardosa pseudoannulata
AAAGAAAAACATAGTTTCTGACAGTTTCAAGGCATTTTACACGTGTCTAGAAAATAAAAATTTTGATTTTAACCTTATTTTTCTAGCATACTCTATTTCTCTCCACCAGATCCAAATTTTATTTATGAAGGAGATTCGAAAACCTTCCATGATTTACTAATTTTAAAGTATTTTTAAGAAGTTATCTATATATTCTGTTGATTATATAAAAATCATTTATAGTGTATTAAACGGAATATATCTGATAACATAAGTGACAATATTAAATTTAAATGTTTAGTCTTATAACAGTGCTGCCCATTAGATGATTTTACTTTATGGCATAGGTGTAAATTTGAGATATATATAGATGTATGAAATTATGTTTTCAAGAGACACACAAATTGTTTCTAATGGGTAAAATTAATGTTATAGTGATTAATTAAATTTTCAATAGATCCATTTGTATGCTTATAACAAGCAATATCTACTGTATATAAAGCGACATCTCTCTTTTCCTCATTGTATTTTTTGCAGGAGTAATTTGTCTAGAAATTTTCATTTTATTGCCCAATGATAAATTTAAGATGAATTGTTTATGACCTTTAATATAAACGAACTCGATTCAAACTGCTTTATAATTTCTAGCTTTATAAGCAATATACCTGAAAAATAATTTGTGAAATATTTTAAAGTTTGACTATTACAGGACATTTTATTTTGCTTCCGGTGTACATTTGTGGTATATAACACTGTTAAATGATTTATTTAAACAAAACTATTAATTGTTTCAAATGTGCACAACATCCATTCTAAAGAATAATTTAAATTTTATTAACTCCAATTATATATTAGGGACAAGCAATATCTACTGTATACAAAGCGACATGAATATACATATACATATGAATTTGGTTCATGTCATATATTTTCTACAATAATGTATTTATAATTCCTACGTACTTAATATATATATATATATATATATATATATATATATATATATATATATATATATATATATATATATATATATATATATATATATATATATATATATATATATATATATATATATATATATATATATATATATATATATATATATATATATATATATATATATATATATATATATATATATATATATATATATATATATATATATATATATATATATATATATATATATATATATATATATATATATATATATATATATATATATATATATATATATATATATATATATATATATATATGTATATGTATATATATATATATATATATATATATATATATATATATATATATATATATATATATATATATATATATATATATATATATATATATATATATATATATATATATATATATATATATATATATATATATATATATACATATATATATATATATATATATATATATATTATATATATATATATATCATATACATATATATATATATATATATATATATATATATATATATATATATATATATATATTATATATATATATATTTATATATATATATATATATATATATATATATATATATATATATATATATATACACACAAACAGAAAGAGAAAGAGAGATAGAGAGAATATCTGTATTGCGTATTACTTCATAGGGTCTAAATATCTTTATGTTTTTATCCTAGTGACATACGTAAGATAAAGCCCAGTGGCGTTGGTTTAGCTCCCGCGACATATGTAAGTGGTTCGATCCCCGGGCTGGGCAAGGTTGACTCAGACTTTCATCCCTTCAGTGGGTAGACGAATTGGGAACCAAGCGTGAGTGGGAACTAAACACTGGGGTTTCAATTAAGATTGACCACCTAACCGTAACATATGATTCCCACCAAAGGACCCTTGGTCACGAAATGGAGAATGGCACCGTAGGCCTTACACCCTAAGGGCTGTTGCTCCGTAGAGTTTTTTTTTTAGTTTGAGACATAGGTAGGATAAATTAGTTTTTTAGTTTTAGGCATATGTAATTCCATTAAATGCCTGTAAAATATTTTTTAAATTTCTAACATTCTGGGTAAAATAGAAATGGCGTTAAGAATGCATATAAAATTATTTTGCATATGATGATGCCTTAAATAAATTTTTCTCAATGTCTTCGTTACCAAAGAATGTTTTTAAAAAATTTTGGAAAGAAACTTTCAAAATGCTCTTCTGATGAGGATTTTTTATCAAATTTTGTTTATCTAATTGGAATATGTGTCAGATTATAAAAATGTTAATATTAGAAGGAAAACAATTGTTCAAAATGATTTATTACATAAAAACATATCACTTTTTACTTAGGTGTCATAATAAAGTATAAACGAAGTGATATAGTAAATCCTTATTAAATAAAAAGGTAAGTTTTCATATATTGAATAAACTGCACAACTTGCTGCAAAAACATATTTAGATGCAATACATATTTATATATTATTTATGATGCGATTTATATGTTATTATTTTAAGTTTACACTTAAGAATTTTCAGAATTAATATGTTCTGTGACAATAAGGATTGCCTTAGAAATAATTTCTGAAAGATGCATCTTCCAAAGGTTTAATTTTTGTCTTAGCTCTCATCTTTCTATGCAACATATTGCACTTAGATAAGAAAAGATAAAACATTATAGATTATCTATTAAAACTATTACTAAATAATCATCTATGTAATCTGGCTAAAGTTTCCCATCGCGTACCCACAATGCATTACGTAACGCAGCATCTCTCCCTTAATTAGAAACATGTTTGAAAAACAATACGAAAATGTCTTAGAAACACTCAAAGGAAAATTTGTAATTCCGCTTATAAACTACAAGCTAAGAAACATTTTCGGTTTTCTGCTATCGTTTATTTATCACACTTATTGTTTATTTTACTGCGTCTGGTTCATTATAGAAATAGTTTATTCATTATATAAAGTAAATTATGGTTATGAACATGTAGTATTTCATTAATTTTTTTCTCGTGCCGTATATGTTTACCCGGAATTTGATTGCATTACTTAGATACAGTTAATTGGTGAAATATACATTATTTATCATGCCTTCCAGATTACTTAATATCGTCAAGTTTATCTTACTTCAAGACCTATTTAATACATTCTCTATACCACTATGCATTAAGTAATATAGCTCCTACTCTTTAATTATGAACATATTTCAAAAACAACGCACGAATATTTTGGAAACACTCAACGTTTAATTTGTGATTCCATGTATAGCTCAAACTAACAAATTTCACTGGGCTTCTATTATCACATATTTAGCTCTCCTAGTGGTTTATTGCGTCGGATTCACTTTGTGATCGAAAAAAGATAATTGAAATAGATAATTCATTATGCAAAGTAAATATGCAGTTCAGAACGTGCAGATTTTTCCTAATCATTTTCCCTCTTACAATGTATATCAGTCTTAAAGAGTGAACAATACATTATTCATTACGTTTCCCAGACTGGTAAATAATATCAAGATAGTCTTGGGTAGAGATCTTTTTAATCACTTCTGAATATAAATCATGTTTTTGTATTTGCAATGTTAAATTCATAAATGCACGTTCTGTATTTTTGAAGCATTTGTGGGGATTTAAGTATTATTAAACAGCATTATCAAAAATTTAATATAGTAATGCAGGGAGGGGAAATTTAGTTGCAGCATGCCACAAAACAAAAGAATGAATTTAGGAAACGAATTAACTTATTCTAAATCTTTAATAGTGTAAAATATTTATCCAAGATCATTTATCTTTAAGACATTCTAAATCAATTGTACATTCCCAGATAGAACAAAACTTTTAGCCAAAATCAAAATTACAATATCGGTTCTTATCAAATGTATCATTTACCCTAAGTGATATCCATGACTATTACTTTTTAGATATTTAGCAACAGCAATCAATATTATCTGATAATCCTGAATATTTTTTGGATGTTTTCTTTTAAATGATATCCATGAATATTATTTTTCATATTCATATTCATTATTTTTGATACTGAATTGAAATTTAATTTGTGCTAAATCTTTAATGGAGAAAAATATTTATCCATGACCATTTATCTTTAAGACATTCTGAATCAACTTTACTTTCCCAGATAGCACAAAACTTTTGTACAAAATCAAAATTACAATATCGGTTGGTATCAAATGAGTCATTTACAATAAATGATATCCATGAATATTACTTTTTAGATATTTAGCAATAGTAATCAATATTATTTGATAACCCTGAATATTTTTTGGATGTTTACTTTTAAATGATATCCACGAATATTATTTTTGATATTGATATTCATTATTTTTGATATTGATATGAAATTTAATTTATGCTAAATCTTTAGTGGTGAAAAATATTGATCCAAAACCATTTATCTTTAAGCCATCCTGAATCAACTTTATGTTCCCAGATAGCACAAAACTTTTGGACAGAATCAAAATTACAATATCTGTTATAATCTGTAATAATCTGTTGTTATCAAATGAGTCATCTACCCTAAATAATATCCATGAATATCATTTTTTTATATTTAGAAATAAAAATCAATATTATCTGATAACCCTGAATATTATTTTTGGATGTTTTCTTTTAACGGACATCCATTAATATTATTTTTATATTGTAATTTAATTAGTTCTAAATCTTTAATGATGTAAAATATTTTTCCAAGACCATTTGTCTTTAAGACATTCTGAATCAACTTTACGTTCCCAGATAGCCCAAAACTTTTGGACAAAATCAAAATTACAATATCTGTTGTTATCAAATGAGTCATTCACCCTAAATGATATCCATGAATATAACATTTTTGATATTTAGCAATAATAATCAATATTATCTGATAACCCTGAATATTATTTTTGGATGTTTTTTTAAATGATATCCATGAATATTATTTTTGATATTGAACTTTATTTATATTAAATCTTTAATTTCGTAAAATATTTATCCATGATCATTTATCTTTAAGACATTCGGAATCAACTTTAAGTTCTCAGATAGAACAAAACTTTTAGTTAAAATTGAAATTACAATATCAGTTGATATCAAATGCATCATACACCCTAAATGATGTACATGATTATCAGTTTTTGATATTTAGCAATAACCAATATTATCTGATAACCCTGAATATTTTTTGGATGTTTTCTTTTAAATGATATTCATTAATATTTTTATATTGAAATTTAATTTATTCTAAATCTTTAATGGTGTAAAATATTTATCCATGATCATTTATCTTTAAGATATTTTGAATCAATTTACATTCCCAGATAGCACAAAACTTTTGGACAAAATCAAAATTACAATATCTGTTGTTATCATATGAATCATTTAACCTAAATGATATCCCTAAATAACCCCAATGAATATCACTTTTTGATATTTAGCAATAATAATCAATATTATCGGATAATCCTGAATATTATTTTTGGATGTTTTCTTTTAAATGATATCCATGAATATTATTTTTGATATTGAAATTAAATTTATTTATAATTATAGATCAATTATATTATATTTCAATATTATCTGACAACACTGAATATCATTTTTTGTTTACCCCAAAATAATATCCGTGATCTTTTCAGGTTATACCCCTAATATTTACCCCTAAAATATTTCAGTTAATATTTACCCCTAAATAGTATCCGTGATACTTTCAGGTTTATGTTTTGAACTTTTGTGTATAATTACACTTCATTAACTTTTTTAATGTGTACTAAAACAATTTTTCATGCAATTCTGTAATATACCTGAAATTAAGTTTTCTTCTTGGAAAAAGCTTATTACCCATGCTACTTCTTAGGCTTCATATCTATGTTCTCTGTAAATCCCAATGGACGTAGTTCATTTTCTTTCTTGTTATTATGGAATCTGAAATGAGATATCACCTTAGCGGGGCATTAAATGTGAAAATAGGTTTCTGTTCCCTTAGAAACTTCTTTAATTGTCACCATAAGAAGTGATAAGAATGACTACAATGATAAAATGCATGAAGGGGATAAACTGAAGTGATGATGAAGAAACAAATATATCAGAGCTTAGCTATCTGAAGAGACCTATTGGTTAGTGGAACTATTTTCCTGTTTATAAAGAGCCATTATTTTATACGTTAGAAAAATATTTGAAACTTTATAAATATGATATTCACTTTTGGAAACAATTGAATCTTACATCTGTTTGAAAATAAATTTAAGTAGGTGTAAGAATATAATGCTAGGCTGGCCTAGAGTTCTGAGAAAGAAGTAATATAAACTCATTAATAATCACATGGGCATATATATCTTGATTAAATGATTTTATGCAATTAAATAAATACCTAAGGAATACAACTGGAATCAATTTATCATTTGTATATATCGAAGACTGCTCTTGAGTCGGCGTCGGTCCTAAAAAATGGCGAAGATTTTTTTCAAAAGGGTTATGCACCAGCCTTTCACCTTCTCTTCTTCTGGTAACAACCTTGTCAGCTCAAAAAATCCTACTGCCTGCTGAAAAAAAACAGAGGTCCACTCCAGAACTGCGGGGTGTGGTGGTCAAAATACCCCAAACGAACGGACACCTCTATTGGCTGGAAGAAGTCCGAAGTTTCTCCCCAGTTCACACCGGTCCTGACCCGGCATGTCCCCGACGATGACACACTGGAAGGGGTACAAAGTGCTGAACAGAATGTAACTTATTGTTACAGTGTACTAACTGTTACCCGTCAAAACAATATGGCGATGATTTTCCTCAAAAGGTGTATCTCGCAAGTCGGGGATGCTAGCAGAGTCACCTTCTACTCTCCCCTGGTCACCACCTTGTCCTCTAAAAAAATCAGACTGCCTCGCTGAGAAAAAACAGGGGTCTGATCCAGAAAGGCCGGGGGGTCAGAATCCACCAACCCAAAGGAACCTCCTATTGGTTGGTAGATGTCCCAAGTTTCTTTCTAGTTCAAACTGGTACTGTTCTGGTATGCCTTTAACAATGATCCACGGGAAGAGGTAACAGAAAAACTGAACCGAATGTAACTTATTGTAAAGTAGGAAAAAGTTAAAAAATTAGAAAATTTAACATAAATATTAATAATTTTAATATCAATAATTTTAAAATTTAACATAAATATTATTTAAAAATATAGTTCGTATTGGTGTAATGGTTGATGGATAACATTGGTTGATGGATGAGTAATGTATAACAATTCACTGAGTCATATTGGGTACGATTGATGTGTCATATACCAAAAACTCAGCAGAACAAGTCTTCTGTAAACAACAAGTTTTAACACATTATTTATATTAGTGAAGCTTTATTAAATGATAATAATTCTATAAACTGCAGCTGAAGAAGTCAAAAGACAAAAACTTGCATTATCATATAAAGCAGAGAAATTCAAGATATGTTATTTTAAACTGCTTGAATAATAGCTTTGATTACAATGAAAGCAATCGTATTGTTTAGCTACGTACATTTACATTACTGATATTGATATTAAGGATATAAAGATAGTTATGAGAAAATAAACATTTTGAAAATCGAAACCTAAGCTGGACAGACTACTAACTATATGTATATTGTAATAGTTTAATAATTATGTTAGATTTAAGAATAACTAAGAGAAGCGTAAAGTATGTACATTCACAAAATTGCTAGAGTGCATATAAATCGATTTATGTCTAAAAAACTGATACCTGAACTATATTAAGTATTATATATTTGATGTATGTAGTGTTTGCATCGTTTATTTTGATATGAAAGGTAAAATTTTGTTACATAATTAATATTAATATTACAATAAGAAAAATAAAATTCAAAATCGAAACTCAATGTTCCATTTAAAACACAACTCATGTTCATATTTTAACATTATAATAATCATCTTAGATTTAAGAAAGAGGTGAAATATATAAAATGCTTTTATTAATAAAAGTGCTTGTATGCATATAAGCAATCTAACTTTAAAAAATATCACATACGTATATATTAAGTATTATATTACGGATATTACTGTTTTAATTATTTTTATTATACTATACAGATTTTAAAAACATATTTATTCTTATTTAAAAAAACAATTATTAAACACAACCGTACGTTATATTATCATTATTTTGTTATTTCTTATAGTAACTTTGTGTGCTTTCCTACGCATGATTGATACTAAATAAATATTATCCTATACTAAAATAACAAGAAACATTTGTTAGCAGAAATATTTTCTTAAAACAAATATATAGTTAAAAACAGTTTTTTGTTGACAAGTTATATAGTTTTAAAATTAAATCCAATGTTTTTACTAGTTGTCATTTTTTTAAACAAACATTTTTTTTAATTTTTACATCAATGTGTTTGTTCATGCCAGAGGCAATATATAAATTCCGAAACAAAGCACTTTACTACTTCCAATATTTGTACGAAGGAATGGTCTAAATTCTAATTTATTATAATGAAACAATACGAAAGTATATTCTACCTTTAAACCTTAACTTCAGTTTAGTCTGTTGGCAAAATAGAAGGTTTTACACTGTGTTGACTTAAATCTTAATACCCTACACTATTTTTCTCGACATGAATTATTTATTTTTTCTAAGATTATTAAATATCTATGTTTTGTTATTTTTTTTCTTTTTCCACTTCTTCATATATTTACCCAAGATCGTTATTATGCACTTCAAGAAGCCCGTAGTGATAATATTCAAGTTCTCCAAACACCCCTTGATATAAAGAATAATATTATCTTTTTCGTGTTAACGAAGCGTCAGTATTTCGAGTGATATGTTTAATAATCCACTGTAATAACTGTCTTGTATTTTTCATTCCAAAGTTTGCTGTAACTGAATGAGAGTGGCATATTGAAATTTAAAATAATTCTTATTATACGGAAAATTATTATTTTAATTAACTCTTCTGTAATTACAGATTTTCCTACATGGGATGCCACAATGATGTTAAAAGTACGTTTACATTCTTCAGTTACTTTTATGTACAATAGAAAACAGAATGATTTCGAGCGAATTAATTATGTCATAGAATTGTGGGTTAAATATTTGTTTCGTAGTGAAATACTTAATAATTTCGAGATTAAAGTATTGTATCTAAGGAAAGAAAATAGAAGTAAAATTTCATTTCCGTTATGCGACCATGCAAAAAAAAATTGGTTATTTTATAATTCAATATATTTTACATAATTATATTGACTTATATACTTATATATATAAATATATAGACATGAAATACTTAACGGTGAAGGAAATCAAAATAAATAATATAAATTTAAATGTTAAATATCCCCAGATAAATTTACGAAGATATTTAAATATTTTGTATTGTCAATATTTTTACAGCATCTTAATGTCGAACTAATTTTAATAATATAATTACTAAAAAAACTTTATTCAACTAGTCAAAAGTTATTCTTTTTGACTAGTTTAATTACTAAAGTTATCTAATTGAATTACTAAAGTTATCTAGCAAGAAAAAATTTCATGATCGTAGTTTTTGAATGTTTAGTAATTCTTACTAAAATCTTTTTACTACTTAAAAATAATTTAAACGTCCAACGACCGTCAAAATGAATTTGTTTTAAAGCTTCCTTTTATTTTTCTATCGAAAAAGTGATAAATCATACTTAAAAATTCACAAATCCTGAACAACAAATTAAAAAAACATTTATGCAAAAAATATGTAAGTGATTGTAAATTACAAGTTTTTTTTATTTTCGGAGTTATTAACTCTCTGTCAGTAGTTAATTATTGTCGTAGTTCATTTATATATTTGTTCCTTAAACCTGTCATAATAACAGACTACTACAACATTAAAAATTCACGTAATCCAGTAACATTTTTTATACATAATCTGCTTCATTTCTTTAGTTTATTCTTTACAAAATAATTTTTATTACAATAATTTGTTTCAAAAAATAAAACTGTTATGTTACACTGAGAGCAGTTCTCATTAACTGAGCTACTGGAAGACCAATAATAGTAATTCCTGCGATCGTGCGTAGTTTGGTTGTCAGGTAAACG
>CM063498.1:177965444-177970444 GCA_032207245.1 Pardosa pseudoannulata
TTATTCCTAAATTCAAGTTAAATCAAACATTAAAATAATCCTTAACTAATCAATTTTATATTTGGATATGTAAAGAACATCTTAATGTCAGTAATGTCTAGTAATGTAACATTTTCCTTTACATAAACCCCAAATTAAAAAATAAATAAACATTATATAATCCCTTGAGTCATACAATAACTCTTCCTGTAAGCATCAATTATTATTACTTTATTAATAGAAACTAAAATGTGCTTTAAAGTGTTTAGTCGCTTTAATCTTTTAAAATATAGCTCTACTGATGTCATCTTCAGTCAAATTTCTTATTGAGAAATTAATTTGTTTCTACATTATTGCCATATACTTTGAAAAAGATATTAAAAGCTTTGTTCCAAATTGCATACTTATAGGTTCCGATAAGCCGATGCTGTGTAATTTTATATTATAGTTAATTGATATTTTTTATCATTTCGTTTTCAATCTCTATTCAACTAGTTTGAGTATTTTATAGTATTTATTTTAAACAAAATTGACTCATCAAAGACCATCGATTTCGTATCACATAATCTGAAGATTATTTATTTAACCAAATTATCAAACATATTTATCATGCTTAATTATATAACAAAAATGATATGAATGAATGCAAAATCCATATGCATATCATGAGTTATTCAGTAGAAGATGAATGAAGTATTTGATAGCCGATTTCAGTTTTATCACTTCAATATTTTATTCTATAATTTTCCTTTCATATTATATATGTGTAAGAAATAGTATGAGGAGATACGACAATGTGGGTTTTACGCTGAAATTTATATATCCGAGAATAAAAGAAAAATATAGCTCCCGGGAAAGCAATCAAAAGCTTAGAGAACAATAGCACTGTCGTTATTGGCTCAATTTCAATACTGGTATGGAATCAAGCACAATTCCTAAAAATTTGAATCTATATTCTACTTTATCTGCAAACGAATTTCTTTAATGAATTGGTTAGAAAAACTAAAAATGTATTATTCCCTATTGTATTAACAGACATAAACGCAGCTTTTAGAAAAATTCAGTAACTATGTATGATTGACTATTATACATTATCGAGGTTAAAATACGTCGGTTTTTATTTCATCTGTAAATCAATCAGCAATTAATCATTTCAAAATCTTTTCAAGGAATGATGTATAACAAATACCCTCTTGCTATTGAAAAATACTAACAAAATTGTTTACTAATAACACTAATTACATAATCAATAGTTTGTTGATATGCATATAATTACTTTATCTATACTTCGTTTATGTCAACAAAAAGAGAAAAGTATAATAAAAAATTCGTACGATGATAGAAAGGAAAAATTCTAATAAGAACAAATGTATGAGATCGTAAGTCAAAATATATTCTTTCTATTTTTATGCAACTCTGACAGCTATGAAATAAAATACGAGAATATCGATCTGTTAAAATATAATTCATCATCATATTTCGAAAATAAAATTTTTTGGTTTTAAATTAGGTCGTATTTTTCTTTGATACATGACTAATTTTTATATTGACTTTGCAAAATGAAAACAAAATTTTATTAGTCCATTTACCGTCTCATTTATGTATTATATAAAAATGAAATAAAACATCATTTTGTAAATTTCTATACTTTAAATGGTACTCTAGATATCAGAAAAAATATTCCTTTAGTGTAATCAGATTAAGTATAAGAGTTATATATGTGTATAAGTATGTGCGTGAATATATAAAGGCATATATTTGTTTTTATTTCTAATGCCGCTTGATTGAGGTTGCAAACATCCCATTAATACTAAATGTCCATTAGAGTAATTTCAAATCTGAAATTTATATATTTTTACATAAAGACTGGTAATTTATATATATATATAACAAATATTTAGTAACCATACTTTCTAGTATAATTTTATTCATATTTGGAAATTTATAATAATCTCGATATGACGCTACACTATAAAATATAGATTCACAACATTTATATATATGTATACAAATACACACATACATACATACATATATATATATATATATATATATAATAAATATATAATATATATATATATATTATATATATATATATATAATATATATATATATATATATATATATTTATATATATATATATATATAATATATATATATATATATATATATATAATATAATATATATATATATAATATGTATATAACGTTAATATATATTGATATATATATATATAGTTATATAATAATATATCCTATATTTTATAAGAATATTATATAATATTTATATATATATTTATATATCTTTCTCGAACGATATATATACTTTAAAGCAAAGGTACATATACATTATAATATAACAATATTTATATATATATATTATATATAGATATATTAAATATATATTTATATTATATATATATTATATGTATATATTATATGTTTACATATATAATTACATATATTTATATAAGTCATATACTGACACAATATATATATTATATTATAAATATATAATATATATTTTTTATTGTGTAAACTACATGATATTTTAAATTTAGGTTTTAAAGGAAAAATATTTCTCCTTGATTTGTAAATGCTCATTTTCTGACAGTAATTACCAATTAAATTTTGCATATACTCGAGTGCACATTATGTCTAGGAGCATGGGCACGCTTAGTGTAATAGGTGTGTTTCTCTAGTTACAACGACAGCTAGTCTTTTTTGTGTTTACATATCACGTGAATAGTTTATTATGATACTTACTTCGCGAGTACAACACTATTTCTCTATTGTATATTATGAATGTTTAATCTAGATTAGCCACATTATGTGTGAAGACCCGTATTATATGATGAAATTGTTTATTTTTAGCCGTTTAGTTTATATTCACAACTCTGGATATTTCCATTGTCAACTTAGACTGAAAACGGTAGAAAGTCTTGAAATATTCGTAGGATTGCAAAATTTTACTAATGGTGATTAGTCTTATAGATCAGTATCTTATACCTCAGATGATTATGCAGGCTTTCTACAGTTAGAGGAAAAATATATTCAGAAAGTATAATACTACATTGTTTAGACAATTTGTTTACTGAATATTTCAAGTATATTATATAAACATTGGCTATGTTTCTGGGTAGATGATCTATAATTTACTACGGAAAAGCAGTTTCTGTAATTCATATAGTGGGTAAAATTTCACCGTCATGTTTTGAAGGGTAACAGCTTGTATAAAAGGTCAACTTTACAGTACCGTGTTTACAAGTCATACGAAATAAATCTCTTATCCCGAAGTTTTCCCTTTTTATAAGTGATATCCTATAGCACATAAAATGTAATTTATAGGTAATAAGACAAGCTGTAACATTTAAAGCTGTTTTAATTTGAAAGTTGTTTTGCAATCTTCAGTCTATAATAATTTAGATTGCAGATATTCATTAATGTAAATTCGTCAGAAATGACCTGGTAATTAATGGATTAAGTCACTGCCCCATACTATATTTATATCTACTATTAGAAAAATATTGGAAGGACATTGTTTAAGTAGAAACTTTAAACTGTTTCGTTGTTTTTTGTGTATTTTTTGCTTTTAACATTGCTAGTGTAATGAATTGTCTTGTTCATACACAGTTGTCCTTTTAATATGTGATTAATGATAATTAAAATACGTTTGTAAACTAAGTTTTTTGTAAATAAACATAAAATAAAAATTAAAACCATTTAACTCTAACTGTAATTAACCTATACTGCGTATACTGTAACATATTCAAATGAACTGTAGAATTAAAATTAACTAAAATAAAATAAACAGTCATTGATTTTACTGCAAATATACGTTATACTTTGGTTAGAATAAAAGGATAATTAAAGAGCAATATTGATTAAAGGGCTTGAATATTTGGCAATTTCAGTAAAAAAAAAAGAATAATGTTAATTTTGATATTTAAAATAATTACTTTAAAAGGAAACACGTTCTTATATTTCATATTCTAATACTTATTTTGAAATATACCGCAATCCAATACTTTGAAATATTAACTCAAATTTTGTCGTATTATATTAAAATTCTTCCCAAAATATGAACTAGAATTAAATATTTAAATTTCTCTTTAATCATTACATCAAATTTACCGGTTTATCGAAACGTGTTGTTTTCCCGGCACCGTTCTTAAATTTCATCATAATTCAGAATTTTAATGACGCTTTCAAGAAGCACACTTTACCTCAAATGCAAAGCAATCACGGATAATTGATTCACTTTGTGCGCACGATAATTTCGCTCCTTCCGTAATTTCTTAAAATCCTTTCGATATGTTTAAAACTTGAAAATATTACTCCCAAACGTAAGTCTGCATGGGAGAGATTTGGCCGATGCTCGTCTAAAGAATTCCGGCTAAAAGGCCGAGGGCTCAGGAGCGATTTTCGGAAATTGCCTCACGCTTTGCATTAGATGTTTCTCTTTAACGTTTTAATGCAGGCTGGATTACTTCCCGTACGTACTGAAAGGATTTAAGTACTTTTTGGCGTTAAATGTTCAGTTCTTTGCAGATTTGTTCCAGGGGAAAAACACCCGAAATAATGAATTAATGTAGTCTTTTAGAAACTGGTTAGAGGAAAATACAGACATGACCATCGTCCGAAGTAATATAATTAGCTCTATTAGAGATTTTCTACAACGCGTATGATATTCAAATATTTTAAGAACAGAACTATAAAATTAAACTCCTTATTACCCACATATATTTATGCATAAATAAATATGCATAAATATGCATAATTATGCATAAATAAATAAATAAATATATATATATATATATATATATATATATATATATATATATATATATATATTCTTTTTATATAGAACAGTATAGACGAAGCCAGGCAGACGTTCCAAAAGACAAAAAAAGATACTGAAATTAATTTACACTAAAGAAGAAAATGTATTTATCACATGGTTTTGTATCTTCGGTATATATGATTTGACCAAAGTTTAAAATTTATTCACACTATATTTG
>CM063498.1:177975444-177995444 GCA_032207245.1 Pardosa pseudoannulata
TGATCATCCCTGAAGTAGTTATGACTTGATATCTGTGCTTAAGTATGTTCATATGAGAATTTACTTTAAAAGAGATTGTTATATATACATAAATGCTATTAAAATTCTAAGGTATAAGTTTATGTAACATACGGTCAAAAATATCCATAATTATTTTTCCATCACGGGTATCGTATTTCTAATTTTAATTAGGATTGTGTAAGGATTAAAGAAGTATTTTCAATATTACTTACATAATGACTCCTCGATGAATATTCATCATAGTCTGTTAGCTAATTTTTTTATATATTTTTAATTGACTTAAGAAACTGAGGAAGTGGGCGAAAAATTGGAACCTTGAAAAAATTTCTTGGAGTTTGGAATCTAAGAAAGGATTTCTCCGAAGCCATTAACGCGTGTTACAGAATTTATCAGTCCCCCGATGTCTCAAATGTTTTCAACGCTGTTGATGTGGCTACTTAAGTAATTACAGACAGATCTTTCCTTCTATCGCCGAGGCAACGGAGGGAAACTAATTTCCTCCATCTCTTAATTAAGACGCGAAGCCTCCCTGAAAAGCTGTTCAAGAGAAGACGAGGTTAAGTGAAAATTTATATGAATAGTTCTGGGGCGACGGAAAAGGTGAGTTTTTTTTTTTAGTATGACTCACGAGGGACATTGCTACGTGCAGTTGAGATAGTGCTGATTAAAAACTTATGATTCTAGTCAGTATTACGTTTTATTTCCATTACTAAGTTAGACACTTCTATTGAAATATATAATCGCATCAATAGATAAAACGAAATTTGGTTTCTTAATTTCAACTGTGAAAAGACTGGATAAAGTTCCAAATTACGGTTTTAAAACGGAGAAAATTTCCTAAAATACCGATTACATAAAAAATTTTAAAAATACTGGATCAGATTAATAACCATTATTAAAATCCTGTTTACTCTAAGCGTTATCATATGTTACATAAAAAGGTTTTTAAACCTAACTGATTATTGCTATATATGTGTGTTAATATTATTAAAAGTGTATAAGTTTCTAATATGCTTTGAAATTTTTTAAACATTCATTAGCTATTTTATAGTATGAATATTTAATAAAATATTAACAATTTTCAATGTTATTCGCCTAAATTTCCAATAAAAATAACAAAAAGTGTGTTTTCCTTTAGGTTTCTCAGTTTAGGGTTAAAACATTATATAGTTAAAGCACGTGGATAGTATTAGATTTATTTATTAGATCCAAACATTTCAGAAATTGCAAAATCCTATAAAATAAATGATAGATTTTAAGTTTTCACTGCGTAATTTTCATTTATATACTTTTTGTTATTAAAACTCTAAAAGAGGCAATTATGTAACACATTGTTCAGAATGGTACTTCAGAGTAAAGCTATTTACAAAAGAAACATCGAGTTTCTAATCTAAAAACTCAATAGGTGAAGGATTGAAGGAATGCTTGTTGATTCAGAGTAATATTTATGTGAATTTCTTCTATGTCGATGCTTATTTAATATTCGTTGTGTTGTGTATTCGGTACTTGTCGATTCGTCGTCTTTATTATTGAATCTGTAATAATAAAAAGAAGAGAGAAGTTGCTACTAAAAGAAAGAAGGCCATTTCAGAACTTCCAGGATTCTTCAGTTCTTAGTAGAATTTTCCTGTAGCCATCAACACGAGTTGAGGAATTTATCCGTCCCGATATCGCAGATGTTTTCGGCTCTGTTGATGTTGCTACTTAAGTAATTATTGGGGAATCTTTCCCTTCTATCACTGAGTCGAAGAAGGAAAATTCATTTCCTCCATCTCTTAATTAAGACACAAAGCATCACTAAAAAGTTGTTCAAAACAAGACCAGGTTAAGTAAAAATTTATATGAATACTCTCTGGAAGACAGAGAAGTTGGGGTTTTTTTTAGGTTTAGTGTTCCCTTTTTTACTAAGTTTTAAGACTACCTAGAATCCTTTTTACTTCCAAATGAATTACGGCTAATTAAAAACTGTAATTAACTGTAGTCAGGATGGCTTTTCATTTCAATTAATAAATACGATGATTACAATGAAAAATTTAATCTGATAAATAAAAATACTACAGATTTACTTTGAAATACAGAAATTCTGTTTCACAGAAGCTTGGATATAGTTTAAAAAAGTTTTCAAAACAGATAAAGCTCACTAAAAAGCAATATTACTTCATAAAACATTATAAAATATAAAATAGTCAGATAAAAAATCATTGAATAAAGCAAAATACCAACAGAATTTCCATACATTCACAAAATATTATTTATATATCTCTTATTGGTAGTTGCTCAATGCATTTGATAATCATTGGTAGAATTATACTAATTCCAAATATTTAAAAGATAGTCCTCAGGTAACTTATAAAAATTAATTTTATTTTTAAAGCATTTGATGATTAACAGATGTTATATGGTTTCCCAAAAATTTGGAAAAGATGTAAACACAAATATGATTTTTAATTATAAAAAATATTTTATTTCAGTACATGATAGAGGATACTTCAAATTTTAGTGTACTGTTATTTTACTTTGTGTATACTCTATATCTACATCATGATTGTCTAAGCTTTCTTACAGCTTTTTAAAAGCAAAAATGACGTTATGACGGTGTTCATCCGATAAGTTTTCTATTCCTTGAAGAATTTTACTATTTAAGTTTTCAAAAGGATCAACATAAAATGATGTCTTAACATGGTCCCATAGACAACAGTCGCAAAGCATAAGATCCTGAGATAGTGGAGGTCTAGAAACAAGTCTTCTCCGACCAACCTATATCTCAGTAAAGGCATGATTAACAAACTTACACATTTCACAATAAAAGGGAAGGAGGAGAACAGTCTTACTGCACGTGGACTTCCTTTATGAATCAAAAGGTCATTACCTTTGGTGTTAGATATGTTTGCAGCATGTTACTATGTTATCTCCAAAAAGCGTGTTCAAAATAAATGCCCCATTGAGATATGACACCATAAATTAGTTTTGGTGCTGTCATGTTCATGCCTTCTCGATGTCTCGAATATTCTCCCTTGCCCACATTCGATGGTCATAACGGTGGACTTCTTTATGAAATTTCTATTCTTTATTTCTATTCTTTATTTTATACACATAAAAGTTTGCACATTGCTATTTGAATACTGTTTTTTAAAGGAACTGATGAGTATATGCCTTTGGAGAATTATGTAAAATCAGTACAATCCGTTTATATTGTTGCAAAAATATAATAATTTTTTTTTGCAGCTAAATGTTTCTTTCTTCTGAAATATACGTCGTAATTTACATATATATATATATATATATATATATATATATATATATATATATATATATATATATATATATATATATAAATATATATATATATATATAAATATATATATACATAAATATAGACATATATAAATATATATATACATATATATAACAAATATATATATATATATATATATATACATATACAGATATATACATATATACATATATATACATATATATATATATATATATATATATAATATATATATATACATATATATACATATATATATTACAATATATATATATATATATATATATAAATATATATATATATATATATATATATATATATATATATATATATATATATATATATATATATATATATAATAAATATAATATAATATGTAATATATATAAATATATATATATATATATATATATATATATATATATATAAAATATATATATATATATATATATATATATATATATATATATATAAATTATAAATATATAAATATAATATATATATATATATAAATATATATATATATATTATATATATTAATATAAACTATATTGTATATTATATTCAATATAAGCATTAATATGATCTATACGTAGAAAAAAAATGTAAAAGTAAAGGAAATATGAAGTTGCTGGAATTTAGAACAAGTTTGATTAATTCTATATGTTTTTATTTACATTTATATCTTGTATTGAAGTGATTTATTGAATAAATTAGACTTTACAAAATATACACATACAATCAAATTAAAGCTATCTAAATTCTTTCTTTATTCTAATTTCTCCTTAATATAAATGAACAACATACTCCGAAATACCACACGATCGTCTCATAACTTGTGTATCTTGTCTTGAATGTGAGGTCTTTTTAACTTACTGAGGAAATAAAAATGATGACAGACTTAAACCCCTGCACGTTTTGAATAATGAAATTTCATCTTGTTTTCCAGGTGAACGGACAGGACCCTGAAGTAACTTACTTATTTAGAACGGATATGAAGCACCAGTAAAAATGGATTATAAAAACATGCGCGATTAAGTTTATCTACAGAACAGAATTGCATTTTGTGGGCTGCAGGATAATAAAGTATATGCGTCGGCTTATATCAAAAGCAGTCGAGTGGAATGACATGTAACCCAAAGGTTTCTTTCAATTCACGCCTTGAAGATGCTTTTTATGTTTTAGAAATATTGTTTATGTAAAAAACATTCAGTAGCTTCGAGTATTAATTATACACAGATTGTCGAAATTTGCATCATTATGCCTATTTTGCCTAACACATGCATATACGTTCTGTGTACAAACATTGTTGAGATGAGTAATGTTTTAACACACATTTAGGTACACAGTTTTACTTATGTTCCCATGCTCAAGGTACTAAATGAAAGATTAAAACTTACTACTAATTTGATCATAAAATATTTGATTTTGGTCCTAATGTACCATTGTTTTATGCTTTCTATAGCCTTGTTTTTAAAAGGGGACAGAAACTCGTATCACAATAAAATTAAGCTAATAAATGTTCCAGATATAAAAAAATACTATATTGTGTTTTCTAAACTATATTTGTATATAGTTTTGTATACTATACTATGTAATAGCTATTGTTGTTTTGATAATATTATATTTTAGAATAAAGGTATTGACTGTTTTAGTGTAAAAGTTAGTGTTATTTTGATAACGATTTATATTAGATATTAATATTGATCATAGTAATGTCTACGGGGTCACAACAATGATGATTAATATTATAGAATGTTGAGAGTCTCAACATAGATTTTGATATTTTTTTCCTTGAGATACTTACAGCAGACATCTTGCTTGTATAAAATTAAAAAGTTACATGTTGGTCTAAGTTATTTCACCATTATCCAAGAAAATTAGAGTGTAACAGTTTATGAATGTAATAAAGGTTAAAATATGAGTTCTTGTAATAAGTAATAAATGTTTCTTTCAAATGTTAAGTGTTATTCCCATTTTGAATGTTACTAATATTTTGAATATTTTATCTCTCTTATATAGTGATAGATGAATGTATCACTCCCAAATCTGTTCAAACGCTTCCAGGTATAGTGTATGTATTCCTAAAGTACTATCCTCAAGGCCTCAGAATGTACATTTTATCATCCACCTAGGATTTATTTGAAGAAAATGTAACAAAAGCTACTTTGTGCTTTTGTCAGACTTTGTACTTTGTACTTTTGTTTTCACCTTTGCAGTGTACGGATTTGCTTACTAATTACTTAAAGCAAGGAAATTGCACAGCTCAGTTATCTAGTAGATTCAAATGTTCATATTCGCAAAAATATTTTGTCAGATTATTTATAAACAATATATTTTTTACAATAGTTCATATTTAATAGTCTTAAAAAGATCATGCATAGTAAAAGCTTCATCCGAAGATATTTCAGAGGTAATTTTCAATGAAGGACATCATTTATTCCCTATGTGAGATATTTAAGGAAATGCTGCTGTTTAAAATTAAATTTTGGTTAGATATCAGTTTATAAAAGTATATTTCATTTATACTTCACAAATTTATTTTGGTCTCAAGAGTAATGCCGTTAAACAAGGATGACTCTTAGGAAATGTCCTCTAAATATATGTATGTGTTTGAAACTTGAATAATAAGACGTTTTGTCTCTTAAAAAGTGAGGAAATGTTATTTTATTGAATACAAAGATTGGTGCAACAAATGTACATCAAACTATATCACAAATCAGTTTACTTGACAAGCTAAGCTGACTCTTGCCTTCTTCCGATTTACTGTCAGTGACATAGGAATGTCTTAGTGTAATCTGAATTTCAATCGTGTTATCCATAAAAGGTATGTCATATTTTAGGAGATATTCCTGTTATATTAAAATTATTAACGTTATATTTTAGTTAAAGGCCTTTTTATAAAAAAAATCATTCCTACTTTGGGAATTTATTATGGTATCAGAAGTTATGTCTTTGAACAACAACAATCCGGGTGGGCTCTTCAAACATACCTTAGAAACGATTCAAGGATTTGAAAATTGAATGACGGGATATTTTGTCTCTTTACAAAGTGGGATGTAGTTGTCACTAGCTATAAAATTCCACTGTAGTATAGTAAATTTCATAAAAAGAAGCTTTGCATTAGAAACCTTTATTAAAACATTAGTAGGTAATTAAATAGAGTACCATAGCAAAATCTAAAAAACATTATGGTGGATAATATCAGACCTCCAGCTTACAAGTGATGACAATCATGGAATCCCTAAGGTCTAAGCACACTGGATTCCGTACGCGAGAGTGGTTAAGTACCCTGCTGACTGAACTGAGCTTCCGAATTTATACTTGTCGAAACTCCCGTGTGCGCAGCAGTAATGGAAATTTGCATTCCACTCGATCTTCTTACGAGCGGTCAAAAGTCAAAACGCCATACAGAGAATGTTCTATTAGTTAATAAAAAGGTTGATATAAGAAATATACAGCTGAACGATGGCCGAATGGTTAGGGTGCTGGCCTTACGGAACCGGAGTTCATGGGTTCGAATCCCAGATTGACATGGATGTTCGGAATCGGCTTTATGCAAAAGGTCCTGGTCTCATTAGCCCTCGTGTTGCAAAAAGTAGACCGTCCAACCCCCCCTCCTCAAAAGAAAATTAAAAATGTACATTAGATTTCTACAATTATTGCGACCAATGCTATACTGAAATAATGAACTAAACTGTGATATACTATAGTGACTCTCGCTTTATTTTTACTTACTACCAATGACGTATGGTTTCCTACGGTAATCTGAATTCGAATCACGCTATTCTTGTATAAACATGGGCTTTTCGAGGAAAAAAGTTTATTTTACTGCAATATTTCCGCGTTATACTGAAACATCCCTAGTTTAATTGCATGAATGTATATTATTAGTCAGTTTCTTCTAAGACATTGCATCTATTTACCTTTGTTCTACATTTGTTGATTTAAAATTTACAATGTAAACTAATTTTACAAAACGTCTAGAATATTTTCTTAGGATCATTAGTCTATATTTTTATTAAATTGTGTGGTTTTGCAGCTTCTTTATAATGTTAAAATTTCACAGTCAGATATATAAAATTTTATTACATACTATATTTAATTATTATTTGAAATAAATATAATGATAATTAAAAACTTTTAAAATTTTGCATTTCAGCGCATATTATCCCTCAATTATTACAAAATTTAATAATTGTATTAACTAATTTTATTTAAGATTGCTGCCAAACTTGATGTTAGGAATTAACTAAATATAAATTATTTTAGTTCAACTAATATTAATAATTTTTATGCCTAAGCAATTAAAGACTTTTTAAATTATGAAATATATCGAATTCATATTAACAACTCTAACAGTACTCTATATGATACAATAAAATTAAAAAAAGTTTTGATATAAAAAATTTTATAACATGATTCTTCCTCTTTTTATAAAGTTTTCTTCTCTAGTTTAATTAAATTAAGGAGTAATAAAACACGTTAAACATGTCATCTTTATGAAAGCCTAATGTAACTAAAATAACAAATGATTAATCATTTTTCTTATTTTTATCACGTGTATATTAAGGAAATTATCTTTGCGTTCCCTGATTTAGTAAACTCTTAAAAGCAATTTTCATAATTTTTCAATTAGGTTGTTGATCTAATTTTGAGTTGCGAACAACTAAGTTTGGATCTATAAATCTTGCGGAAGCCATACGTAATTCAATTTTTAAAACATTTTTATTTCATGAAGCTACTGAATCAATTTAAATATTTTTATTAAACTTAATAATTTATTTTTAAAACAATTCTTAGTGGTGCATTAACATATTTTCATAGAATAATAAAATCTTAAATGCACGCACAAAATAGAAGCTTGTAAACTGGAGCGGAGTATAATAAAATTATTTAAAGCCATGCATGTAATTTTGTTGTAGATATATCTTTAGAATATTTATATTTATTACGTACATTACATAATAATCAAGTACAACTCAAATCAATCAAAACACTATTTTTTCAATAAAAAATTATTTGATTTTATAATGTATCTTGGTGGATTTTTCTTATAATCTAATGAAATTATGCTTCAAAAATTTACTATAGCAAAAAGTAATTTTTGTTTATATTAAAACATTGGTTATTGATTCCGGACCAGAAAAAATAAACACGTTTAATATACTTTTAATTTATTTCAAATATTCAATTGTTTTCTGAAGAATGTTAACGTTCCGAACAAAATACATGTACAATTTTCTGGGTTTTTTTTATTCAATATAGCAGTGATTAGAATTTAAATGTTAGATATCCTTATCAGTTTAACATTTCCAGAAAAATGTATTACTATTTGTAACAGCTATTAGTGAATTTGGTGAATTATTCTTATAATCTAATGAAATTATGCTTCGAAAATTTACTATAACAAAGACTAATCTTTGGCTAATATTATAATGATGCTTATTGATTCCGGACCAGAAAAAAAATTAAACACGTTTGATATACATTTAATTTATTTAAAATGTTCATTTGTTTTCTAAAGAATGTTAACATTCAGAACAAAATATATGTACAATTTTCTGAGTGTTTTATATTCCATATAGCACCGACTACAATGTAAATGTTAGATATCAGTATCAGTTTAACATTTCCAGAAGATTTTATTACTATTTATAGCTACTATTATTGCATTTGCTGAATTTTTCTTATAATTTAATGAAATTATGCTTCGAAAATTTACTATAACAAAACCTAATTTTTGGTTAATATTAAAATGACACTTATTGATTCTGGATCAGAAAAAAATAAATTAAACACGTTTAATATTTATTCAATTTATTTAAAATATTCAATTGTTTTCTGAAGAACGTTAACATTCAGAATAAAATATATGTACAATTTTCTGGGTGTTTTTTTTATTTCAATGTGGCTGACTAGAATCAAATGACTAGAATTTAAATGTTAGATATCATTATTAGGTTAGCATCTCCAGAAGATTTTATTAATATTTAATATTTTACAAAGTGTTTCTAACGTCATAAGTACGTTTTTAAAAATTTAAGTTAAATAAAATAAATAGATTCTAAGGATGCGTTTTCAGAATAAAAATTTTAAAACTTTTATGAAATCAGTATATCTGGAATCGACTTCATTCACGTAATATATCTGACTTAAATTTTTGAGCAATTTATGCCATTTGTGCTCTGTAATTTCGACAGTATTTTTAAGGCAATGCATTTTCAGCATGACTAATATTACAAAGCTTTGAATACAACAATTATAAAATTTAGCATTATTATAGAAAAATCGTATGTATTAACATTATTAGAAACATACATCTTTTTAAAATTTTCTGAAGATTTAATTAATCTTTAAAGTTTAGTAAAACTTATGTAAAATTTAAATTACGGCTCTAAAAATATAGAGAAATTAAAGAAATCGGTTATATGGCTGAATGTTTAATATTTTTATTCTAAAATGATTATGACATCATTATTTCTTAAATTGATTTAATTTGTGTAATATTTTAAATGTAATAAAACGTAAATCATATATTTCTGTTTCAGCTCTTAAGAAAGCATAATTATATTATTCCATATTTTTAGTTAGTTCGCTTTTGTAAGTTCAGTACTTATAGAGTACAAGTTTATATTAAAAAAATTTGAATAATAATAAATTGAAAATATTTTATTTCTCAGAAGTACTGTAACTTAAAATTTTACAGCAATTCCCTTTACGTAATGTTTATCATCAATTAATCACTCAGTAGTCATAGCTAAAATGTATATTGACAGGCGCATACAACTTCTTAAACAACTTCGAAAGCTCGTTTTCTCAAATACATGAATGCAGATTTATTATAGCTTAACTAATACATCTCAACTTTTACCAATAGTTAGAATTCTATTGTTACATCGAATAAATGATCAAACCTATACCCTTCTGAGTATCTATTAGAACGGATTGTATATAAATACAGTAGAAAAATAACACATTATAATATAATGATTAATTAACACACTCATAATCTGTTAATAAGATTTTATTACTAAGGGAAAATAAATAATTTATGAAAGAAAATATTTTTACTTACTTTATGGATTGCAGGTCTTAATATTACCGTGAGATGAAATAATAAACTAATATTGAACTTTCTTTCCAGATAATAAGCAAATATATTGGTAGCTTCATCCAGTTTATATATGTGGTAACGTTTATCAATGAGCTAACAATATATCAAAGCACGTATTACACAATTTTTAATAGTAAATGTAATTATTCAAATTTATTTTCCAACAACATTTTTAGTTATACGTAAAAATATTTTGTACATAATGCAATTAAACATGTTTTAGTTAAACATAATTAGCTGATATAAGTTGTTTCTGGTAAAATTATCTGGAGTTATGGAAGAACTCGTTATAACAAAGCAATCCTCTTTAGAGCTATTTCCGAAAAAGATTTTTCCCAAAATGTGCACATGACAAAGCATAGATAATAAATATTTTAATTTTATATTTCAAAATGTATGAAAATGGTTTTTCAGTAATAAACATTTAATATGGGATGTTTTTACATAATTCAAGGAACATGATCTAAATTAGTGAGTCCTAATGGTGCAACATTTAATAAGAGTTATTGCCACATGTAGTGGCATAAACTGAAGTATCGTTTCTCTGCTAATACTCTTACTTTGAACAAGGTAGGCCAAAAGATGGACGAATGGGTAGAAACACTCAGCTTTGGATCCGAAGTTCGTCTGTTAGAAAACTAGTTCTTATAGGGATGTTCGTAACTCTTCGGAATCGACTGTAAGCAGTGGTTCCAATATCATTATCCCTTCTGTAGCAAAATTAGACGACCGTAGTGTTTAAAAATAAACCTATTATAAATTCAGTAGATGCTTGTAACAGAGAAGCTGTAGTTGCTCTACACACATCTGCAACAGTCTGGAGAATATATTGTGGATCCAACCATTCCACATATACCTATATATCTATGAAATGTATGTGATACGGTTGGCGGAAGTACGAGAGTACATCATCATATGAGAGGACTAGTCACATGTTGTGGTGATTGTAAAAGACGTAAGATAATAACATTTATAGTTCCTGAAGTGTCGTTTCTCTGGAAATACTCTTGCTTTTAACAAGGTAGGCCGAAGGCTGAGTAGGACGAATGGGTAGAAACACTCAGCTTTGGAACCGAAGTTTGTCTTTTCGAAAACTACTGCTGATAGGGCTGTTCGTAACTATTCGGAATCGGCTGTAAGCAGTGGTTCCAATATCATTATCCCTTCTGTAGTAAAATTAGATTGTCTTAGTGTTTCAAAATAGCGTATTATAAAAGCAGTAGATATTTGTAACAGAGAAATTGATCTTTGCACTGTAGTTGCTCTACACACATGTGCAACAGTCTGGAGAATATATTGTGGATCCAACCGTGCCACATATACCTATATATCTATGAAATGTATGTGATAAGGTTGGATGGAGTAAGAGAGTACATTATCTATGAAAGGACTAGTCACATGTTGTGGTGACTGAAGTAACATTTTTCTGCAAATACTCTTGCTTTTAACTTGGTAGGCCGACGGATGGGTAGGACAAAAGGGTAGAAACACTCATCTTTGGATCCGAAGTTCATTTGTCCGAAAGCTACTGCTGATAGGGCTGTTCGTAACTGTTCGAAATCTGCTTTAAGCAGTGGTTCCAATACCATTATCCCTTCTGTAGCAAAATTAGATCACCGAAGTGTTTCATAATAACCTATTAAAAACGCAGTAGATGCTTGTGACAGAGAAGCTGATCTTTGCACTATAGTTGCTCTATACACATGGGCAACAGTCTGCTATTATATATTATGGAACCAACCCTGCCACATAAGCCTATATTCCTATGAAAAGTATGTGACACTGTTGACGGGAATACGTAAAATACGTATACGTACGAGGATACATCAGCATATGAAAGGTCCTGTCAAAATATGATTAGAGTAGAGATATCTCTACCAAGACCTTCGCAGTATGCGTTTTCTGGTGTCTTAGGAGTTCCCTGTGAAAGGATTGTTTAGTCTCTAAAGACATCCTGACCTACAGGTTGAGAACCACTAGTATACCTTTAAAGTATAGAACTAATAGTACTAGTATAGAACTAATACTAGTATAATACTACTAGTACAGAACTAATATACATCTTGGTTATTTTTCTTCAAAATTTCATAAGAAACTGGATCAAGAATGAATGTTTGACTTTCAACTTCAATCCATCAATGTGGGAAACAGGATTGAAAAGTTTTCAGAATCCTAAATAAGAAATACGAGATGACTTAGAAAACAAATAATGGGATATTTATGAAAGAGGGCATACATAATTTTTTAGCATTAACTGATTTGAAAATTATTTTGATTTTACTTTTTCTCAAAAGTAGGTTTGCACAAGTCAAAATAGCATAACAGCAAAGTAGCAAAAGAAGTTATGAACGAAATTAGTTAAAAACATACATTATCAAAACAATAAATATTCATAAATATCAGTAACTAAAATCATGATTATAACTTTTTAACAAGACTGAGTTAGGAGTAAATAATATCAGATTATTAAAATTTTCTGTACCGTTTTACGTAAGTCTATAAGTTTTTACAATTTTATTATCACTATCATTGTAATAGAGATTCTAGACAAAAACATATAATTTATTCGTTCATAAAATGTACATTTTAGATGAAATGCTAATTTAGTTTTTATTCAATTATCATTATAGTTTTTAATTCTAAAATATATATTTAACTAAAAACAGAATATACTTGTTTTTTCAAAGGTTTGAATTTTACTCAACCATAAAAATTTCGTTTTGATACAAAATTGAAGAAAAAAATTACTCTAAAGATGTTTAGACACCTCGTAATAGATTAAAATAATAGATAAAAGATTTAAAAACCATATTTTGTTCTTTATAAAATATTCTATTGTCGTACAGGATATTGTTTCAATTTCTAGTGAATATACATTAAACATCAAAATGAAAATTAAAGAAAAAAATATTAGACTGATTTATCGCAAGGTAGGCAAAAAACTTTGTTGGTAATTAGCAATAAATTTTCCACTAAAAAAAGAAGATAATTCTTCCACATGAACTGGTTTCTAATAAACATACTTCAAATAAATACACTTCTTTTCTTTTCTGCTCCTAATTCTGCTTAGATAGTAGTTCTCTAAACAGAAGAGGAAAATATAAAGAAATAAATTTGACAAGCGTCGCAGCCAAGCTCGCCGTCTAGGGCCGTAATACAATTAGAGAGTTATTAAATCCAAAGATGGCTCTCGAAGATTTAGCTGTTAGCAGTTTCTCTTTTCCTAATTAATGACAGACTTTTTAAACACACGACACGTCGTGGTACGTGATGGAGTTTTGACGTTAATATTCCGGAGGCGTGTCCAGTAGTAAATAAATAACTTCTTCACTGTTATTCTCGCTTCTCATGGTTTATTTATTTATTTTTAGTTCAGTTTATAAAATAGCTACAGATTCTTGGATGTGAGAGGGAAATTAAAGGTGACCAAAATTTTCTTTAAAATGAAAATACTACCTTAGTGTTCCTTGTTCATATATTAAAATGTGTAAGTTATGCTTAATTGCGTTTACTCACACAGACAAATTACAATGAAACAGTTGACATTTTGGTTAAAAAAGCTACTCAAAAATCAAATATTGATTTTATAGTTGGTATGTTAATTAAACAATTGAAAAAAAATTATTTGATTATACAGTCAATTTATGGCAAAAAAAGGTGGGATGATGAAGAAGTGGACAGTCGAGTTTATTTGTTTTTCCCCAAAGTCAGTACAAAAAGACTTGAAGGGAATTTTTATTTGAATCAAATATTCTCTGGGCATGGGCTTTTCCCATTCACCAGGTTAGATTTTTCAATAAACCTACGTTATGTTGGTGCCAAAAGGATGTTGGTACGATTGATCATATAATTTATTATTGTGAATTGGTTAATGATCTTAGAATACGTTATTTTCCTATTAATTTTATTAATGTTGATATAATCAATCTTTGTAATTCTCCTAAGTCTCGTTCTGGATTGTGTGCTATTATGGAATATTTTGTTGAAAAATCTTTGGAATGAAATTGTATTTTTGGTTTTCATATTTGAATGTTGTATTTAAATTGCTTAAATTGTTTATTATATTGTAATGGATTGTTTATTGTTATTTTGGTTCTGGCTTTGCTGATCTTGTTATGATTACTCTGTTTTGGGTTAGTGTATAAATAGAATTATGTTAATTATGGTACTTTTGATTATCTTTGATTACCTTTGTGATGTAATTGAACTTGTATTAATATTTGTTAAAAAAATGTAACCAAAAAAAAAAAAGGTGAGAATAAGTGTTCTTGAATACTGGAAAGGAAGGTTTTTTATTCTATTTTTTTATATTTTTTTTCTAAATTTTGGCGGTTTTGCTTCAGGTTAGGATTTATAAATTTGGATTTGTTATTTTGTATTAATAGTTTGGTTATTACTTTGTAATTCTCCTAAGTCTCGTTCTAGATTGTGTGCTATTATGGAATATTTTGTTGAAAAATCTTTGGAATGAAATTGTATTTTTGGTTTTCATATTTGAATGTTGTATTTAAATTGCTTAAATTGTTTATTATATAGTAATGGATTGTTTATTGTTATTTTGGTTCTGGCTTTGCTGATCTTGTTATGATTACTCTGTTTTGGGTTTGTGTATAAATAGAATTATGTTAATTATGGTACTTTTGATTATCTTTGATTATCTTTGTGATGTAATTGAACTTGTATTAATATTTGTTTAAAAAAATGTAATATTATGGTTATAATAAATGGAATATAAAAAAAGGTGAGAATAAGTGTCTGGAATACTGGAAAGGAAGGTTTTTTGTTTTTTCCTAAATTTTGGCGGTTTTGCTTCAGGTTAGGATTTATAAATTTGGATTTGTTATTTTGTATTAATAGTTTGGTTTTGGTATTACTATCTTGATGACAAGGATTCACTTCCCGTATGGCGTAAGCTGGGTCGGGGGACAAAGTAACTTACTCACACAGAACTGTGTAAATGAAATTTTAAAATATAATTTTTAATAGAAAAATAAATTCGATCATAATTAGTTTAAAACATTTATATACCTTATGAAAATAATAAAGATTTATAAATATACGTAATTGCAATCATGATTATATCTTTATTAAGACTGAGTTATAAAAGAGTAAATAATATCTACATAAATAAAAATCTAAATAATTAATATCTAAATAAATAAATTTATTCTGTCTTTTGTTTCCTAAAGGGTTGCCGAACTCTGGCTTATTGGTTACTGATCGTCGGTACCGAGTTCGTGGGTTCGAATTATTATATGGATGTTGTAGTTTAATCGGCTTTAAGCAGTATTTATTAGTTGTGCAAAACAGTAGACCGTAGCGCTCCAAACCAAACCAAACCAAACTCCTAAATTTACTGATTTTTGATGAAATGTTGTGTAGGTTTTTTTGGTTTGGTTTGGAGTGCTACGGTCTACTTTTTGCAACACGACTAATGAGAATACAGCTTAAAGCCAATTCTGAACGGCTACGAACATCCATGACACAGTGGGATTTAAACGAACTCCGGTACAAGGATATTACCCTAACAAATATCGTTCGGCGAATTGTTGTGTATGTAATTACATTTATTGGAGAATGCTTTAGATTCACAATTTTAGCCGATAAAAATGCTTTTTTTTATAAAAATTCAGAATTGCACGCTTATTGTGATTATTATCATTCTCCTTGAAACCTTTCACTGTCAACCCATTTGTGGAGCAGTGGTCAGCACAACGGGCTTCAGTACGAGAAGTTCCCGTATCGAATTCCCTTATAGGCGATGTGGGAATATTAATTTAATCTAATTATGTTTGTGATGACTGTACGCGTGGTTCTTTTAAAATATTGTTTTCCTTATTTTTAATCAAAGCGATCCAATTTATAATTTATTTATAAACATTTTTCAGTTTTTGGATTTACAGCATTAAAACAGGACAACGTCTGAAGTATGGTGTAGTAAGATTATAAAAATATTTCTTTATAGTTTTAATTCAGTTTCTGCAAAGTTTCATATAATTTTATTATCACTATCAATCCAATTCAGATTCTAGACAATACATTATAATACTTACGAAATATTGCATATTGTAGCTGTATTTCAAATATTATTTGTACATATGCTGTATATACTGTATATGATTTTTAATTCTGTTATATTTTTAACAGTCATAAGAATGTTTTCATCATTTTCAAAATTTTTAAGTGATAATACGTCAATCATTCATCATAAAATCATCCACAAATTTCATTTTTATACAAGGTCATATATTTACTTGTATGACATACATATGAATAAACTATGATGGTATGTATAAACTATATTCGATATGTAAACAGAAGTTTTATTTAGAATTTTATATCATTGTTGTAATAGTCATAAGACATTTATTAATTTATAATGTGAGATGATGTTATGATACTTAAGTTTCATATTGTTATACAGAGGAAGAAAAAAATATAGTTAGTAGCATTTATGCTTTATTTATTTTAATCCTCATAGTGTACCTATATTACAATTATTGTTAAATTCCATACACAGGTAAAAAATTCTTAATGTAGAAAATCTCGATGGTCTATTCAAAGTTTAAAATTAAAAGGGTTGCTTTACATACTTTAAACAACTTTGTCGTAATTTTACAAAAGAATTCATTAGAAAATCAGAGGATACAAAAATATTTAGGTATAACTCAATTTTCAAATAAAAAAACGTTTGGAATGTTTTATGTCTTTATTAAAATTTATTTCAATAGTTTTCCATAGGTTAATATTATGGTGAACATACAGTAAATAAATAAAGATAATAAATAAGAAAATTATTTCTTCGTATGTAGCAATGATACTGAACCTATTATAAGTGGATAATCCGCGTGTAGAAAATAACAGCCCATAGTGATTAGATAAAAAATAAATTTTTGACCATATATCAAACACTAAGTATGTTTAAAATACTTTTTAAATGACCCCTGCGTTTATTTTTTTTTTACTTATTTTTAATACTGTAAAAGGAAAACATTCTTAAAAATATTAAAAAGTTAACATATCAAATTAATTACTGTCAATTTTGTAGGAAAAAAATTATTTTTTAAGTGAAAATCAGATGATTTTTTACTGTATCTCTCAGCCTACTTAAGGTTCACGTAACAGATGATCATAAACATAGTTCACGTATTTCTTCCACCGTAGACCGGAAAAACAATTAGTAGTCATGTAATATGTATATCAATTACGTTAATAAGAATTTTCTAATACTAACCCTAATAGATTTAGTGGCAATCTTTTACTGTGTTATCAATGAATAAATAAAAAAAATTGTACAAATTTTACACATTATCAAACTTAATGACTTAATAAACATTGTAAGAGTAAAAACTTTAAACAAATATGCATATCCAAATGCTCACTTGCAAGTTTTCTGTTAACAATTTCTCGGTATTTCCAATTTTTTGAAGTGACACAAATGAATCCATGGGATAATATTAAAAACTTATTGTAAAATACCTAACCACTTTTCACAAAGATTCACCATTAATGATCCACTATATGGCCAGATTAAAATTTACGGTTAGAAATAAATATTTCCTTTTAAAGTTTTTAAAACTTTAACCTATTTTTCACATCTATAACATTTAAAAACAATATGATTTTTAAAAAAATGTATTTATCTTGTATTTCTTTACAGTTATCTTATTTTCTTCTCATCCTATACAGTATTTCTCTAGATTTTCACTAAGAAGTGTTTCACAGAAAACAATACGCAAAAAAAAAATTACAAATCTCTATCTAGACAGTATGTTACAAATATTTGATATTTGTAATATAGTGTCTTTTAATTATCATGTTTGAATTTATTTAGATGAAAATTATTTATATATATATATTTATTAAAATGATATTTGTATTTATAGCTTTAAATTAATAAAAGTATAGTGTTAAATCTGCCATTGAACAACAGTACTTTGTCATTACTATGCAACATCCTCTGATTTAGATTTAACTGAACTTATTCTAGTAATGTGCGGGGTACGTACCGATTATGTATAGAAAAAAACAAAAAACGTGGTACCTTTTTTGCGTGTTTTATAATTTAGTCAAACTTATTTTTTGACAATTCTAAAAGCATCAAGTATAGATTTATTAAGAATATATTTTTAGCCTTATACCGCTGTGATATATTTAACGTTTAAAACGGAAGTAATTGTTTTACGTTCTACAATTGATTATCATATGAATCATTACAAAAGAATGCATGTTTCTGAAATCAAAATATTGTTACATTATTTGTACTGTGAAATAACCTATGGTCAATGTTAATAAAGCCTTTTACAGTTATGTAGAAAATACTTTAAATTTGTATATATTTTTTTAAACCATGGGCAAATCTATTTTATTACAAGTGTATAAGAATATAATTTTTTTGGAATGCAGGCATATATACATTTATGCCAATACAGGGTTTCTAAGCTGTTACACATTTAGCACCAACCGAGATGTACGTGTAGTTTTAGGTATGCTATTGATAAGGGTAATATTACCCCCTCTAGGTTCTCGTAATTTAGAAGCAAGGACCAAGCAGAAAACTACAGGTGCTACGGTGCTACGGTCCACTTTTTCAACACGAGAGCTAATGAGACCGGGACCTACAGCTTAAAGCCGATTTCGAACGGCTACGAACATCCATGCCTCAGTGGGATTCGAACCAACGAACTCCGGTTCTGAAGGCCAGCACCCTAACCAATCGGTCATCGTTCGGCTACAGGTTTAGTCTGCCTTCCCCAAGAGGTATAATTTGATAATTTGGATTACATTGTGACCACGAATCTATTTTACATGACCCAGTCACTTTTAGCGAACAAGGCAGATCTTGGGCTCGAGTGCCGAACCCGCAACCTTTCATTTACGAAATAGTGTCTTAGATGCCTGAGCTACCGCGGCCCTAAAATAATATAAGTAGAAATATTATGTTTTTTGGGGGACCATACTCCTGTATTTAGAATCTAAAACTGTAGGTGTAACTTTATGTTACTTAATGATACTTACATATTGTTACGAAATAATGCATTAAGGAATTAGAGAATCAAAAAAATGTTATGCAAAATATAATTTTAAGAAATCGAGATTAAGGATTAATAATTTTTATTTCCATTGAATTTGTTCGTAAGTTAACATTTAAAATATTACTGAACTTTAAAAACTGTGCTATCCTCCAAAATGAATTAAAAGATAACGTTGATTTACAGGCTATGAACGTTTTTAATTCTTTAATTCTGTATAAAGCATTTTTAAAGCTTTATTTTAAAACATTAAGAAATATAGAGATAATTGTGTTTATATTTTCCTGTATAAACAAATACAATGAATTGCATTGCATTTCTGCATTTATCAGCAAAAACCTGCGTTATTCGCTAGCTTAAATGCAGTAAACAGATAAAAAATACCCAAGGAAAAGATTTTAATTGATTTTTAATTTTAGCCATGCAGTCTTTCCCATTTGCCTGCTCTCGTTGAAAAACTTTTCTGGTTTTCCACTTAATTAAATTTGCAATTGTTTCTTTTTAAATTTCGTCATAACTTGTAGCATAAACTTTCTTCAAATGACGTCTTTTACGC
>CM063498.1:177997944-178007944 GCA_032207245.1 Pardosa pseudoannulata
TATAATATATATATTATATATATATAATATATGTATATATAGTATATACTATATATTTATATTATGTTATATATATATATATATATATATATATATATATATAATTTATATATATAACCATTATTTATATATATATATGAATATATATATATATATATATATCTATATATACGCTTATATATATATTTATATATATATAAATATATATATATATATATATAATATATATATATATATATACGATTATAATTAGGCATCGCTAATTAGTTTAGGGGCAGACCAATCCTAATGACTAAGTATCAACCGAAAATATTAAATTAATGATAATATTTTATATATTTTTTTTAAATTAAAGAACCTTCTAATTAGCCCTCGTGTATCAAAACAGTATACCATGGTTCACCAAACCCAAATGAACCTAAATTTTAGATTCCCATATAAACGCTTATTGATTGTCTTCGTTTAACACTACATTAAATATATTGATATTAGGTGCAAAAAATTCAGAGCAATTTCTCTTGTTACAAAATTTGGCTTTGGTTGCAGTCCCGGTATTAAAATATATTTTGTAAGTTTTCAAAACCACTCGGATACAGTGTACGGAAACTTTTAAACAAATAGGCAATAAACACCAAAAATTAATATCTTACAAAGCAAAATGTTCAAAGTCATCTACCCTGAGTATGTCACGTACGATATTTTTCAGATTTTCAGAAAATTAAAAAGTTTGTGTCGAAATGGTCCCACACAAATCAGCAGGTTTGAAAAACGACGTGAGTGCTCAGAACGTTATAAAATTCTTCGACCACCATACTAAATAAATATTTTGAGTTACAGAAAATTGAAATTGAGAGAAACTTTTTCAGCTGCGAAAAGCTGTAGAACTTAATAGTATTCAATTAATGAACACCTTTATTTAACCGGAAGCTAAATGACTTCAAAATTTGCTTTAACCACCAGCAGCAGGGGATAACCAAATCACGAAAAAACGCTCGTTTAAATGAATTCTTTCTCTTATTGGATTATTTTTGGCTACTCATGTAATCAAGCCCTTGTCAAAGACTCGTCAATATTGAGTGGGCTAACCTCATTACCTAAGTGAAAACACGAAGAAATTTTCTAATTAAAGTTGTACGTCCTAAGTGCGTGGTCAACTCTCGAGAGCAGCATTTAAGGGTCATTTATAGAATATATAACGAGGCGGGATAAGGGATATTACTTTATTCGTTTCTTTGTACTGAACTGATAATGGGATCCAAGCTCATATATTTTTTTTTTGTAATTAGAAAATCTGCATACTAGAGCAATATATTAATAATAATTTAAGCCCATTTTAATAGAAAATAATTTTAAAATCTATATAAATGAAAATATAAATGTTTGTAAACCAAAATCACTGAAAGTATTGCACCGATTGGCTTGAAATTTCTGCATAACGTTGTACTATAGTCCTGAAATGTTTATATCTACACCATTTATATATAAAGTTTAAAATCTGTGTGTCGAGAATTTTTCGGTCTTAGAATATTTATGTATAATATATCTCTTCTAACTCTTGCATAATGCTGTAAACTACAAATACAAGGTCTGATTTTTTATGTAAATGTTTATCGTGATAAAACATTATACAGTAAAATCTGTATGTAAAAAGAAATCTAAATATGTATTAAGCTTGTTCTGTTATCTATATAAATAAAAATATAGATGTTTGTTCTTAACCCAAAATCTCTGAAAATATTGCACTGATTGGCTTGACTTTTTGCATAACGTTGTACTAGAGTCCGGGAATGTTTATATTTAAAACGTTTGTATATAAAATTTAAAATCTGTGTGACGATAATTTTTCGGAATTAGAATATTTATGTATAAAACATCGTTTTTGACTCTTTCATGAATGCTATAAACTACAAATTCTAGGTCTGATTTTTTGATGCAATTGTTTATCTTGAAAACGTATTGTACGGTAAAACCTAGATTTAAAAAGAAATCTAAGTATGCATTAAACTACTTCTGCTATCTATATAAATAAAAATGTAAATGTTTTTTGTAACCCAAAATCTCTGAAAATAATGCACCGATTGGCTTGAAATTTTGGCATAACGTTGTACTAGAGTCTGGAAGTGTGTATATCCATACCGTTTATATATAAAGTTTAAAATCTGTGTGTCGAGAATTTTCCGGATTTAAGATATTTATGAATGAAATATCGCTTTTGACTATTGCATAATGCTATAAAAAGCAAATGCTAGGTCTAGTGTTTTGATGCAAATATTTATCTTGATAAAATATTATTCAGTAAAACCTGGTTTTAAAAATAAATCTAAATATGCATTAAAATAGTTCTGTTATCTATACAAATAAAAATGTGTTAGTTCGTAACCCAAAATCTCTGAAAATATTGCACCGATTGGCTTGATCTTTTGCATAAAGTTGTACTAGAGCCCGGAAATGTTTATATCCACACCGTTTATACATTTTTATAATATTAAAATCTGTATGTCGAGAATTTTTCGGACTTATGTATTTATGTATAAAACATCGATCGATTTTGACTATTACATGAATGCTACATGAATGCTACAAATGCTACGTCTGATTTGTTGATGCAAATGTATATCTTGATAAAATATTATTCAGTAAAACCTGGATTTAAAAATAAATCTAAATATGCATTAAAATAGTTATGTTATCTATATACATAAAAATGTAAATGTTTGTTAGTAACCCAAAATCTCTGAAAATAATGCACCGATTGACTTTAAATTTTGGCATAACATTGTACTAGAGTCCGGAAGTGTGTATATCCACACCGTTTAAATATGAAGATTAAAATCTGTGTGTCGGGAATTTTTCGGATTTAAAATATTTATGTATCAAATATCGCTTTTGACTCTTGTATATTGCTATAAACTACAAATGCTAGGTCTGATTTGTTGATGCAAATGTTTATCTTGATAATATATTGTACAGTAAAACCTGGATTTAAAAAGAAATCCAAATATGCATTAAAATGGTTCTGTAAATAAAATAAAAATGAATGCTTGTTCGTAACTCAAAATCTCTGAAAATATTGCACTGATTGACTTGAAATTTTGGCAAAAAGTGGTGCTAGAGTCCGGGTATGTTTTTATCCACATCTTTTATATATAAAGTTTAAAATCTCTGTATGTTTCTCCCAGCAGTTTGATTGGCTGCTGCGTGTTTGGCTCGGTGGTAAAGTTCCTACAACCGTGGAATGAAAGCAGTGGTTCAAATCCCAACAGACGCAGTGTTACTAAATTAAACGTTTTAATCATATGCTATATAGCAACACGTAGCCAGGTACAACTAGTATCAAATAAGAATATAGTTTTATATAAATTTAATAGATATTTTAAAAATACATGAGGATTTTGTATTTTGACTATGGTAAAAGTCGTACTTCTATTTTTACATAAAGTTTACAGATCACATTTTATTAAAAATTATATTTCATTAAATTTACTATTATGTATAATACTCATTTTGTGTGTATATATTTGTATTTATAAAATCAATTATTATCATATTGATATTCAAAAAATTAGGTTATTATTTTCAATAACAAATTAGTTACGATTTCATTCTACTTCTGCTTTACTTTACTTAGAGACTTTATGAATTTTTATAGTTTATAGCATGATGGTTTTTAATTCATTTCTGTTATTGATTCATTTCATAAATGTGTTTCTTCCTTGTACATATACACGAGTCTATTCCTTATAATTATATCCATTACTAATATATTTCATAAATATGATTCGAAGGGAATTTTTCGAATTTAATATCCAGCTTATCTAAAGATAAAATAAAAAAGGAAAACAGTTTGCAGGTCCATAATGGATGAATATACATGTGAAATATCATTGCCCCAAATAATATGTTTTATCAGTTTAGTTAAGAACTGGGATTATTACTGTCAAAAGTAGTAAACTAACTGGAACAAGCTGGAGATACGTTAGAAGCAGAAATGGTTATTCGAAAATCTGTTATTAATCCCATGCCTTTAAAAAACTATTAGTTTAATAAATAATAATTTTTCGTTGGGATTGCGAACCCAAACACACTTCTCATGCAAGAGAGAAAACACCTGATACGTAATTTAATTTAACACATGAATATTTTTAGTACATGAATATTTTTCTATTTCAAATTGTATGCTCTCTAATATATTCAATTCTAATCTGATGAAAATATTTTAACTAACAAACATTTCCATTTGTAGTAACTAGCATTATGAACCAATGAGATTTCATCTTTCAACAAGTAGGGTGTGGCAACATCAATTGCTACTAAATAAGTGGTCTAACTGAAACCTTTCTAAGAAGTGAACATTTTAATACCTTTGATATCATTTTTCCGTTTAAAGAAGAGAAGTAACTAGAAAATAAATGTGATCAAATAATTTTTACAAGACGTAATGAGACTTAATAATCTTGAAAAATTATATAAGTTAATTATGTAGGTATTGCATTTATTAAACCAGTCTTATTTGGTCACAATGTGTCTGCTGTTCTTAACACTGCATCATTACCAAGGCTGGATTTTGACCGTTTTACCAAGATGAATTACTAAACGATCTCTTTGCATTTGAACAAAATGGTCTAAATTTTTAAAACGGCATATTATAGTTATCAATATAAGTACGATATATTCTTAATATTTACATTATTCTAACGTACACTATGAAACAGTTATGGATTTGTGCATTAATGTTATACGGTACACGTGAATGTGTGCTCTCTACCTATGTATTTCCAATATATGAACAAAACTTTCGAATTACCAAATCAATTCTTATGTCCTCCAGGTTACACTATTGAAAATTTTTAAAAGGACGTACACTGTTGCAAGCTTGGGAATAAATCTACACATATTCTAAAAGAATCAGTTTTTACAAAATGAAAGTAATCTAAAAAAACTATTTGACAGGATTATAACGGTCATTACAACCATCAGAATTAAAAATAATATGATAATTTTTTTGCTACATCATATGAAAAAAATGCTATAATTATATTTTTAATGAAATTTAAATTATAAAATATTAAAGTAATCGTAAGAGTCACGTAGGTGGTATAGAAATTTCCAGTCAGCAATTTTAACGTCATTTTGATTTACAAATAGTAAGGGTTAAACAGAATTAATTCAAAAACATAAATAAAACATATATTAAATATTAAAAAATTCATTAAAAATATTCTCAAATTTGCATATTGCATATTAAAAACAATATAATTAATTATAAACTATGACTGTCGTTAATATTAAATATATCATGATTAAAAATTTATCCTAACAAAGTTTTCACCCACTAAGTTTCATCCATGCGTATTAAGCGAATTAATGTAATAAAACTATTTTAACTATCTAGCTATTTAGGCAATGTTTGATTTTTTTGTGCAGAGATGTGTAGATTTAGCTGTTAATAGAAATTATTTTCAGTAATGAAGAGCAATCTTTACACTAATAATAGGTATGTATGTGCTTAAAAAATGGCTTCCTCCTTTAAAACACATTACACATAATTCATTAAAACAATTACACTTAATTTCGATTAAAACTTTATAATATAAATGTAAATGAGTTACGTAAAAATGTATTAGTAATGTATAAATTGCAATGAATGTATTAATAAATAGTATATTGTAATTAAATTATCTAATAGTATTAATATGATCATAAAAGTTACATTATAAATATTTTATTATAAAAATAGTATTTACAGTCTGTATCTATCTTTATATATATATATATATATATATATATATATATATATATATATATATATATATATATATATATATAATATATATATATATATATATATATATATATATATATATATATATATATATATATATGTGTGTGTGTGTGTATATATATATATCTGTGTGTGTGTGCTTAGTGTGTCGAAATTTTAATTTAGGAGGAATTAACCAGATGTTATCTATACCTACGTTTAGAGTGGATAAAACAATGCAGTGTCAATACAATAAAAATATGATTTCCTTGTTTGACTATGATATCTTAAGATATATTAATTGTTAACATTTCTTATACTATGACATTTCGACTTTTATACATATTTTTGGAATTAAACAGAAATATTTCGTGATTTTTCACAAACATTTTTACTTCTTACTAAGTATTTATAATTAGCAAATATTGACAAATATTCTCCCCAATTAATTTCCCTATAATAAGTATAAAATCTAAAAATAGGTATAATAGGAATATTTTTATAAATTAATAAAGCTAATTTTATAAATTAATTTAAATTACTAATATTTTGACGAAATTTTTCTACCTTTACATAAAAATTATTTTACTACACATTTTTACAGTTTTATATTTTATAGGTTTTGAATTTTGCTTCTGTAATGAAACTACAGTTATCATTTAAATATTAAGATTCAAAGTACTTTGTGCCATATATAACTGTCTTATGAGAATTCTTTTCACAAAGCATAATTAATTGCTATTGTGATAAAGAATACAGAAGCACCAGCAAATATATTCCTTGTACACCAGAAGAACTTTAAAAGTTCTTTTTCTATCGGTAACTTTCTTAATTATATGATTAAGGATTTATTCGATCCAACATAAGTAGATAAAATGAGCTAAACTTTAACACAAACGCTCCAGAATGACGCCTAATCTCCTGGGATGTTTTCTTTGTTTACAAGCTTTATCCCTTCTCATTTCATGTTCTATTACCTTTGTATCTAATCAAATACGTGCCAAGTAGACTGTTTTTTCCCTTCGTAACCTAAGGCTCATTAACAAAGTGAAAACGTAAAGAAGTTTTCTAATTAAAGTAGTACATTAGAGGGGATATGATCAACTCTCTTGAGAGGAATTTAAAGAGCCAGTTAAATAATTTATTTTTTTCTCATGTGCAAATGAGATTATGTTTTTTTTAGTTTTATATTATATTTTTCTAAAATATTATATAAAATTTTGCATTTTATATTCTATAGTGATATCATAAATATAATAAATATAGAAATCATTGTTTATAGTAACTTAGGAAGGTATTCCAAGTCTTAAAGAAACTGACTAGATTCGAGCGCCAAATTTTGAAAAAATGTAAAAATTACGGCTTTAATAATTTTATCTATAGTCCGGGAATGGATAAAAGCAGATAGAATATTTTCTAACACGAATTAAAAAAATTTTTCTTGGCATGCATCTTAAAAAATTTAGGATTTTTTTGTGCTTACCGCTAACGTTGTGAGGCAAAATTTATCATTCGAAAAATATTTTTGGGAGGTTACACACTTATCTGACAGGTTTAAGAATGTAATTGAAATAAATCGAAGTTTTCTAATTAAAGTAGTACATTAGAAGGGATATGGTCAACTCTCTTGAGAGGAATTTAAAGAGCCAGTTAAATAATTTATTTTTTGCTCATGTGCAAATGAGATTATTTTTCTTTTAGTTTTATATTATATTTTTCTAAAATATTATATAAAATTTTGAATTTTATATTCTATAGTGATATCATAAATATAATAAATATAGAAATCATTGTTTTTAGTAACTTAGGAAGGTATTCCAAGTCTTAAAGCAACTGACGAGATTCCAGTGCCAAATTTTGAAAAAATGTAAAAAATATGGCTTTAATAATTTTATCTATAGTACGGGAATGGATAAAAGCAGATAGAACATTTTCTAACACGAATTATAAAATTGTTTCTTCGCATACATCTTAAAAAATTAAGGATTTTTTGGTGCTTACCGCTAACATTATGAGGCAAAATATATCATTCGAAAAATATTTTTGGGAGAATACACACTCATCTCACAGGTTCATGAATGTAAATGAATTAGATCTCAGAACATTATTAAAATTTAACAGCCATCTTCATTATTAATATAACAATTCAGCTATTTTCTGTAAGAAAAAGTTTTACATATTAGTGTATATAAGGAAACAACTGTAATACTCCAAAAATTGGTTTTATAATCAAGCTTTTAATTAATAACATTAACAATATTGTTTTATTATCTGTTAATCTCCATAGTATCATAAAAAAAACCTATTTTTAAAACGTTCTTCCTGAGTAATAAAACTTAAAATTGCAGTATCTGACAAACTGCATTTTGAAGATTTTATTGCAGAATATTTTTACAAAATACCTATTGCTTTCATTTTAAAATCTCTAGCTTTATATATTGGAATTGAACTGAAATAATCAGCAAAAATATATTTTTAAAAGATAATTTAGATTTAACAATTTGTTAAAAATATATTTTTTAACTATACCATGTTTACATTTTTATTTAATAGACATCAAAGACAAAAGAAAAAATGTTTTGGAAAGTTAACATTATGCCCTTTCATATAAATCTATAAAATGAATTTCTAATTCTTCACCAAAAGTCTTCATTTAAGACGAATATCATGCCTTAATGGATATCTCTTAAAATACAGGTATAAAAGTTGTGATGCTACGCATTTTTTAACTTTCTCCGTGGCTAATTGACTTTAATTTTACTCGGTATAATGATATAAAACAATATTAATAATAATAACTATATAACTGAAAACACTGAAAACAAAATCTGAAAGGTATTGGACATATGTTGCTATAACATTCATTAAAAGGTGTATTTCTTTTTACATTTAATTATAATTTAAACTACATCTTACTCTTCAAAATAAACATGAGCAGTTATTTTGTAAACGTGACGTTTTTAAAATCTCTCACTCTGGAAAATTTTTATACAGGATCTAACCTTTATGTATTAAAATGTAAGAAATATAATAATAAATACTCATAAACTGGTTCAGTAATACTTTGTTTACGATGGTAAATCTTATTTATTGTTAAATATCATATAATAATATTTTAAGAAAAAAGTTTTCACCTATCTTGGAAAATGTCCGATTCCTTCAGGTATGATACACTGCCTTAAAGATACATTATAATGTATATTTTACCTCTTATAAGCTATTGGACTTTTCCAGTATTTTAAAGCCCACGACGCTTGGAACTCTTAAAGGGACAGTTGTGTTACTGCTATAAATTATTTATGCATTAAATAAATGATCTATGGGGAAGATCCATTATCATTTGGAGACTTACATGAGGTTTCAGAAAAAAGTGCTAAATAAAACTCCATTGCTAAATTGAAATAATGCCAAAGATAAATATTTTTATCATTCACATTTAAAAGAATTTATCTAGAGTATTTATAGTTAAATATCTACATCATTTTTCAGTTTATAAACAATAACACTATTCAACTGAATGTTTAAATAAGGTCAACATATATTATACTGTCAAAGTATACAAGTATAAAAGCTGTATCAATTGAATGATCTCATTAAAATATTTTAATAAAACTGCTCCTAAATTATTAAACATTCAATAAGTTTATATTCTGATTACTGGATGCTGTAGGGTTTGTTGTATTGGATTTAGGTGGTATAGTAACTTTAAAATTACATTACATAGCTTTTAAAACCCTCCTAGTTTTAAGCAATTATAAAAGATTTTCAGTTTTCTTTAAACATTTAAACTTTTTGAATGTACGTACAATTCTCCCACACGTTACCACGGATACATAAAAGCAGCTTCATAACCGTTCATTACAGTTACAACGTATATTAAAAAATAATATTTATATGTGGATGCCAAATTATTTTACCAAATAAATTGGTCCAAAGAATTTTACAGACATCAAGAAGTCTTCAAATGTTTTTACTATGATACAAAATTGCATTACTTGAAATATTTTAAATTGATACTTTATTAAGAGTTAATTCAACATAATATTTTTCATCTATTTCTAGAATTTAACAACATTCATTTAATATCATTTGAGAAAAAAATCTTGTTTATTTACCACCTAAAATCTTTAAATAATAAACGGATATAATTTAAAGAACACTGTAAAATTTGTTTCAAAAAAGATATACATATTTTCTAGTCAAAATTTCATTCAGAGTGCCTAAGTACTTTACGTCATA
>CM063498.1:178010444-178085444 GCA_032207245.1 Pardosa pseudoannulata
AGATAATTCAAACGTAATTATACTTAATTATTAATGTAATACAATCAATCATGATTAAATTGTGTACTTTAACTACTATAAAATACACTTATCCCAGGTTCTGGAATCATAAATGATGATAATGATTGATATTGTCACGTGGGGGCCACTGGATACCACCAGTGAGGATTCAAGTCAGGACTTACATGTAGTTGGTTCACAAAGAATAATTTTTATTACAGACACAATAGGATTGACTGCTTTTCAAAAGTAGTATTGAGATCCCCTCTCGTTCCTTTTCGTACACATACATTTAATTACTAAATCCGCATATATACATCTCTTCTGATATGCCAGCGCTCTACCATCTGTTTGAATTTTTCTGCTTAATACCATATTTGCAAAAGTATAAGCTAGTTCATCGTGGAAAAGAGCATGAAAAAATTGTATAGAGAAGGTCTATCATGAATAACAACGAGATGTATCAATGCTACAGTGGAAATATGTTATTGAGTATCAACATGACTCAATACATTATCACCAAATTATTGTTCACTATTTTATATTTCTTCTCATAAGGTCATACGATAGTCAGAAAATAAAGCTCTATTTTTAACTCAGAACTCATTCTAATTGCATAAATGTTAGATTGAATTCAAAATAAACATTAAATTTGTTCGATGTACTCTAGATCAATAACCATTGTTTTTTAATTTTTCATTTTTTCGCCATATTACGCATTTTAGCCAAGAGTTGTACAGTCTGTAATTAAAGTGTTTTTTCTTTCTGTTTTAGTGCTTAAAATATATGGTGCTCAGTTACTGTCTCCTCGGTTTGCTTTCAGCTCTTTCAGTCTATAGCGTTGCTCGCGTGGATTATGCAGCTCGACCTTAGTTTCAGAACAACTGTCCTATAAAATCACTTTCAATTAATGAATTATATACCTTATTGCTATACTCAGAAATTAATTGCCATCTTTTAGCAGTGTACATTGTGATTCAGCATATGGCTATATAAATCATTCATATCCTGTCTAACTACTCAGTTTCTTCTGTCGCTCAACTTCTTCGAATACATAATATAGATCGTTTACCGATGCAAGACATTCTGAGTTTAAAGTTTTCTGATGTAAGGATTGAATACACTGATTTTACATTTATTGTGATAACCTGGCACTGACTATTTACCTTCTTGTACAGATGTATTATATGTTGTCTTTATTAACTATCACATATCTACCACAAATATGTGGTACATATTTACCACACTTTGCTTATATACAACATATGTAGAAAACTAAGTTGATTATTCTTTTATTTGGTTCAGCAGGGCCTTTCATTAGTTAACTAATGTATAATAAAATAATAAAGATACTTGTCCATTTGATTTCTACGATGTTCCATTTCTCTGACATCCATAGTATCAATTCAATGTGTAATGCGATTCTATGTAACTTCTTTGTATAACAATAAAATCAGTTTTACACATCAATTATTCATAAAATATTTCTGTTACATCGAATGGCTGGCATGTTTATATACTGATTTTGCAATTACGCATATTTATCCTGGTTATGAAATTGCTGCTCAGTTTAAAGTTTCGAAAGCTAATTGCATTTCGACAGATTCTAATTAAATATTGATTTATGTTTAAATGAATTTTAAGGTTTCTCTATTTAAACTAGTTCATAAATTTGTAAAGAAATATAATCTTTACTACCAACAATTATATTACGTAAAATTTCCATTTCCAGTAGTAAATGAAATTGTCTAGTATTTAAAGTCTATTATAACTCAATATAATTAACTTTAGTTTTATTTGTTTTTCTGCAGAAGTCTGGTTTTCGGATTACTGAAAGATTTAACAACCCTTTAAAATAGAATATAAAATGCAATATAACTGCTAAATGCAATTTAACTTTCTCGGAATGGTATTTAAAATGTGGAAATATTTTTAGCTCCATTTGCTCTATTAAGTTTATTTAATCCCAAATGTTCTTTACGTTGTTACGTAATAAAGAGACGAGAAGGTTAAAAATGGTTTTCTTTTTATAGCTTATATCTTATTAACATTGTTTTAATATTTAATTAAGGTTAGTGTAAGGGCTGGTAGACACTAAATTAGACAGAAAAAAACTTTAATGCTCAATTATATATATATATATATATATATATATATATATATATATATATATATATATATATATATATATATATATATATATATCTTAATCTGTATACACACACACACACACACACACACACACACACATATATATATATATATATATATATATCTTAATCTGTATACACCACACACACACACACACACACATATATATATATATATATATATATATATATATATATATATATATATATATATATATATATATATATATATATATATATATATATATATATATATATATATATATATATATATAATATATATATATATATATATATATATATATATATATATATATATATATATATATATTTATAAGTATAAAAAGTAAACTATCTGAAGTAAAGGGCAAAAAAGAAAAAACCGCGACTCTTTGCTTTCCCCTTTTTAACCACTAATTTAAACTCACCACTTAGGCTACAGTTTACGCCCTCAGAGAAAGTCTCTAACCAATTGAAACTCTACAATGCCCAACGGGCCAATTTAGAAAATTCCCGAATAAAAAAGTGGTACTCGCTATCGGACACATATTTTATGCAGATTTTTTCCCTATATTTTTGACTTAGAATTCGACCTGGCTTACTAGTAATGTATATCGAAATTACATACACTACTAGTAGAACACGATGATCTCTGATGATCTGGGAATGTTACGCCGAATGATGGCCGATTGTTTATGGTGCTGGTCTTCAGTACCGCAGTTCATGGGTTCGAATCCCACTGTGGCATGGATGTTCGTAGCCGTTCGGAATCGCCTTTAAGCTGTAGGTCCCGGTCTCATTAGCCCTCATTTTGGAAAAAGTAGACCGTAGCACTCCAAACCAAATCGGGGAATGTTATTTATATTTTTAATAGAGCAAGAGAATTTTGAACTGGATGTACTATAAAGTCAGGCAGGATTGGGTTAAGGAATAATTGCTAAATATTCATAATGATTATTCTGTATTAACTATATTTTCTCGTTTATCAATGACATAATTGTTAACAATATTCGCTAGTTATAAACAATTTTATTCAGTAGGAAACAACACTCCAATTTAAATTCAGTTTCAAATATGGATAAACAGTTTTAACTAAAAATATATTTTTCATACCTTCTGTTTATATCAAATGCTACACATTAAAACAACATCGACAGAAGAAATTAAAGTCTTCAAGACATCGCGTCCATTTCTTTAGTTTTCAAACAAGATTTCACGCTCGACGGTCTTGCATTAAAGCGTACCACTCATAAATATAGATCCAGCCATTTATTTCATGAATATTTCAAGCAAAGACTAAAGATCAGCGCTCTGCACTTTGCATTTATGAATTTAATAGTTAATAAATATTTAAATGAGAAATTTTAATGAAAATCTCATTCGAGCTCTTACCTTCCTAATACACGTCGCTTTTAATAAAATTGCATTATCATGTACCAAAGGCTGGACCAAATATTTTCGGCCTCTTTAAATGAAAACCCCTTCCAATCTTTATCCTAATTGCATTACCTCTCTTTGGCACTCTAACGCTTTGCGAATTAAAATAATTATAGGAATGAAAGACATGCATTTTAAAATCAGCCTCTGGAAATAAACTAGAGAGGGAATGACAACAAAGGTCAAAATAAAACTGCTGAAATGTTATAAATATTTACTTTTGCGACTGAATAAATATTAATTTAGATACCGATTATAAATCGGAGAATCTAGAATTTTTCTCGTTGTTCAATCTGTGATAATTTTTAATTTTGTGTGTGTATATGCAATAAAGAAGGTTTATGTCAGAAATCATTTTTTTAAGTTATAGCATGATATATTTGTTTATGCATTTCTTAAGTAAATTTCATGATGAGGTACGAATAATTTTTTACAAGTTATGCTTTTTAAAAATTAAAGGGATTTATATAACTAAATGAAATTATTAAATAATTATTCATTGAATTCCCATCTGCTTATCTATGAGTATAATTAGTTAGTTCAGTTTGAAAAACAAAGGTCAGTTGTTTTACCAGACGAAGTGGGCTAATCTTGCCAGGATACGCATTATAAAACACATTTGATTAATATTGATATGACTGTGAATAGATATAAGCAGAGTGGTTCAAACTCAAGAATTCAAATTCCACATACTTCCAAAAGACAATTCCAAAAGATATCAGGCAATGGCCAGTAACGTTAAGATATATCAAAAATTTTCATTGTAGAGAATATATATTACAATCAAAAATAAAGGTGCTCAGATAAAAGTTACAGTAGTCATAATTACGAAACTTCACCACTTCAAGGGGAATTGGTTTTTCGTTTTTAAAAATTAAATGGATTTATAAAACTGAATGAAATCAATTAATAATCATTCATCGAATTTTCATCTACTTCTCTATAAGTATATTTCGTACATTAGTTAGTTGCTTTCGGAAAACATAGGTCAATTATTTTACCAGACGTAGTGGTATAGTAAAGTTATATTATATCAAAAATTTCATTGTAGAGAATATATATTACAATCAAAAATGAAGGTACACAGATAAAATTTGCAATAACGTAATAACGTAGTAGTAGTAATTACGAAACTTCATCACTTCATGGGGAATCGGTTTATAGTTTCTAAAAATTAAATGGATTTATAAAACTAAATGAAATCATTTAATAATCATACATTGAATTTCCATCTACTTCTCTATGAGTAACTATAGTTGAATAGTTAGTTGAGTTTGAAAAACAAACGTCAATTGTTCTACCAGACTAAGTGGGGTAATAGTGCCAGGATACGCATTATAAAACACTTTTGATTAATATTGATATAACTATGAATAGCTGTGATTCGAACTCAGTAACTCAAATTCCACACACTTCCAAAAGACAATTCCAAAACATATCAGGCGATGGCCAATAACGTTAAGATATATCAAAAATTTTCATTGTAGAGAATATATATTACAATCAAAAATAAAGGTGCTCAGATAAAAGTTGCAATAGTCATAATTACGAAACTTCACCACTTCAAGGGGAATTGGTTTTTCGTTTTTAAAAATTAAATGGATTTATAAAACTGAATGAAATCAATTAATAATCATTCATCGAATTTTCATCTACTTCTCTATAAGTATATTTCGTACATTAGTTAGTTGCTTTCGGAAAACATAGGTCAATTATTTTACCAGACGTAGTGGTATAGTACTTCAAGGATATGCATTTTAAAAACACTTTTGTTTAATATTGATATGATTATGAATAGATGTAAGTAGAGTGGTTTGAATTCAAGAACTCAAATTTCACACACTTCCAAAAGACAATTCTAAAAGATATGAGACAATGTCCAATACCGTTAAGATATATCAAAAATTCTCATTGTATAGAATATATTTTCCAATCAAAAATGAAGATACACAGATAAAAGTTGCAATAACGTAGTCGTAATAACGTAGCTTCATCACTTCATGGGCTATCGGTTTTAAGTTTCTAAAAATTAAATGGATTTATAAAACTAAATGAAATCATTTAATATTCATTCATTGAATTTCTATCTACTTCTCTATTTGGATATCTGGATGATTAGTTAGTTGAGTTTGGAAAAGAAATCAACTATTTTATAAGTCAAAGTGGTATACTTCCAGGATACGCATTTTAAAACACTGTTGATTAATATTGATATGACTATGAATAGATGTAAGTAGAGTGGTTCAAATTCAAGAACTCAAATTCCACACTCTTCCAAAAGACAATTCTAAAAGATATGAGGAATTGTATAATAACGTTAAGATATATTATATCAAAAATTTTCATTGTAGAGAATATATATTACAATCAAAAATAAAGGTGCACAGATAAAACTTGCAAGAGTCATAATTACGAAACTTCATCACTTCATGGGAAATCGGTTTATAGTTTTTAAAAATTAAATGGATTTATATAACTAAATGAAATCATTTAATTATCATTTATTGCATTTCCATCTGATTCTCCATGATTATATTTGATAAATTAGTTAGTTGAGTTTGGAAAACAAAGGTCAATTGTGTTACCAGACAAAGTGGTATAATACTTCCAAGATACGCATTTTAAAACACCTTTGTTTAATATTGATATGACTATGAATAGATGTAAGTAGAGTGGTTCGAACTCAAGAACTCAAATTCCACACACTTCCAAAAGACAATTCTAAAAGATATGAGGAATTGTATAATAACGTTAAGATATATTATATCAAAAATTTTCATTGTATAGAATATATATTACAATAAAAAATAAATGTGCACAGGTAAAAGTTGCAACAGTCATAATTACGAAACTTCATCACTTCATGGGGAATCGGTTTATAGTTTTTAAAAATTAAATGGATTTATATAAATAAATGAAATCAATTAATAATCATTCATTGAATTTCCATCTACTTCTCTATGAGTATATTTGGTAGAGTAGTTAGTTGAGTTTGGAAAACAAAGGTCAATTGTTTAACCAGACGAAGTGGTATAATACTTCCAGGATACGCATTTTAAAACACTTTTGATTAAGAATCATATGACTATGAATAGATGCAAGGAGAGTGGTTCGAACTCAAGAACTCAAATTCCACACACTTCCAAAAGACAATTCTAAAAGATATGAGGTAATGTCTAATAACGTTAAGATATATTATATCAAAAATTTTCATTGTATAGAATATATATTACAATCAAAAATGAAGGTGCACAGATAAAAGTTGCAATAGTCATAATTACGAAACTTCATCACTTCATGGGGAATCGGTTTATAGTTTCTAAAAATTAAATGGATTTATAAAACTAAATGAAATCATTTAATAATCATACATTGAATTTCCATCTACTTCTCTATGAGTAAATATGGTAGAATAGTTAGTTGGGTTTGAAAAACAAACGTCAATTGTTCTACCAGATGAAGTGGGCTAATATTGCCAGGATACGCATCTTAAAAAAACTTTTGATTAATATTGATATGACTATGAACAGATGTAACTAAAGTGGTTCAAACTCAATAACTCAAATTCTAAACACTTCTTAAAGACCATTCTAAAATGTATGAGGTAATGATCAATAACGTTAAAAGATATTATATCAAAACTTTTCATCTCATAGAATATACAATGTGTTCCAAACCGACCGCATAAACTTTACATAGCTAGATTCCTCATAGGAAGTACATAAAAACTGCACACAAAAGTGTTCCTGTACGATCCATAGTTTATGAGAAAAGTACGAAAAAAAAGTATGACATCACTTCCGGTTCAAGAAAAAAGCAATTTATTGAACATATCAACAGCAGTATATGCAGGGGTATAATCCCTAACAGTTCGTAAGGCATTTCTATTACATCGGCCGTACATGAGATACATGTAGCAGTAGCATGAGATACATGTACACAGCCATCATACGAAGAACACCGGTGACTGCAAGATGCAGCCATTTAAATATCAGTTCAATAGCGGTTTAAAGTCATTCCACGGTGCGCGCGTATGCATGACGTGATATGCGCGGCGAACGTTTTAAACTTTATAGTCTGGAAATATATGCAAATACTGTTATTGATATGCCCAATAAAGTGTTTTTTCTTACACGTCAGTGGCGTCATACTTGTTTTTCGTATTTTTCTGCTCCATCGGAGAAGTAAATAATATTTTAAAGATTTGCTTAAAATAAATCTGTGAAAAACTGTGCTTTTTAATTTATTCAAAAAAAAAGTACAGCAATATCTTGCTATATATCTTTAAAAAATTATCTTCTCACATGCAGTTTAATAATTTTGTAACAGCTATTTAAAATAATTTATTACTGTTTTAATATTTTTATTTCATTTCTTTCAGCAAATTGTTATATTTTACTGTTGACTTCATGAACTAATATGGTTTTTATGTTTCTGTACTGGTATAGATTTTCAAAAGTGGAGACAGTGTAAAAACTGTGCATTTAGATGTAACAAAAACGGTTTGTTACAGTATATTGTTCCAATAAAGAGTTTTAATAAAAACATAAATTCAGAAAATCCTGCAAAATTAAAGTGTATTATTTAATAAAAACTAAATTTAGGGTGTATTATTAATAAAAATTTGATCTCTAAATCTTGTAAAATTCTAATTAAATTTCACACGTTCTCCATAATAATATAATAGGAGAACATACAAAATTTACCTATTCTGTTTATTTCACATCAACTCTATTTATTGGTCCCTATTCTTGCTCACCAAATTCATTATTTTAAGCCCGAAATTGCTTCAACTAAATTATGCAAAATATAAACAAACAAAACAAAAACTGTTCCAGCATTTTAAACATGGTTACATTTTAACAGGGAGAAAAGCTTCTTTTTACAGAAAATTGTTTTGTTTTCAGAGAAATAACTCCTGTTTTCAGCCAACTATGAAATTTCAGAGCATATTTTGTATTTCAATTGCAAACCGTAATTTTACGCCTGCGAGTTTGTGTTTCTAAATTCAATCATCGATAAATATTAAAACCAGGGCTGCTAATGAATTTTGCATTTAAGCTTTCTCCTCCTTAATACGAAGCGTGTCTCGTAAAATTGCATTATCTTGTTCCTAAGCTAAAGTCCCATCTTTTCGAGCCATTTAAGTGAATACCCGTTCCGGTCTTTACCCTAATTATATTAACTCCCCTCTAACGAATCGAGGAATAAAATAATTATACTAATCAGTGTCACGAGTGAAAACCACGCCTGTGGAAGGAAGGGGAGAAAACTTGACTGACAACAGAAATAAATATGAAAACAAAGTTAATGAAATATGATAAGTGTTTCTGCCGTTTTGATTCTATCGGTAATTTCCAGACTTCTAAATTCAAGAAAGTTTCGAGAAATATAGGCCATGTCGATTATTTCTTACTTGAATAACAAAGCAGAGCAACTAATTTGATAAACTTAAGTAAGCTATATATATATATATATATATATATATATATATAATATATAATATGTAATATATATATATATATATATATATATAATATAAATATATATATATATATATATATATACATAGAAATATAATACATCAAATGAATACAACAGTCAAGAACGTCGAGAACAACGTGCAGACACTTATTATGTAGGGATTTCTCAGGTAAAAAACTACGAATAATCCCTAAGCAATTTGATCACGTGATAAAAATTACCCATAAAGAGAACGCGTTTACTATCGGTCACTAAGAGGTGCAAACAGAGGATGAATTAAATCCATAGCATGTAACAGAATTACCGCGAAAATTCCCAACGTAATTTATGAACAGAATTTTATAAATTAATATTAAAATGTGTAAACAAGGAATTTTAATATTACATATATACATATTTGTATTATGTTACCGTTTGCGTATCTTTAGCATTAAACTCCCAGGTTAGTGTAATTTTCTTTACATATCAAGAGGGATAAGTAGAATAACATTCTTGACAGTCCTACTCTTCTAAAATCATGACCTTAATATGAAAATGATAATGGTCCTTACCAGGATGGAAATGAACCGTTACATAAGAATAAAGTTGTATCAATTAGCATGCATTTCAATGTGAAAATGCTTTTTCACTCTCTCACAGAAAGAAATTAAAACTTATAAATTACAGGTTGAATAGGAAAAAGGAATAGTATGCAATAAGTAGTACACTATTACTGACAATTGCTCTATTCCATGATTCTGACCTTAATACGAGAATGGTAATAAATGTCTTGTATATATATACAAAGATGACAACAGAAGTAAAGCTATATCCAATTTCACACGAATATGAAAATGTTCTAAATACTTTACAAACAATCAGATAAACGAGATCACTCCAATATTTTACGTTTTAAATTTGAATAACAGGTGACATGCAAAGCATTAATTAGTCTTGCATCAAATTTGTGGGACTTGCAAAGAACCATAACATTTCATATCAATTAAAAATATATTTATAATAAAATAATATTTTATTTAAATAGTCTGTATTCCAGTCCATATAATCTAATTAAAATAATGGAATATTGAACTTTCACTCAGATTTTTCTTCTACAAATGTAGAACAAGTAATTGATAATCTGTCTTTAGTACAAAAGGATAAAAATGAGACAAACAAAAACTAATATATAATATATATATATATATATATATATATATATATATATATATATATATATATATATAATATATATATATATATATATATATATATATATATATATATATATATATATATATATATACAATCATGTTGTTATAAGTAAATAAAATTGTAAAATTATTAGTAATAATATTATTCTCAATTAGCAACAGAAAAAGTTTTATTAAATTTAATTAATTACAAAAGTTATAATATTGCAGATTAGTTTGAATGTTTAAGTAATTCATGAAAAATCACGTAAGATATTCAATTTAACCCTACACTTTACAAATTGGCACAATATGTAATAGAAAGGAAAATCAGATAACAGAAACACAAACGAATTAACTCCTTAATTGATAGAAAACAGAACTAATCCATAATCTGAGCTATTTGCCCTTTTATACATTAATGGAATAATCTAGAACACAGTTCAAGTAAATTGAAGTATGTTATATTATTGAAAGAAACATACACGTAATTGGATAAAATTTAGATTTCCACATTGCTTGTACGGGGATTCCATCCTAGAACTTTTCATACTGAAACCCATTTCGACCACAGTGGGTTTCAAGCGAAGGATTTCAAGCGGCATCATAATAATAATTTCAGTAAGCGCTCAATTCTGGATATTTAATATATTATCAACACATGAAGAGAAGAATTATATATATATATATAATACATTTGGTTATTTTCGGGGTTCTTTAGAAGACACCAGTAAAGAGGAAAAAGTCGAAACATTTAAGATTTTATTCTTCAGACCATCGTCAGTCACGACACTTCAGACGCCTTATCTCAAACAAAAATGTTTAGGAGGAACAGAGGGTCTACCCAGAGAAAGGTGATTCTTTAGGTCAGAAAGACACGTTAGTACATGTTTGAGAGATTTATATCGGGATAATAGAAGTATATCTAAAAAAAGTACAAAAAAATGCGATTATTTGTGAAGGCATATAAATGCATACACATGCTAATATATTAATGACAGTTACTGTTAGTGCATTATTAAAAAGATTAGAGTTATAAACTTAAAAAATAATATTATAATAAAAATCTATTTGACAATTATCAAGATTTATAATAAATTCGCTATTATAATAGCGTTATTATAACATAAAATCATTTATTTATGAAAGATATGTGTTCGTTCCATCTCTCAAATTTTCTAGCATTTCAAATAATATGACAGCATTCTTGATATATACATACTAAATATATATATATATATATATATATATATATATATATATATATATATATATATATATATATAATATATATATATATATATAAATATATATATATATATATATTTAATATTTTGTGTGTGATAGAGAGACAGTCTACTACGTATACAACACAGATCTCATATTTTAAAAGAATATTTTTCAAAAAACCTATCAATTTCAGAAGTATGTGAATTTCTTTCTGTATCTTTTTCGCTTAGTCTGAAGTCATCGTGCACCATCCATTGCATTTTATTGAAATTGAAAGCTGTTTTTTCCAATCCTGTACGGGTATGTTTATATGCGATTGAAGTATATTTACACATGATAAAAAGAATAAAAAAAATAACCTAGAAGTCTCATCTTCAAATTCCCAGAAATTTAATCAAAATAGAGTCTTATCTATTCTACATTTTTACCCAATGTCACGGAAATTTTTAAATATTTTCTTATTTAGTCGTTTTGAAATGACTGTTCTAGCAGAGAATTATATACATATATAATTATCCCTTGTATATAATTATGTATGTATATTTTTAAGTAAGTGCTTTCAGAAATTATAAAATTTATATATTTATATGGTATATTATAATATTTTTATAGTAAAATTTATGACAGATATATATAGACAACAACAGATCAAGGAGTAACTGTATGGAAGCTTACTGAATTCAACCATTTAATATTTAATTATATTACATGTTTTGTATATATATTATGTTTATCTAAAAAAATAACGCGAGATTAATAACTAAAATTAATTAAATATTTCTAGATCATAAGATAAAAAATAGACACAGTTGCAAGAATAACAGATTTACCCTTAGACTTCAGACGTCCCATGTACTACTGTAAATTTGAAATAAGACATGTAATGATATTTATAATTAGTGTTAAGACCCATCGTCAGAAATATCACTTTTTATTTATTTTACTCTGTCTGTAATATGAAAAGCCTATGACAATTCAAAGAAATGATGATGTCTCACTAATACCTTTATTTATGACTATTGCACAGATTAACAATCAGCATACATTGCGGAGCGTGGGTAGCGTGCACTCTCTAACAAAGAGGGTACATTTTGTCAAAATTCATACAACAACCCTTCCTGAAGCCGGTGTATTTCAATTATTACTCGTCAAGCACTTTTTTATGAAGTTATTAGTGATTAATGAGACTGCATTAAAGAGTGATCTGCGTTTTCTGCTTTTAAACAGTTAAATTATTAACTTCATATTATCAAAAACCCACACACATCACACACACACACACACACACACACACACACACATATATATATATATATATATATATATATATATATATATATATATATATATATATATATATATATATATATATATATATATATATATATATATATATATATATATTATATATATATATATATATATATATATATATTTATATATATATATATATATATATATATATATCTATTATATATATATATATTATATATATATATTAATATATATATATTATATATATATATATATAAATTAAAAAATATTTAAATATATAAATATATATTATATATATATTTTTTTATAAATATTATATTATATATAAATTTTATATTATATATATATATTATATATATATATATATAAAAATATATTATAAATATCTGTGTATTAAGAATGATACATATTAATATATTATAAAAATGTTTATTGTATCTTTTCTCTATAAAATAAAATATAAATAAATCAAGAAAAAATTTAGAATTCTAATATATACATTAAAATGTTTATAAGATTATATGAAACTTTTTAACATTTTAAGTTCTAAATTATTAGCTTTTATGTTTACTATCATTCTGAGAAATTATATTTCAGCATCATTACTTCTCTTAATAAACTTTTCTCCGAAATAGTCAAATACACGAAAAAAAAATTATGAGATAAATATAGTGAATGCAGACCATAACATTTAAAGAATGGTTCTGCTTAGAACATTTGCCACAGTTGGATATTTTTTTTTCCATTTCTGAGACTAGAATCTTCATTTATGAACCATTCAGAAAGTAGTTACATTTTTAGACTTCATTACTATTTTTCGCTATTATTTTATTCATGACCGAACGTTTCACTGTAGTTTATGGAACTGGACTGAAGTACTCAGAAAAATTGTTTCGTTTATTTTATAGATGGACTCAAGAGTTATTTGAAATGATGGGTACTGTTACAAAAATCCCACGGTTTTTATTTCTTTGCTTAATATATATTTATTAGTGTCTTAAAAACCTTTTCTTACACTATTGGGGATATTTGGTTTTATTATGTCTGTTTCTTTAAACTTATATTTTGAAAATGCCCTTATTTTCTTCGTTATCATTTTCAAGCTTATATCATCAATCTTTCAAGAAATGTATTCAGTATTAATATTCTACTGATGTACTTTCTTATGAAAGTCAGCACATGCATACACACCTGTGGACTAAAATTCCAAGACGAATTTAGGTGCAGCTGTTGACTTCGAGTTTTAGTGGGAGCCTCTGCGGAGGAGTTACAGCTCACGGAGTGGCACAAGTGTAACGGTCAAGCAGAGGCAGGGATGTGAGATATGGGGGCAGGGGCTAATAATGTCAACTTTCACCAAAGGGGACATTTTAATAAGCCCACCTGCACGCCCGATGAAGGTGCAGATATGGGACAATTTCGCCAGCAAGTGAATGTTACAGAGAAAAAAGGGCGTTGAACCAAACTGTAAAGGTGTGGAAAGAAAGTGGGAAAAGGACTCGATGTCCGGATTCAAGAGTTGCTGAGCAACCAGATCCCACGAGCAAGCCAGAGAGCCCGGGCCAGCAATCTATTCCCGATCCTGCATGCGTATGATCGGAACGACAGCATAGACGTCCAGCAAAATAACGGCCTATACACCAGTACCGACGTATAGCCTGTTGACATCCCCAGCCTGTTCCCCTGTAATTACTGGAAGTAAACTTAATAATATTCATAATTATTACCTGGGTCTTATAATCTTTTGATAAGGATTACTATTTCAAAAGTATTGTAGGTCATGTAATTGTAAATAATTGTAGGTCATGTTAAAAGCTAACTAAGTGATGTACTAATTTGTAAATATTGTACATAATACAAGTTTTAGTTTAAATATTAGGTATTTTACTTTAATTCCGTAGCGTATATTTTACCATGTTTCCCCTTTGAGAAAAAACACTGGTGTTTGTGTTGTAAGAACATTATAAAACATATTAATTCTATACATGAATTATCACTACAATACCTGAATCAGACTTAACAAAATTTATTCAGGCTGAACATTTAAAATAACTCTGTTAAACTATCTGTAATATTTGCCAAATTGTTATAAAGATATTATTTCAAAGATTAACTTTTGTTTCCAAAATGTTATTTTACAAAAGACAATATCTTATTGTTTCTATTAGAAGGAGCAATATTTTCTTGAAAATACAAAATAAACGCAAGTTTAATAGTTTATTATTTGGTATAATTTACTTAAAACTTTTGTAGAATTTAAAATTTATTTCAGTGATTAATAATATAAATTATTTTATTATGTAATACTATCAACATTTATACCCAATAAATTTTACTTTATCAGAAATCACAATCCAAATTGTACATTTTATTTCGTTATAAATCTATGAACAACTAGTGAAGTTTCAGAGTAATTTTTAAAATCTAAATCCTGCTTTGTTTTATTAATATTAAAATATGTGAACATTTTTGAAGTATATTATATATATGTAGTTGAAATATTTATGAAAAATGTTTTTTTTTTAAATTTTTATGGTTTATTTTGGATAGGTAGAAAATGTTAGTTATTTTTACACATGTAAATCTAATTTACACACTCTTGTAATGATTTTCAAAAACATTATGTGTACGAATTACTGAAAATATTTAATACTGGATTAAACATTAAGTTACTGCTAATGAACACTTTAAAAGAAAGATATTGATCAGATGACTATTATTCATACATACATACATACCTTATATACATGATTATATTTCACTTCATGAGTACTCCTTAAACGTATTCCATTCAATCTCATGTTTTGGTTATTTTGTTGTTTGAGCTATTTGATACTTTGCTTTATTAGAAAATCTTATCATTGTGAAATTTTAACTTCATCACCAACTTCTATTTTTTCAACTTATAGAAAAAGATAAAAAAAAAAGTTTCATGGTTTCTACATGCTCTCCATTTACATTTCAGCGTTATAAATACCAAGACTCTAAAACAACATCATATAAAACCCATTTAAACCAGAAGTATATTGATGGCAGATCAATATTACGATTATCCCACTCAGGATCATTTTAAGGATCACTGGTGGGATCAGTGATCCTCAATGATCCTAGTTCAATGATAAGATTTATAAGAATAAATCTATACCTAATAAAATAGTATTCACATATATCAGGATTTCTGCATGAGATTTATTTCGTAAACCTCTATAGGACAAATGATTTATGTCCCAGTTTCTTATATAAATTCTTTTAAAGTACAGAACTATCAATATTCAGAAGCCAAAAACATCGTTAGACAATACTTATATACCAGAGGTATGTTGAAATAAATGTTTTATGATATTATACAATTTATAAGAACAAGTGTACTGTGAATAAAAATGTAATGTGTAGAGGATTCGTGTAAAAGATAAATATTAGTTTTTTTACCGTATATCATATGTTTCCCGTCCTAAAGATGTATGTATAAGCTCTAGCAATCTATGCAATTTTTCACTTGAAGGATATAGAGCACTGGAGTAGATAGAATAATGACGCATATTTTTTCTTAGATTTCGTAATTAAATTTCTTTTAGAATATTTATAGTAGATAAAGGTATGAAGTAGAGATTAATTAAAATGGTTATCAAATGTAATAAAAATAGTTTATTAAAAGCTTTAAAGGAAATTTTAATAATTCGTTTATGTGGGTTCCAATTCATTGATATCATTCTCAAATATCCACGAACAGTGATATGCAGAGTGTACCTTTTGCTTTTCGGTGCTCGCACATCACGGGAGGATATCATACCCATGGAATCAAGCACACGTTAAAGTAGATACAATACATGTTCAGGTGAAATATGAAGGCTAGGAATATTCACGACTCACATTTAAGAACCATTAAAATTACAGAAATACATCGAGCTGCATTAGCTCGAAACCATAGCCTCACCAACTCCAGTGAGTATCTGATAGTCTATTATCTCTCAGCTTATGGCGCCGCTTCTGGTGGTTACAATCAATGTCCTACGTAAACTGCTAGCATTTCGAGAAGACCATGGAGTATGCGCTAGCGTTGCCACAGCTTAATAGTAGCTTCCGTAAACTCACGTTCACCCAAATACAATGATAGAGCTGGTACTGATATTTGAAGTCAATGTTTTTGGTTCCTGAATTTTCCTCTTAATTCTTTGGATTCATCGTGGCTGAGATCACTGAATCCCAGAAACCCTTCCAAAAACCATCATAGAAAATATATCCCTCTCCCTATAGAGGTGTGACGGCTGATGTGAGCAGATTACATTGATAACAATGCATATATGATTCTATTTACCTTCGGAGCCCCTCCCCTTTCCCGCAAGTGTTTATAACGCTGTGAGAACCAACACATTGCTCTGTTACATTAAAAAAATATTGCCTTTCTTTCCGATTTTGAATAAATCCCTCATTTTTTGCTCGTCTTGTAAAATGGTAGTTTATTATCAGTATTCCAGACAAGCGCTTAAAAATTGTATGTTGATTTCATTTCTTATTAAATCCCTTAGAATACTGATAGGAAACTAAGTGTACCTAACCACGAAAGAGTGTTAAAAAGAAGACTGCAGTGGGTTGATCCCTTTTGAGAGACAGGATGCAAAGTGTTTTTCTACATTGATTGGTGAAGAAAAACCTGGGGATTAGAAATATTTACAAAATTTCGACTACTGGGTTGAAAAGAAGATAACATTTGCAATTTCAGTGTCTAGATCTTGAAGAGTTACATCTTCATTAATTCGGATTTCTAATATCTCCGTTTCTGAAATTTTAATGTTTTTGCCATATCTACATTCTGAAAATCGATAAGTGATATTCATACCTTAAATTGTAATTTGATTTCATTTCTAATTAAATTCCTTAGAATACTGATAGGAAAAGGAGTGTAACCAACCATGAAACAGTGCCAAAAATAAGACTGCGGTAGGTTGCTCACTTTTGAGAGACAGAATCCAACTTGTTTTCCTAGATTGATGGATGAACAAAAACTAGGGGGTGAGAAATATTTACAAAATGTTGACTATTGGGATGGGAAGTAGATGATATTTGATACTTCATTGTCTAGACCTTAAAGAGCTACATCTTCATTAAACTGGACATCTAAGATCTCCGTTACTAAATTTAAAGTTTTTGCTATATCTACATTCAAAATCCCAATAAGGGATATTCATACCTTAAATTTTCTAGAATTGCTCTGAAAATAAACGTGAATTGGAACCATCTATATATAACCGTATATCTATTGGAACCGTCAATAATAAGAGGGATTATGTGTATATATATCTAATGCATTTTTACATGATAACAACAAGATATAAAAATCAGATAGCTTAGTAAAATGTTTATTCATAAAAACCTTAGGAATTGTTAATGTATTTGTTTGATTTCTAGAATTGTAGTTCACCATCCCCCCTCGACTATTGTAATGTCCCTATTTTTCTATGAATATTCACTATCGCACCATATTGTGCCTTCAGTGCCCTCTGGTGCAAGTTTCACCCTAGTTGAGAGATTATGATTTTGATTTGTTGAAGTAAATGCTGCCAATAGAAATACAATCATATCAATCAGGATCTTTTTATAAGTTCAAGAAATTAATTCACTACAGGAAATTACACGCTTTCCTTCCTAAAGTTGCATAAATAAAGAACTTCAGTTGCCTACGTGATTAGGTTCCCCAACTAAAGGACTTAAAGCACTGTTGCACTCAGACATTCCAGACTAATGATGCGTATTTCTTCATTTGTTTCCCTTCTTATAAGAAAATGTTTTGTTTACAACTCTTTCTGACACATTCATTTTCATTTCGGTTTTATGATGTTCAAGTAGGAATTTTGTGGTTTTCTCATTTTGCCATATTTCAACATATTATCATCCTATGTGGAGCAGTGGCATTAATTTGGGTTATCAGGGTGACGGAGCTTGACGCCATAAATATAGTTTACGAAAAAAATCTTTCTTACCAGATAAATACTACTAATTGTGAAAATTTGATTTTTTAATTTAATTGTGTTACAATTCACAACTAAATTGTTTATATATTCTTTAAAACTTTTTTTTGCTGAAATGTTTTGGTAAAGGGCAAGTTAATCAACGATTAAGTTCATAAATAGTTAGGTAATTTAGATTCTGAAAACATATAAACATGCTTTTCTATTGAAACTGTCATATTCTGGAACATTTTCAAGGTATTTACCACTAATTGCATTCTATAAACAAATTGACATAAATTTGAAGAAATTTTCCCCTTTCGCATCTTGAGGAATAGTTTCACATTTCTCTAAATTTATGTTATTATTTAGACTTCAATCTAAACAAAGTAAATATAAATAGAATTTACCGGTTTTTTAGATTACATAACTACGATATGGCTGTAAGCGAAAGAATAATTATGACAAATTTTTCCTGTACAGTCATTTTAAAAAATTTCTAGACATACTTATAAATAATCCACATACAATAATATATAGAAAAAGTTAATATTTTAAAAATATATTTTTTAAACTTTTTAATAAAATCAAGCCTTTTAAAACCATTAAAGTGTATATCTTTTTATGACCTCTTAATTTATATGTATGAAATCCAAAGAATGTACTACTTCTAACTCTTCTATTTGTTGTTTTTCATGTATTTCTTAAAAAGACTTTTTAATTTATACCATATAAATATATTAAAGATTTATACTAATAAATCGTGTTTCTTCAAATTCTTATTATTAAAAAAAATTAACGAGAAAATTTAACAGAACTACGTCGTACTCTTCGTAAAAGGAAAATAAATGTAAATGTACCATAACAGCATCCAATAATAAAGCAGACAGTTGAAAGACAATATTTAGGTCAGAATGTAGATATGACAGTAAAAATGCTATCCTAGATAACTTTTAACAGAAAATATTTTCAACCAGACTGTTTATTTTGCAGCCTCCTGAGTTTTACCTTTGTTTTGTATACAGTTTAATTTTTTGTGATCTGGGGACAATATCTCATAAACATAGCCAAAATTGTTTTAATATTTTAGCTTTTTGCCAATCAAAGACTTCAACTTCCCCGATCCAATAGCTTGGTAGCTTTTTATGACTTTTATAAATGTGTGTCAGCATTCAAAACTCCTAAACATAAAAAACTGTTTTCTAAGTATAAAACTTTTTCCATTACATTAAAATTCTTTTTGCATATTATTTTTCAACAAACTCTTCCCAATGCTCTCTCATTGTTTATTTTATTGTTGTTTATGAAATACTGTATAGTTTTTGTTTGAACTGTAGTTTTTTATGAAGCAAAATACTGTTAATTTACGTGCTAAAAAGAACACTTCATATAGTTCTAAAACTATATTAATTACTTTATTGTACACAGATAGATTTTAACTTTAACGATTATTTATGTGTAAAAAGTTATAAATATTAATTTGGAAAAGATAAAATTTTCGGGTGCTTATTAATACAGAGTATTTTTTTCTTATTTAAAAAGTACTTTTCTAAAGCAATTTGTTGTCTTTAAGATAAGTAATTTTCTAATTTCCTATAATTTGATTTTTCAAGAATTGATTCCATAACATGTTCATACTGTGTCTTGAAGTTTCAAAATCTTGGAAATTTAAAAATATGAAAATAACTATTCAATGATAATTTCATCTTTTAATATTTTTCATCGTTTAAGACAATATAATGAATTATTTCAATGCAGAAAAAAAATCAACGTACTTAATTATTTAAGTACAAACTCTACTCTTCCTTCTATTTCGCTGATTAGTCAGACTGCAGTAATCTTTGGAATGAAATCTACTTTTCAATATGATAAGTACATTCTCAGAAGAAAGATTTAATACACTTACTATAATCAAACTTGAATTTTTTTCTACACTTTGCTTCTGTATTAATCTGTTTTCTCTAATTCTCATTAGAACATGACCTGTTTCAAAACCTAATAACAAAGCTGTATGTCAAGTCTCTCAATTTTTTAAATTATATTTTTTAAAATCGAGGTTTAATAATTTAAACGTCTTTCTAAAATGCATTCACAGATACATTTCTATGTAAATTGGACAATACATGATATAGTGGGAATTTAAATTTTATGAATTTCAATATTAAAAGAACCATTTTTTTAAGTCAAAGAAAAACTCATATATCAAGCATTAAAAATATTTATTTTAATGTGGCAAGAGACGTTTAATTTCAATTTTTTAATTTATAATTTTAATCTATATTTTTAATAATGAGAGTAAATAATGTCACGATATTTCTCAAAAATTTTTCTGCTCCACAGCATACTAACCAAATGCTTTTATGTTCTCATTCAATCTTTACAATTTATATAAGAACGTAACTTTATCAATTTTAATTTATTACATGCAATTTATATAAGGGAATAATTTAAAATTATATAAAGTTTTATTAATAGTGTACGATATTTTCTTCATTACATGCTATGTAATTTTGGAAGATAGTTTGCAATTTTCCTAAATTAGTATTCACTTTTATAAGAAACACATTAATAAAGCATTTCCGAAATATTAAATAAGAAATACATATAAAAGTACATAGTACATTTTGAAATTAATAAATCAATACAAAAATCGTCTACCTCGAAAATGTTTTTTAAAGTTTCAAATAAATGTGTATGTCAAAATACAAGTTTCAGTTCAGTAAAATAATATATTTTGATAATGAAATGATTATTACCTAACTAGATGTTTTGAGACCAAAAACTCAAACTAATATTTGTGATTAAAATCTGCCATTTTAAAATGAATTGTTCCCTTAAAACATTTATAGTTTGGTCTACACTCACGAGTGAAAACATTATGACCACCTCTACATTTTGCAATGAACTAGCTTGGATGACGTGGAAGACACGTGATCAGCTGGAAGTGATATTTAACTGCTACTGGAGAGGCTGTGGATCTAAGCGATTTTGATAGAGGGCAGATTGCAATGGCTTGAAGGCTCGAAACAAGTATTTCCGAAACTGCACGACTCATGGGTTATTCGAGATTTATAGCTGTTAATACTTATGCAAAGCGGATGAATGACGGTGAAACCAGCAGTAGACGACATGGTGTTGGACGTCCACATGCTATCAAAGAAAAGGGTCTTCGGAGACTGTCTCGCATAGTGAGGCAAAACCGGAGCCAGACAGAGGCTCAGCTGACAACAAAATACAATGCAGGGCCAAATATCGGAGCACACTGTTGCATATGGGGATACGTAGCAAACGTTCCCCTCGTCATGGCCAACTGCGCCTACGCTGAGCCCGGGAACATCCCGACTGGTCTATGGTTCAATGGGAGAGAGTTGTTTGGTCAGATGAACACGGTTTGTCATTCACCGTGCCAGGATAAGCCGCATGCTAGGTGAACAGCTGATCCCTCAATGTACAGTAGGTCATACACAGCTTGGTGGTGGCGGTACTATACTTTGGGGGAAGTTTTCTTGGAACCCGTGGTCTCTGAGACCCTTGATTGTGGTGGTAGAGCAGACCATGAATGCTACAGGGTATCTGAACATCGCTGCGGACCATTTGCACACTTACATGGCATCTGTGTTTCCAGATGGAAATGGAATATTCCAACAGGACAACGCCCTGTGTCACAAGGCTAAAATTGTGTTGGAGTGGTTCCAGGAACACGATGCTAAATTCCAGTTAATGTCCTGGCCGCCTAACTCACCGGATCTCAATTCGATGGACCACCGATTCACAATATCCCGCATTTGCCTAACCGCTGCTTTAACATTTGGTACAATCTGTCTCCGGACATTTACCAAGGACTTGTGGCATCCATGCCAAGGTAGGTTGAAGCTGTGTTGAGCTCCAAAGGTGTGCCAACTCGTTATTGACAGGTGTTTATAATGTTTTGGCTCTTAAGTGTAGTTTTACTTCAGTGAGTATGTGTACATGTTATTGTTAATGTGATAAATCCAAAACATGATAGTATAACTAAATATTGCATGAATTAACTAAACAAGTCAGTTAGAGTATATAAAATTCTTGAACTCTACACGTTAGTCAGGTAACCTATATCATAACGAATACTTGGTCAATTAAAGTATGAAATACGGTATTTGTAAATTAATATTCTCTTACTTTTTTGTTTGAAAAAGTTATCTTTAATTTTTTTTTTTTAAGCACGGGATTTTTTTCAAAGCATGTGTTTTTAATAATATTTAAATATAACTCTTTCTGCAACATATTCTTTTTTCCCCTTATGTTTCACTAATGTTAGCAATATCTGCATTAATAAAGTCTGTCATAAGCTTTTTCTTATTATTTATCAATTAATCAACCGCAATATGTATAAAATGTATTTTATACAAGATTTTAGCTATTTAAGATATTTTATTTTTCATTTAAACGGTCTATTATTAGTTATTTCATAGAATATCTAGGTGAATTACGAAATGGTTCATCTGTTATATACTTTAACTGATTTGTTTAGTTATTTTTTTAAATACCTAGTTATTGTATGAAATAGCTGAATTATCAGTTTTAACGGCAAAATATATATTTTCTTATCTTTAACTTAAAATTTTACATAAACGCTTTGTAAATCCTACAGTTTCTTAAAATTCTCTGCATACCTACTCATTAAATAAATTTAAAAAAAAAAGAAATATCTACTGATATTACCATCACAGAAACACGCGTATTGTATTATTTCATTTTTTTAATTTTAAAGAATATTTTAAGAAAAATTCTTTTTTGAGAATTTTATATCCCAAAACCTCTTAACATAGCTTGAAAACTCCTCGAAGGCTTTTAGTAGAGGAAAGTCATCTGAGATTAAATTTTCGGTGGCTTCAAAAGCCCCGGAAAATTAGTTTTTCCTGCGCAGCATTTTTTATGAATGGAAACATAAATATTAAATCCGGAAATGGACAGTTACTCTGATTGCTGTCCTCGAAAAAAAATTACATATATAAATTCTATACCACCCGTTTTTAATGTGCACTTCTTGATGCTAATGCATAGTGGGTGTGGCAGGAATCGTAATTGAAAGCTAAACCGCTTCATACAAATTAACATCATTAGGATTATGGCGTCAATTTGGTTCTTGAGTTTTATGGCTTTTTGAGTGAGACGTCACGCGCCACTTTTGCAATTTGCACATCTCACGTTTGTTTTTTGTTTTATATCGTAATAAACAGCCAGTTTAAAAGGAAATCGTGGCGTAACTGTGTAAATTACAAGGGTGAATAAATTTCTAGGAAGAATGGGTTGGCGTAAATAATTTAAGCGTTAATTTTACTATCTATATAAAATAATCTTTTTTCTTGATAGCATATTTTTCGTCTCAAATAATTACTGTTTGTACGAGAGTCCCCGACATTTATTATTTTTGAGGCAATACCTCGAACCAGATTGTTCAAACTCGCTTATGTTAAGTTTCTTATGTTATAAGAATATTATTTTTAAAATTGCTAACTCTGGTGGCACTTTAAAGATTTATTTTCGTTAAAATCAGTTGACATCAATTATTTTGACTTGTTATATTATACAAATAGAGTAAATTTTAGGATATATCAAATTTTTAAGGAACATATTTGAATAAAAGTATCAATAAATACTTCTCTCTTACTGTATTTGCTAATTATTCCAGAAATTTCTTTTATCTCTTATACAATAAAATTATTCTAAATCCTTCAAATTATTTTATACTGAGAAAGAAACAAACCTATGTATTTTCAACAACTGTATAAATAGTGAGTTTGCTTTTAATCACTAAGGTTTACGTTTTTGCTTCAAGACGCTTAATGAAACGGTAACCTATTGCTTAAGCGAATTCCAAATGACTACACACATCCATGCCAGAAGTTGGGTATGAACCCACAAACTAGTACACTAAAGAGCGTCGCATGACTGAATTGACCGATTATATAGAGAGAAGGGTATTGGGTATTTAATACATATGTTTAAATTGAATATATTTTACTCAAAAATCTTAGGTCGATTTATTATATTAACAACAATATATTAGTTTTATTCAGATGTTCTTAAAAATAATCTTTAATTCTTCCTTTCAACTGGTATTTTGTTACCTATATACACTGTCAAAATATAAGGCTAAAGATTCAAAAATGAGATATTTCAAAAACGTAGCATTAATGCAGAGAGATTTCGTATAGTAATATCTCATGCTGTATGACAGGCAGTAGAAATTTAAAAAAGATACATAGTTCTTTAATTCAAATGAGAGCAACATTAGTTATACGACATGACTATTTATTGCTTTGTCGAAAAACATAAGTGGCTCTATGTCACAGCTATATGATCACCATATCAAGATTTTATACTGTTAATGAAGGTAAAGAACAATGATTGTAGCAGTAAGATCCATTCTTCCGAAAGCTCCGATTTAACGCCTGGTGGGTTCTTGGAGGAGGGATGTCAACATTCATTTACACTTCCTAGATTATTAAAGTTGTGTGTGAGATTGACGTTTCGAGAACTCGCTTCTCCTACCATACGGTGAATACTCTCTTCTTTCAAATAATCATCAACATGTGTAACTCTGGGTGGTTTCTATCTCTTTAGTTGTTCTAGGCCATACAAACTAATTGTTCTCAATAATATCCTCAAATTATCCACATGTAGGGTTCGAAAATATCCTTTCTATAATTTTTTGTTCTCCCTGTACCGACAGAGAAAATATAGAGGTTGTATATAAGACCAACAATTATCCCTCCCCATACAATAATGCCAGTACCACCAAAGTGATATATTTCTCCTATATTTGCAAAACAAATATCTCTAGATGAAAATTGAATGATAATCGTTTTCTTAAAATCTCTACTTGTCAATGAAGAGAACATGGTATCAATCTCCCCCCCCCCTGTCCAATAAATTGTGTTCACGACTTCAAGTTAGACAGGCTTTTTCTGTAACTGAATAAAGGGGATGTACACTACTAGTCTCCATTTACAAAAGTCAGCAGTTTCCTGATATCATGCCTCCTGGGGGAGCATTGAGGTTTTGAGACCCCTACTCAACAGTCATATTGTTATGGCATTTATTTAAAGTCACGGAGCAAACCTTCAAAGCTGTTGTGTTGTGGGTTACATGTATAATCATTCTAGTAATAGTACCTGTTTTCTGAAATTGCTGCCATAATCTAAAGACTACATTTGTAGCTGATAAGCTATTTGGTTTTTCCAGCCTTTACATAACCAAACGCTCTCTATCTCAATGCACTGTTTACACGGATCCGTGTAATTATTCTAACTGCAATCTGTGCTGTTCATATTGGTTTCTTTAAAAACAACAATCCCACACATAAGTTTGGTAGTTTAAGTAAACTTCCCCTTTTCAACTTCATATTGAACTTGCGTTTTTGAAGCATCCACTTCACTAATAATTAGAAATTACTAGTATGGAATGCAACTGCTTAACAAATTAAACTAGTATCACTAGTTTTTAACAATAGTAGATATTTCTATTGACTGCAAAAAGATGAGTTTTAAGTTGAATTTTAGACATCAATAAAGAATTAAATATAGTGTGAAGAATTAAATATAAATCACAACTGTGTGTGTCATGATAATTATTCGATAAAATTATTTTATTCTGAAATATTAAAATACGGATAATAGAGAAACCCATGCTTTCAGGAGCACAAAAAAAATGTATCACATTCATTGTAGAAATTTCTTTGACAAATGTAATTAATAACACTATATCATTATACTTACATTACACACTTATAATATATCTTATATATTAATATTTTATAAATTAGTATTATTAATATAAATATATCTTATATATTAGACACTTAAAATCTATACATAATTTATTTACTAGAAATATCATGTTTTAAATTGGAAATGTGTAAAAAAAATACTAAGTTTTCAATATTAAAAACTGAAATTTCACAATAGACGAACAATAATTACATAATTTTATGATTATCTAGCTATTATATTTTTCCCGATCAAAGAGAAGAATTATGAGCAAAATTTTAAAATCAAATCGAAGTATCCAGCTATCTGAATAATTTGGTAGCAAAAACATAACAATCTGTACATTTTACCCATATAATTTGGGACGAATGGAGTTCAAATTCTGTTTCTCGGGATGCAGAATATTGGTAGGAAACAATTAAACTAATTTTTAAATATGAATAAAAAAATCATAAAAATAATGAATTACATACCCTTGCTTATATTATAATAGATAATCAAGAAACCCTCTACATGTGGTGGTATTTTATTTTAAATAGGATTTAAAATACGTATAAAGCCTGCCTATGCACGTTTTGAAGAAGAATGGTAATATATAAAAGTAGTTGAAAAGGTAAATTTCTAATAATAATGGAAGGTTTGTAACATTTTCTACCTTTTTTTTTCACCATATCTGTTTCAGGAAAATGTTTCAAAATCATATCTTTTATGTTACAAACACTATCACATTTATTCATTTCAAACTTTGCAATTTAAAAGTTTAATTATAAAAAGAGGGGAAAGAAAACTATCAATTTTAATTTATTTAACACTTTAAAACTTTTCAACCATTATGATTTTTGTTGTACAGAGAATATTTTTATACACACAAACTATGTTTAAAAATAAACTCTCGGTTTTTATTTTATGATAGATTTATGAATAATATTTTGATTTTTTTTAAATCGATACAAGTTATGTATTTATATTTATGTTTCTGAATTAAATATTTTTGAAGAATATTATTCATAGATTATAGTTTAAATCATACAGTTAAAGTTATTATCATATGAAAATAAATAAGGCAATAATATATTCTAAAAGTATCATTCCATCTACAAGATAAGAAAAAATATTTCAATCAATAATATACGGTATAGTATTTTTTTAAAATGCAGTTTCAGACTAAAACGAGAAATACTTGGATTAGATTTGCTGAAAATTAACAACCATTTATAATGTATTCATGCAAAATTTTAGAATTCTCGAACAATTTATTTTTTTAGTTCCGTTTTATGAAAAGTAATAGTTAAAGAGAAAGAAAGTGTTATAAAAAAGAAATTTATATGACGTACATGGCATATGCTGATTACCATTAATAATATGCTAGAGAATTATGAATGCTCTGCATGATTTTTGAGTGGTTTAATAATCTCTTTAAGAAGCCATCATTATGCATAACCATGGGATATAGACGAAAATGAAGAAAATTTGGAAAGTATTTTCTAAAATGCAGTTCTGAAAGTCTTTTTAGACTATATCAACAAAATGGCCTTTTCTCATTTTTTTTCGTTAAAGCCCTAGACATATTAAGTATAACATTATTTTAGAGAATTATTACGAATATCTGAAACTGAGATAATTTTTTTGATCGAATGGTTCATTTATGAAAAATGAATATTTTTATATTTTTACATTTTTGATATTTCTTAGACACTTTCGTTGGTCTAGTTTCAGTGGATTATTTTTAAAATTTAGAATTAGTTCTTTAATGTGGAGTTTGATTGGATTTGTTTCAGTTTATAAAAGTGAAAATGTATAAATTCACTTTTCTTTATTGTAAGCATCGCGTCCGTCTCTGTTGGGGTTCAATAAGACCATTGATTAAAGCGAAATTTTGTTCATTGTAAGACACCGAACATTTCAAAACGCAGATCAATTGAAAAACGGCAGTATTGTACCAGTAATGGTCGTTTTGACGCACGGACGATTAGAGGTGTCAAGTGTGCCGTTTTTGTCAATGCAACGTCAAAGAAAAGAAAGTGTGCTTTGTATGACCGCGTCGCCTGGTCTCAAAAGGGCGTTTCGGTTACTCCAAGGACAAAGGTCAAAGGGGAGGTTGTCGATCTCCCCTAAAACCGAAGTTTCCTGTTGGAAAAGAAGAAACGGGAGGGGACTCCCAGCTGAACTTTAACCTTTTAAGGACAGGTGGTTGATATTTCAACCAAGTGGATTACGAATCAAAAGTACGGACCTAGTCAATATATGCAGCAAGCCTTTTCTTCTCCTATGTTTCACTGTTCTTCTTGGCTCATAGTTCATAATGGATATGGCAGCGTCGTTCTTATTATTAATTTTAATTATTAGTCCTACTTTCGTAAGAATACTTTAACAAACTGATCGAATGGACTAACTTAACAAAATCTCGTCTTAATCTACACGGATATGGGGAAAACTCTCGTCGTGAAAAGGTTAAGATGAGCAGGTTGTCTAGAGTAATCGCTTCTTTGGACGACTTTCCTTATACACTTTAATATTTCTTTAAATGTTTTTTGTTAAATAAATGAACAGTTGTTAAGTTTGAAATCATCTACAGCTGATTATTTCGCCTCCATACCTGCTCCTTATACTAGACCCATGCAAAATCATATCCAGATGATTAGGGTATGACTTAAAATCGGAAGTAGAAACATCGCAAACCGCTCGGCGAGGCTAACATTTATATTACGCTATAAATTTTAGGAAGAAGTTTTATTTCTTTTTAACTTTGTATTCTCATATATAAGCTTTATTATTTTTTATTATTTAAAGAATGACTGTAATACATTTAATTTCTTTTATGAATCTTAGTATAAGAGGTACGTTAACCAGAGATTAGTTGCGTTTAGTTGTAGAATTAAAGTGCTCACGTATTGGGCGATTTGAAGCCAATAACAGTTACCTGGCAGAAAATTAATTTTTAATGAAGTTATTAGAATAAAGTTACATAAATAGGTACCACTATTCGTATCAAACATAATTTCTGATAGGGGCTTCCATTGAACTCGATATTAGGAAAGAAACTAAAAAAAATCTAACTACTTGCGAAATTGTCGAATTTATCAATATCATACGTAAATAAATATAAAATAGTGTAATTTCTTATGGCTATACTTAATATCAGTTCAAACGTTCAAGATAAATTTTAATTAATCATCCTATTGTGATATGTTTATCCGCCTAAATTTAAATTAAATATTGTTAAAAAGAGTCTTTATCCTAAACCGATTTATAGTTGCTGTATCTCAAAAATTTCAACAAACATGTAATCTACAAAGAGGAAGGAGTCTTAAACAAAAATATGTTAACAATAATTTTAAAAAAATCTTATATCTATAGTTACATTTGTGTATTACTATATTTTATATTTTAACTATATTTTAACTGATTTATTTATGAGACTATTTGCCGTAGATTAATTTTATTATTAACGAATATTTAACAAATTTCATTATATTTGAGTAGCATTTCATGCATTATTTTTTATATATCAGACTTCGATAACATTAAGTTTACATGAATATCTGGAAATTTTAAAAATGGATGCAAGATTGATCATACTTAATAAATATAGGGTACAACTCAGAGATTAAACTTCTTTTTAATGTTTCTTTAATTTGTACGGATATATTGAAATTTTGCAATTTAGTAACAATGGCGGTAAATTAATAAATACTCATATATTCATTGGTTAATCAGAAATCCATCCAAATATATCAATTATTTGAATTTTTATAAAGCTTAACTTTATCTTTATCATTCATGGTTCATAAATAATTCTGTTATTTTTATGAAAAATTAGTCTCCTTAAAATATATCAGAAATATAGCATATTTTATTTTTCGTATTTAATCATATGAACTATACGCTGTCTGAGACTTTCCAGACATAAGAATATACAGTTCCAAGCAGTAATGAAATCATTATATTTAGAAGGCATATGCTTTATTGAAACGAATGCATTTGATTTCTGCAAGCATTTATCTTCCAAAGTTCCCTAAGAGAGAAGATACCTTATAAGAAAAAAATCATTCTAAGATAAAATTTCTCTTTGGGGGAAGAGATGTCTGATAGGAAAATAAAGACACGCTAGCGGAAGATGTCTATTGGGACATTAAATCAAACGGATTCAAATCTGACTTTGATTTTGGTTCTCCAAATTCCTTGAAACCGGAACTGGAATCTTTTGATCAGAGATTTTTGTTTTAACAGCGAAAACTTTTGACTAAAACATTTCTTTTGCTCAGAAGTTTTTTTTCTCTTCCTCGTCTAGTCTCCTCTTACTCTTTACAAGAAGCAAGGATTGTAAGGAAAGCATTTATTTTAAGTTATCCTGTTTCTGATGTACCCTTTAGATTTCATTTATCTTCAAATACTACGAGAAAACGATAAATCACACCATTTCTAAAATCTGTAGTTCAAGCTATTACGAAAATATCCATTCTAAAACATTTAAGAAAAATTTTCGAAGCTGGAATATTAAATACCTTCCAATGGAGCAGATGTAGAAAATTAGAAACTCTTCTCATTAGTCTCAGTAAATTACTTTTAAAGCAGATAAGAAAAGAAGTAATAAAGTCTTCTTACGCTAGAATTTTATGTATTTTTTTTCTTCTCTAAAGTATATTGAAAGCAATCAGTCACATTTAGCGATGGTGGCAGATGGTGGAAAATCCTCGACGAAAAATTGCTCTTTAGTTTTAAAAATCAGAGTCGATTTCTTTCGGGAGGTTGTTGATTTTCAATGCTATAAAGATATATATTTTTTTGAGATTCTTTAGTTTATGAAGACATTGATAAAAACTATTAATTTGGATCATTTCATTGTGGCTAATAATATAAAACAATTAAGTTCAAAAAAAAATTTTTATGTTTAGAAACAAGGAATATTTGTTAAAACACAATTTTTAATGAAATAAACTAAAATTTTCGGCTCAACAATCCCTAGTGGGCCAGGGCTTACGGTGTCAATCTCCGTTTACGTGACCAAGGACCCTTAGTTTCGAAGCGTATGTTCCGGTTAGGTGGTCAATCTTACGCGGAACCCCTAACATTTAGTTATCAAGCAAGCTTGTTCCTCAGTTCATCTACCCACTGAAGGAATGAAAGGCTGATTCAACCTTGCCCTTCCCGGGGATCGAACCTCGGACCTGTGCCGTGAGAGCTCGAAGCTGTACCCCAACGCCGCTGCACTTCTTTTAGTAGAATAGATTATTTTATTTTACACCTTTTACTCGGTTATCACAGGTAGGCATAAGTTAACTGACATTATTCTACAAAACCTTATTCTACAAAATACTGTGATTTTTGTAGAATAATGTCATTTTAAATGTCTTAATAAAAATGATAGAAATATTTCACATTTTATGAACATATAAAAATGTCTAGTAGTTTATATTGTACCCTTGTCTTATTAAGTTTTTCAATATTATTTAAAAAATATATATATTTACTCAAGCGTTAATCTTAATTGTTATTTATATTAAGCTTAATATTTAGCTACCTTACTTTAGTTTAAGAAGCTTTTAAAAGGAAAAAAATAATCATGTATACTTCAATGAGTATTTGAATTATTTTTCCATGGAAATATAAAGTTATATCTAGTTAAAATATGAATTATTCATTTTTTCTCTAAAATGTAGATTTATTTGGTAAACATTCAATTTTTTCTTCAAACATTACAATGATCAATTTCTAAATTATGCTGATTCTTTCACACAATAATAAGAAAACGCAGTCTTTATGAATTTCATATAAGCTATTAGAGAACACAAATAGAGATGAATAATAATTTTTTATTCTCTTTATATTTCTTTTATTTTTTCCATTAACATTTAAACTGTTCCCTTTATACGAAAGTAAACACCATAAATTATATTATATGTTTAAAAACGACAGTTTTGATACAAAGTTAGAGTTAGTAAAAAACGTTAATAGATCTATAATTTAAAAAAACAAAAATCATAATCTTTGTTGCAAACATTTTCTTTAAAGTTGAAAGTTTTAGAGAATTACATCGAATTTCATTATTTTTTCATTCATTTCCTGTTCTAAAGATTCAGTATTTTGGTTTGTATTTTAATTTTTAAGTAAGAAAAATATATACTTTAATTCTTAGTTTTGTATGTTTACTATTTTTGTTTATTTAAGTTTTATTTTTAGATTAAGGCATTGAATTGTTATAATTTCTATTTTTATTGTTACAATAATACTCTATTTGTTTTTATAACAAAACAAAGCAAAGTGGACTATGAATTAAAATTGGGTAGTATAGCATTTATAGAGTCACAAAAGGGAAAAAAATATTAAATTTTCAAAAATTATCCATTTTTATATTTTTTCAGTAAATATTTAAGTTTGCTCTTTTATTTGCATTTTTACCTTTATTTTGATATTACTTTACTTCCAACCTTTATATTTAGCAGTAAAGTACAAGAATATTTGAAAATTTTCTTTTAACAAGTTCGTTTTTTTAATAGGATAATTACTATTACATTTTATAAGCAACTCAATCGTTATTTGCTGATTATTTTTTTAATCTTTAGTACTTTACATTATAGTCTTATACTTTAGAAGAATACTATTTTTACTAATATATTTAAATCCTATGTTTAAACAAATTCATTTACTTTAATGTCTGTAAACACATAAAACAACTAAATATATAGAAAATTCAACAAAATAATTTTGTTTAAGTCTACTATACCTTTGAATTTTAAACCAATCAACTTACTTTACTTTAAAGTTTAAATTTAATATCTACATGTGACGTTGCAGTCACAGAAAATTCTACCAATCGTTATCTTGCACTCTGTTTTAAAATGTAAAATCTACTGTTTTCTTTTGAAGATAATTTTTTAATCTCTATAAGTGAATTTAAGAAACAAAGACCAGATACAAGTTTTCAGAAATTTACTCAAAACTGAATTTTTACATCAATTCAATTACTTTAATCTCGATACTTGAAATATAACTTGAAATATACTTATAAATATTCATAGAATTCCACAACACAACAATTTACTTAATATAATAGTTTCAGTCAATTTATATTCTCCTTTATTTTAATTAATATATTTATATCTCTATTTTGAGCTAAAATACAGAAAATTGTGCAAAACATCTATTTGCTACTTTGCTTTGGAATTCATTAAAATCAATTAAGTTCTCTTTCTTAGGACTCTTTCTTACCAAAGTCGTTTAAAGGCTAACCGCGATTAATCTCTGTTTAAATGGAGAATTGTGTCCCACCATTGGTTTCATGGTGGGTTGATCGTGGTTAGACTTTAGTGAGATCGGCCGTTATAGTGCATGGATAACCGTTATAACCAATGTTCAAAATACGGCCGTGTATGAAACTTTTTTCTTAAAATACCCAATTTTATCAAAGTTTTATCTCCGAAACATGGTGTAAAAATTGGAAGGTATACGATACCCCAGAAGGGGATCATTTGATAGAGTAGGGTTCTGTTCTCAAAGAGAAAATGCATTTTTTAGGACTGAGGTAGCCCAATGGTTAGTGTACGGTGTATAATCCCGAAGTGTCCAATTTGAGTCTAGAATTAAACAATTCTCTGTACACCTCTAGACGGTGAAGGATAAATATTTTTATCTAGGTGCTCTCTCACAGAAAGCTTGAGAAACTGGATAGTTCTACGAAATCAGGAGTAAACTCCCCCTCCACCACACAAACACTCGAAGTATCTTTACGGTGGACTAAAGTAGAACTTCATTCTGTTTGCCAACACCTTTATGGTGCCTTGACCAACTGAAGTCCAATGGTTGTCTATTCGTTGATTATAAAAGAATAACCACTTAATCTAATAATAGGACAAAAATGGCTAACTCAGTGCCAATGTAAAAATAGTTTGGGTCAACTGAACACCAATATACTGTTTGGATAAGCCATCTTGAAGCCAATAATTTCAAAAGCTTCTTCACAGTAACTGTTCAACTGCATCTCCATTTTCTCTGATTTTGAAGAAAAATATCATTTCTAAGTAGCTGAGAATCATTACCGTAGTAACGCAGAAAAATGTTATGTAAGGTACAGTGAGCCACAAAGCATGCACAAGAGCTATAATTATGGTTACTTTTTAAGGAAATGCTTATTTCTCTCCAAGCTTGGTAAATATCATTAGCACTAAAGAAGGGGGTTGGCACACAACGTTCTTGTGTGCCGCTGGTTCTACACATGCGCAGAGCTCCAGGTAGATTGATTTTGTGTTTCCAATGGTATACTGATATTTATGTAAGAGGCATAAACAGGAATATTTCTATATTAAGCAAATGAAAACTAACATTTGAATACTTTAGTTGCAAACAAAATATTTTGCTAATTAAAGGCCATCATTTTAATTTCCTGTTTCAAACTTACAACCAACCAAAAGAAGAACTACCATATTGTAGCCAACGGCTATCCAATTTTACCGTGCTTGTTAGGCTGACAAGGATTAATATTATAGGAATTCTCCAGTGTAGCATGGCGAAGCTCTTACAACATTCATGATAGGTGGTCCAAGGGAATTTTCCCCAGTTTATTTTTAAACTTACATAAATTCAAATTTTAAAATCAAATTAGTTACCTTTAGCAACATATTTGCTTGCAATACGTGTACACGACTAAAAATACAGGGAGCTCTCCACTATAAGTTAGGAAATTACATAATATTAAATTTATAAACAAACTCCAATATTTCTCTCAGTGGTTTTATTCCTAATCCAGATACTTTAAACTAAAACTTCGTTTGCTGCTAGATATTTTTAAATCCAATTAATCCAAAATTTTCTTCAACTCCGTTGAATGTTGTGTCTATACATTTAAAATACAAAGAATTGTATAACTAATTTTTAACTAATTATTTTAACATTAAATTCTAAAATGAACTTAGTTCTCTTTCGTAAAGTATTTATTTAATACGTCTATTTGACACAAAAAATTCAAGGAATTCTAGGCTATAATTCCACCAAATTAATGAGTTTTAAAAATTTATAAACAAACTTAATCTATTTCTTAGAGAATTAGTTGAAACATAAGTACTTTGAGCCAAAAATATCTGTTTGATTCCAGATATTTTTAATTCCTCGAAAACCACAAATTTGTTCAACCAGAATAAGTTTTACATCTATATTTTACGTTTAAATATCAAAAAATTCTACAACTCATTTTAACTAATTATTTTATCATTAAATTCTGAAATTAACTCAGTTCTCTTTTGCACGGAATTTATTTAAAGTATCTACTTGGCAATAAAAATTAAGAGTATTTCGCACACCTATTATTTTTATAAATTTATTCAGTAACATATTTTTAAATCTAATTATTTTTCATTCTTATACATATACGTTTCTCCATATACGAATATTCCAATAGCTGCTAGAAATGCAGACAGCAGAATACTTAAAGCTTTATTTTACTAACAGATAGATTTACTTTCATATAAATTTATTTATTTTCGGCACACATGACACTGTAATTACACAAAAAAAACCTGAACACAATTGTACCTTTTTAATTATTACTACTTCTTAACCCTTTAAAGGTCACCTACATAAACTCTTTGGAATTTACTGAAATTAGTTTATAAATATTGCCTATGAACCTTATAAATGCAAATTGTATTAAAAGTTTACAACCTTTACAATCCTTAGAGGGGTTTCCTTTAGGGGATACCGTAAGAGGGATTGAGGCGGGGTAAGTGACAAATCCATCCCGTTGTACAGCATAAACATAATACTTTTTAAAATTTTAATTATATTGGAAGAGCAATAAATAAATGTTCTTAAAAAGTAAAATAAATAAGTAGTTTAACAATTTATAAATGTTGTTTGAATAAATATTTTTGTTTGGGATAAGTGAAAAAATCGAATTACTAACTTCCCAGGTACAGCAAGTTTAAATACATGTATTTAAAAAAATGAATGTAGTACTATATAGTTGTTTTAAATGTCAAAAACATAAAAAACCGAAAAAAAAAACCTTCATCTTTCTCCAAAAAATAGAGAAAAAATGTTTAACAGAAGGTTTTGCTGCAAAACCATTGTCCTCTAAAGGGTTAAACCCTTTTAGTTCTATTTCTTTTTTAAGTTTAACATTATCTATATACTTGAGGCTAAATATGTTTGGGTATTTTTAGTGTCAAGTGTATAAAAATGGTAGGTATAATACGTACCAAGTATATTACTATTAGTTAAATATTGTCGCAATTCTATAGCTTTCTGCCAATTTACGAAGAGTTACCTTTTTTGAAACAATTCATTTTTATATGATTATTCTTAATCTTTATCATCAAATAAAAACTTTTATCAAGTGACTATGCTGGAAATATGAGATATATTTAATACAAAGTATGTTATTATTGACAAAATGCTGTTGTAATTCTAGAATATGATTTTTACCAATTCCCTTTATATTACTTTATAAACTAATTCATTTCTTTGTTTTAGAGGTTTCTTATTTATCTCTAAACTCTATAAAGATCAGGAATAAGCCTTTAACCCTTTAATGGTCACAAACATAATTTCCCTAGAATTAGTTTATATATGTTATAAATCAACCTTATAATTGTAAAATATACGTAAATTTTCCATTCTTTATAGAGGGTTTGTGTTATAGGATACTTAGGATTTTGAGGAGTGGTTTCACTGAGAAATCTACTCCCCTGTACAGCATGAACATAATACTTTTTTCAAATTTTAATTATATTGAAGGAAGAAAATTTAAATATCCTTAAGATAGTATAATAAATAAATAGCTTAATTTATAAGTGTGTTTTGGATACATGTTTTTATTTGGGGTCATAATAAGGAAAATAAAATTACTGACTTTGTAGGTTTAGCAAATTTAACCCTCTAAGCGGTTTGCACGTACAATTTCGCCAAACCGATGATGTCTTCAAAGCAGTTGTCACGTACAATTTTCAAACTCCAAAAACGATCTGAAAATGGATGTAATATACATTTCTGCCAGTGCTCTTCCCCATGCAATTTTATGGTATTAGGGTCAGGTCGATTGTTTATTAACTGCACCCCTCTTTGACTAACATTTATTGAGGGATGCACCCCTACCCCCTGAGGCACAAAGACACTAATAGATTTTCATGGCTTTGTAAATCTCTATTACGAAGTATTTCGTTTGCGGTATCAAATGTATCTCTAATTGCACTACTTAAATATCTTGGATGACTTTCGTAAAAAATATAAATAAGTCTCTCAAAGAATATTTTTATTTGTACTTCTCGAATCCATTATTTCTTATGGGATGGTCTTCGAGACTTGACGAGCTGTATAAATATTAAAAATTAACAATTTATAATATCTATTTATATATCTATTTATAACCGGATGTAAAGGGACAATAACGAGGGTGGGTTTCCCGTATTCCATTCTAATCGACTAAGGGTGAAAAATCATAGAACCCTTTGGCCATTGACACAGTAAACCTTTAGCGTATTTTTTGAGAAATTTTTCCTCGAAGTGTTCCTCTTAAAGGGTTTAAATAGATATATTTCAAAAGGAAAAATAAATTAAATGTAGTGGTACTATCTGTTGTCAGTTTAAAATGTTAAAAACATAAAATAAACGAAAAAATTAATATTTCTCCATAAAAGTAGAGAAAAAAGATGTTTAACAAGTGGTTTCGCTGCGAAACCACTGTCCACTAAAGGATTAAGTAAAAGATTATACTAAAATTTCTTTGTATTTTAATGACAGGTGTTTTTGTTATTGGTAAAAACTTATTGTTTTACAGTATAACCTATTACCAATTAATTCCTTCTTATATTATATAAAAACATTATGTAAAGTACATAATGTTATAAAATTTTATATAATGTATTACATTATATAAAATCATGCCTTTACCTTTTTTATTCACCGAAAATTTTGTAAATTTCTGTTGAATTTTTGGAATATTTTTTGAGTTTTTTTAATTTACTTAAATAAAACAGCGAATTTTTGAGGGGCAAGAAAAATCACAAATGTATCTGTGTTCTCTTGTTAAATGCGTGTTAGTGTCGGTCTCGCCAAAGACAATTAACTGCTAACCGCGTTTAACCCCTGGCGCCAACGACTGGTGGGACGCAATTTTCCATTAAATTAAAAGTAATCTCGATTAATCGGTAATCGACTTTGGTGAAACCAGCTTTTGTTCAACTAGTTTTGTTCTCTTATGATCTGATAAAAAAACATGCATTTTCTTCAATAATGCAATATAAATAAAAATAACTAAAGTATGATAAAAGAGACCAAAACGTCTAAAACCTAATATAATTTGTTGAGTTTTAAACACATATTAAGAAATTTATTTGTAATTCAGATACAGCAAATAACGAAGACTTGTTTAGCTCATTTCTCTTAAAAATGCTTGTTAATCTGATTAAACCTCTACTCGTTTAGATGATGCATTTATCTTTTAAAAAATAAACCTTCGAAAATGGACCAAACATTCTGTAATATTACATATTTTGGTGAATTTTTTACGCAAGGTAAGAAACGAATTTATTAAAAACAACCAAATAGCACAAAGGTGTCTGTTATACTCGATTGAGTTTTTAACGTAAGCTAAGGAAAGTACTAAATAACAAGAACCTTGGAAAATTGACCAAACATTCTGTAATTTTACATATTTTGGTGAATTTCTTATGCAAGGTAAGAAACGAATTTATTAAAAACAACCAAATAGCACAAAGGTGTCTGTTATACTTGATTGAGTTTTTAACGTAAGCTAAGGAAAGTACTAAATAACAAGAACCTTGGAAAATGGACCAAACATTCTGTAATTTTACATATTTTGGTGAATTTCTTATGCAAGGTAAGAAACGAATTTATTAAAAACAACCAAATAGCACAAAGGTGTCTGTTATAATCGATTGAGTTTTTAACGTAAGCTAAGGAAAATACTAAATAACAAGAAATAGCAAGAAAAGACAAGAAATAGCACTGGTGTGATTAGCTGCTTTCTGTTGAAAATGCTAGTTAATCTGATTTAAACCTCTATTCACTTAGATGATGCTATTAATGTTTTAAAAAATAAACCTCGGAAAATGGACCAAAAAAAGAACTAATAATAACCATAATTCTACGATAAATATAATCTTTAATATAATGTACAGTTATTTCCAATTATTACTTTAACTGCTTTGAAAAAAATTGCAAAAAATCATTACATTTTTAAAATTTTATTATTAAAAAAGAGGAAACAAAACCAAACAATATATTTAGGTTTTAAGTTGAATGTTTAATTTTTAAGGTGTAAAAGCATTTAGTATAGTGTTTATTTTACTATCTCGAGCTATCTCGGTAAACTGATAAAAGTTAATTATGCTTTGTATGATAGCTTTTGAAACATGGAACAACACAAAGTAATACCGGACATTTTGTACACGGTATATGGTCTCTTTCCTTACCTCTGCATTCTCTTTTACGGAATTACAGAGGACAGGAATACAGGAATCTCGTTATATTTTATTTTCTTGCAGTAGCAGGAATAACATCTGGAAAATGCCACGAGGTTAATCTGAGTGGTCAAGGACTAATGTTGGGTCTTCTTGATCTGACAGAAAACTCGTCACCGTGATTTTTCGCAACTATCCTACTTTATGCATTACTAATCCACAAGCCAACGTGTACTATACAATAGGGAAAATACATGAACGGTGAAGCCAAAGAACCGCCAAACCAACAAAATCGCCAACCAAAGCTGAATATACCGGTTCATTTCCTCCATACCGAGTACAATCGTGATAAAACAAATCATACTGATAAATTTTGCTTCTTCCGAGTTTTCTCGGAATAATAGTTAATTGCAACATAGATGAACCCGAGATAATTCATGGTAATCAGACAAGTGGTTAAAGGAAAATAATACTGTACTATACTGTTTTATTTAAAAACCGTGTAAAAACTAGTTAAATTTTATGAACCTATAACGCGAGATAAAGGCTACATCTGTGGAAAGACTAAAAGATTAATTGGTGAATATATAGTCCAATCTGCCATTCCGAAATATTTGAAAAAATATGAGGAGACCCAATTACAACAGAAAAAAATGGTAGAGTAAAAAAAAAAACATGCAAAAATCAACTAAGAAGATATGAATGATACAGCTTACGTTATAGAAAGAAATCTTTTCGAAATATTCAAGGAGAAATGACGTGATGTAATTTAAATATTAGTACATAGACTTTGCAGTAGACTGATGGATTTAATGACAGAAATTCATGTAGAATGTCATTGTTATACCTCAAAGAAAGGTTGAGAAGATTATTCTGGAATAAAAACCAGCGTTTATCGGATGATGAAACAATAGGAAGTATAATTTAATTACTGAGGTAAAATTTCCAGATCTGGTACTAATGGACTAAAAATCACAAGACAAAAAATCGACGAAAATATGCAACCTGATTGAATTATACCTACATTAAAAATATAGTTAAGATTGATAAAGGGTTGCGTGACATAAAAAATTATAGACATAAGGTTGAAAATTTATATGGTAGGATAACTAGAAATATAACTACTCCAAAACAAACGAGGGAAATCTGTGTACACAAACTGAAGCTTTTCTATTTTATCTTTTCCAAGATAATCCTGCATTTATACTTCAATAAAATTCGGAAACATTCCATGTAGCTGCTGTGTTCAATTCTGCTTTCAAGATAATATTTTTCGTCTACTGGAATGGTCTAGAAATCATTAAAAATCGTTAGAAATATTTCTTTGTATTAAATTACTAACTTACGGATATTTTTGCTCCAAATTTTAGAAGTAATAATTAAATTTTGGTTTCGCATTATATCATATGATGAACTTGAATAGTTAGCTCATCTCAAAGGAAAGCGTTGTCAGGCAGTAAAGATTACCCAACTAAATATTAAATAACACTGACAGATTGTTTGTATATCTCTTTTTTCAATGTATTTCTGTGTTATTTTTTACAAATATCTACGTATTAAAACTAGTTTCATAAAAGGTATTTCATTAATATCTAGATTAAATTTCAGAGATGTATATCACCTTAATTTTATGATATTGAATTAAAGGACCTTAAGGTTATGAACCATGCAACACTTTTTTTAAAGAGTTTTCTGTGATTTTAGTTACAATTATAAAACAGCAATTAGTTTAAATTAATATATTTGAGAACTCATAATCTATCAATTACATTGTTAAATTAAGTTTTAGATTTTCATTGTATAATAAAGGAACATAGGGAACATTTAAGATTTGTAATTTACTTTATCAACCTTTTCAAGCATTTTATTTTGTTAATTCATGAACGAAATAACCATTTTTAGATCCAGAGTTAGGGAAGAACTGAAATTCATTCTGGATCTTTAGGATGTACAAAGATATTTGTAATGAAATATTAAATTTTTCAGAAAATCGATTAATAGATTTAAAAAACGAAAGTGTGTTTATGATATCCCACATAAATTATATCACAAAAGAAAACTTTAAATATTTTAATAACATAAAATTGTTCACTTTCTTTTAAAATTTTATATCTTTAATTGAATAGTTTGATAAAAAAAAATATTTTTATCGATATGTGTCTCAACAGCTTTATAAATTTGTGTTACATAAACATCAATTACTGATTTTCTCAGAGATGTGTTCCTAAAACTTTATTTTTATTATGGAACCGAGAAGTGGTTTCATTAAATTCAGAAAACTGTCTACAGGTTTTGGATAAAATACATTTCTTTCCCTTTCCAACATTATATCAAAACAAATTAATTTTGTTTAAATGAATAGATTTCATTGAATTAAGTAAAGTGACGTCAACACTGTTTTCATAAAACAAATAACAGCATCTATAAAAACAAAACTATGTTTTCTGAAAAAAAAGAGTAAATAAATACATTTATAATGAAAGGAATGGTAGTGGTTGTGAGATTCTTAGATTCTTTATAAAATCTGTATTATATTCTATGACTGAAATCCCATATTTATACATTCTGTTTTTATCTTTTGTTTTTGTTGCACTATACTTTCGGAATCTATCAACAGAGAAAGGTGATTAAAACAAGTGGAAATGAAGTTGGCAATGTAAGACGATAACCCTTTAGATGGTTAAAATATATCTTAAACTATTTTTTCTGTTAAATGCACTGAACACATTGGATAACACTTTTATTTCACTAATTCTTATTGCTCCTCAAATGTACCGTTACCTTTACAAATATCTAAACAAATCTACAACAGTCAGTTGGTTGGATAACAATTTTAACTCTTACTTAAAAGAAAGCGTTAAAAATATTTCTTTGTATTAAATTACTAACTTACGGATATTTTGCAACTGAATTCTAGATATCTTTGGAACAAACATTGAGAACCACTACGAGAAATTTATATAATATTGAGAAAACATTTTACAAAGAGTTACGTACCTCCTTTCATTATACAGGTATTTGATAAGCAATATTATCATGAAGGAATTTGATAAATAAGAATAAAAATTTAGGTCTCCCATCAAACCTACAATTTATGCTCAAATTAAACGAACCTTTTGAGATATTTCATTATTTTTATCTGAAAAATTAGGAATAGTACTCAAATATTGAGAAATTAATTAGAAGTTATACTTTAGCATTTTAACAGATAAATGTAATTTGTATAGATTGTATCTCCTCAAGTATAATGATGTATGAGCTTTATGACTGTATGACTTGACTTTTGATCAAGGCACTTTGGTAATTTTATTTAACAAACGTACGTACCTGACAAAATTTAAAAAAAAACTTTTTTGAAAACATTACATTATACACGAATTCTTTCAGAAATGTACTTTTATACTTAAAAAATATAATGATAACTTTTTGAAGTGTGTAGTGGAGATAATGTGTAATATAACATAATAGGTCGATAGACAATCTTACATTTGTATAAAAAGAGAATTATGTTACGTTCTGTAAACTTAATGTATTAATTAAATTAATGGGTGTTTCAAGAGAAATGATAAATCTTAAAAATATTGTCTGCTTCATAATTTATTTACAGAAGCACACTTTTCAATAAAGATTACCTTTTTCTTTTAATTATTATATAGTAATGTGTTGTCGATATATTTATCTGAATTTATAGCAGCTAATAATCTCTCCTTTTTATACAAATATATTTTCTTCTTCCTCAAAATATCCACCTGTGTAAGCAGGGATATTTACTTATACTCAATGAGCATTCCAATGAAAATAATCCTACTTCACTGCAATCCATAAACCACACGCTATCTATCCCATAAAAAGAGGCAACAATAACGGGTTACACAGAGAGATTCCAGTCATCACAAAACAATTTTCTAACGTATTAGCAACCGCTAACATCAGAGGAAGCTTTGTGTTTTCTTGCGTTCTCGTTAATAGAAACATTTTGTATGGGATTTTCGGATTGTTTGTCGTGGATTAGGAGTAATGTGCCAGACCGATGGATTCATCTTGATGGAAATGCTTTTGCTGCAACAGGTTTAGCTCGCAATTCGAAAGGTTCTATTAGATTCAGTGTTTCTATATGAAATATGTTTTCTTAATGCAGATGTATGGACAGCTTATCTGCAATCCAAACACATAAAAATAGTTTTCAATCCGTGTACTAAAAAGCAATTCGTATAAAAAGTAGTTGCTTTTAGAATTAACTACATTCTAAAACCGTAATCTAATACATTCCGTATAGTCTATGTTTATATATATATATATATATATATATATATATATATATATATACATATATATATATATTATATATATATATATATATATATATATATATATATATATATATATATATATATATATATATATATATATATATATATATATATATATATATATATATATATATATATATATATATATATATATATATATATATATATATATATATATATATATATATATATATATATATATATATATATATATATATATATATATATATATATATATATATATATATATATATATATATATATATATATATATATATATATTATATATATATATATATATATATATATATATATATATATATATATATATATATATATATATATATATATATATATATATATATATATATATATATATATATATATATATATATATATATATATATATATAAATTAAAAATTGATCCGAAACATACAACATATGACACAAACTAATTAAAATTCATTCACATATATTCTTATCATTTGTCAAAGATAATAGTGAAATATTTGTTGCTGCTTTAAGTAGTAAAACTAACCATAGGGAGTTATTTCTTCAAATTATACATTTTAACAATTATATTATATCTACACACACACACACACACACACACATATATATATATATATATATATATATATATATATATATATATATATATATATATATATATATATATATATATATATATTACTGATAAAATTAAAAAAAAATTATTCCTCGTAATATCAATTATGGTATAATACATTACTTTAAACGGTTTGTAAAGGCATTCATTTCTATCCACAGTAACTAAAATTTATTCATAACAATTTTTAGGCTGTTAAAGATGAAGATTGATTAATAAATGTCCGTTCAAAGAGATTTTCAAGCAACCTATCAAAATTTGATTATTTGTGTATGCATTATTATAATACCGGTGTATTAATAGTGCAGAGTATGTGTCTCTATAATTATACTTTATGCATCGTATATATTTTCATTTAGATATTGCATCACTACGTTTGCTTGAGTATTAAAAATAATGTTGGGTAATTACTAGGGATAATTAAACATATTTAATTAAGGTCAGTAATTTAGTGTAGATATTTTATTTTACTAAATTAAATGAATTCATCTATTATACAGTCATTAATTTAGGGCTTAATGCAATATTTCGTATAGATTACCAATTTCAATTAATTCTAACTAAAATCTTACAAATGACAGCAATATATGGCATTAGAAGTGATACCGAATACAAATATGTCCGTTGTAATAATTTTTCCGGTATTGTATCGAAGTATGAATGTTTGTGTAAGTATTATAAGTAACGCCGGGAAATTAACGGAGCAAATTATACATCTCTAATTAAAACGAATGCGCGGCCAACTTCTCAACTTTGATATATTTCGCGTATTGCATTACCCAAGCAATTTCTAGGAGTTGAGATGAACGCCTTCATTACTATGCAAAGCAGATGCCGCCGCATCCCCTCTAGCTTTCTCTATTCATTTCCCCATTGGGCGCAACGAACCCACGTCGTGAAATTTTCGACAATTAAGTGACAAATGTTCAATTTAATCATAGACGTAGTAGAGCCCGACAATTTCGCTCATAGAACACTGGAAAAGGATTTATATAAAAAAATTGTCTCCAAATATACATTCAATTTTATTACCGCAAATAAAAATAATATAGAAATATGCTAACTCAAGTATTCATTAAAGTTATTTTTTGCAATATGTGGGGTACTAATTTAGTATTGTTTAAAACGTTATTATTTAACAGAAGTAAAGAAAAACACTGAACACTCCATCTTAGACGTTGCATTGAATATCTATAAAAAATCGTGTCAATTACTTTGAAACTACTGTGACATAAAAACCCTATTAAAGTCATATTTTTAGCGAAGGTTTTATTTCTTAGTCGAATAAGATACAAAATTCCAGGCTTTCAAATTAAATAACTTTTGGTATGAGGAAAATACTGAACACTCCATCTTAGACGTTCCATGAAATATCTATAAAAAATCTTGTCAATTACTTTGAAACTACTGGTACATAAAAACCGTATTCGCATCATATTTTTAGCGAAGGTTTTATTCCGTAAGCGAATAAGATGGAAAAATCAAGCCTTTCAAAATCAACAACATTTGGTATCCTATAAATTATGCTTGAAATATATGGTAGCTCGGTGATGATATAGGAGCTTTTTGATTACATGTAATAATTTCAACAGTCTTTTAGGCTGAACAATGACTAAATGGCTAGGGTGTTAAAATTGAGTGTTTGAACCAACTGTAGGATGAATGTTCATAGCCGTTCGAAAATGGCTTTATGCAGTAGGTCCTGGTCTCATTATCCCTCTTGTTAATAAAAAAAGTAGATCATAGTTCTCCAGACTAAAGAATTAAAACTTTATAGTATGTTTAAAGTGTACGTATGTCTATAGAACATATATTTTTAAATGTTTCATAAAATTATACAAAAAAATTTTATCTTCTCATGGCATGTAAACATAAATACTAATTAAATTATATCAGTACTTAACATACTCGAATAAACTTGCTAAGTCATTTAACAGTTGAGTGACATAATCTGTGTTTGTGAATTTTAATAATTTTTATTTTAAAACTTCTACCTAAATTTCTAAATGTACTGAAATGTGAATCACCTTTAACTCTCAATATCCGATAACTCTTAGTATCCGATCGTAGTATCTGATAACATTTATTGTGAAAGACAAACGGGGTAGGGAAATTTTAAGTCTGGGTATACAATAAATTGGAGTTAGAAACAGCTAATCTCTGATAAATGTAAGAATATCTCTTCAGTTATATTTTGAAGACTATTTTAATACATTTCTTTTATTTTCTATACATGTATGTAGTGATATTTTAAACATAACTAACCAAGTTAATTGAAATCTAAAATACATTTAGGGTGAATCTATTCCCAACATTTCAATCTTTGGTGAGATTTCTTTCTTTCTTTTTTCATTGTGGGTAGTTTACCACTCCAAAACTCCAAATGAACGTCTGCTTAGTTGAATTTATCTTATATAACTCCTTTACGGAACTTAGTTGCACTTTTTAAACATGTGATCACATCAGTTGATCATGTTATTAAACGTAGCGCCCTGATTTGCTGCCTCCCCTGTACTTTCCGAGCACTCTCTAAGCGAATGTAAAACATTTAGATAGTAAAAAAACCAAAGATGAATTTTTTGAATAAACTCAATGTTTTTTGTATTCAAATTTTGTTTTTCTTTTGCAGACTCCAAAACAAAGCATTGTAATCTATCAAATATAGATATCATTTTCTAACTGTAGTAAATGAAAAAGATCCATTTCATTCATAATAGCAAAAACCCTATATAATTATTATGCATTTACAAAAACTTTGTACCCAACTAGATAGTTATTTATTAACATTTTCCTTTACGGAGTTGATAAGATCAATGCCATTTATATACAGCAAAACCCTATATTATTATAATGCATTTATGAAAATTATGTACCCAACTACATAGTTATTTACCAACATTTATTTCTTTACGGTGTTGATAAGATCCCTTACATTTATACACAGTAAAAACCATATATAATTTTAATGCATTTATAAAAACTATCGACCCAACTAGATAGTTATTTAATAATATTTCTTCCTTTGGGGTGTTAATAAGATCAATTACATTTATATACTGCAAAAACCCTATATAATTATAATGCATTTATAAAGACTATGTACCCAACTAGATAGTTATTTAATAACATTTTTTAATTTGCGGTTTTGATAAGATCCATTGCATTTATATACAGTAAAAACCTTATATAATTATAATGCGTAAATAAAAACTACGTATCCAACTAGATAGTTATTTACTAACATTTTTTTTTCTTTACGGCGTTGATTGAACTAATTTTAAACTTGATCTCGAGAAAGTTTTAACAACACTAAAATATTTCGAATAGAAATGCAGCTTTTTATCATTAAAATATATCTTATATCTGTCGAGTATTTTTACCTTAATGCTACTTCACATCGAATCTGTATGGATCAAAGAAATCAGAACATGTATTGCTCTGAGCAATGATGATCACAGTAAAGTATACTTCTATTTATATCTTAACGTATTTCTCTTTATATATATTTTCAAGTATAGCCTGTTATTTACAAGAAAAATATCTTTCATGTACAAGAAATATATAACATGTATTTTACAAACTAACCTCACTATCTTATGTACAAATATTTTATTATTTTTTTTCTTTTACTATCGATTACGCTTTTCAATGGAGCATTTACGTGAATAAATTAATGCTGTTTATCGTAAATATTTATTCTTTATAAGAGTTTCTAAACTTTATACTTCATAGGTATAAACTTCATTCAAAAGCTTTAAGATGCTACTTTATTTTCACTGAGTAAATAACAAATATTTATATATTTATGTACAGCAAACTTTAACCAATAGATTGCATTTAACATTTTTTTTCCGATAAAATACATATTCTTTAGTTAAAGCAAGTAAAAAGAAAGGATGCAAATAAAGTTAAGAATAAAATTGAGTGTAAGGAATTTTAATTGAAAGAAGTGCATGTTGAATCTGAGGAAATAAAAGTGAACTTTAAAATGCTTACATAATCAATAATTTTTGTAATCAGCGACAATATTTTCAACAGTTTTAACATCAGTCTTTTAAAATGTGTAAAGCATGTCACATTTTAAAATGTTTAAAAAGTGTAATTGCAATAAATATAAGTACCATGAATAGTATTGCTTAGAAAACATGTAACATTTTTATAAGAATTATAAATATATATAAATATATAATATATATATATATATATACATATATATATATATATATATATATATATATATATATATATATATATATATATATATTATATATATATATATTATATATATATATATATATATATATATATATATATATATATATATATTATATATATATATATATATATATATATATATATATATATATATTATATATATATATATATATATATATATATATATATATATATATATATATATATATATATATATTATATATATATATATATATATATATTATATATATACATATATATATACATATATATATATATATATATATATATATATATATATATATAAATATATATATATATATATATATATATATATAAATATATATTATATACAATATATTTATATATATATATATATATATATATATATATATATATACATATATATATATATATATATATATATATATATATATATATATATATATATAATATATATATATATATATATATATATATATATATATATATATATATATATATATACATATATATATATATATATATATATATATTATATATATATATATAATATATATATATATATATATATATATATATATATATATATATATATATATATATATATAGAGAGAGAGAGAGAGAGAGAGAGAGACATATACACACATATGTATATAAACACATATATATGTATAAGGAAATAATTGAATTTCTATTACTAATTATTTGTTGCATAGAATAGGTATGCCTTTTATTTCTCCTCTAAATTACACATTCCTTAAATAATTTCAGTAGGAAATATTTTTCTAATTTAGTTAAATAACTCATAACTAATTTATTTATTTGTATTGTTATTTCTATAAAAACTTTTATCATTAAATATTAATTTTAAGTAGATGTTATATCAAAGTGTTTTTTTTTTGTTTCATTTTTTTATAATTTTCGACTATTTTTAGTACAGTAATGGGTATATAAAATTTTAAAGATAAAGTTTTCCTTTTATTAAAATCTATTTTTAACTAATTTTATTAAAATCTATTTTTTATTTTATTAAAATCTATATTAAAATTGCATAATAAACTTTAGTGAACATTATTGGTACTTTGTACATCATGTATACATTTTATGAAGTAATATATTTCTGACAAATCGATGCGAGAGTTAAATAGTATATTATATTCATTGTGTATTTTTAAGTAAAGCATATGTTTTGCATTGTTAGCGTGTAAATAAATCAGATAGAATTTGATATTTAAATAGGGAAATAATTTTATTATTTTAAAGTTCTTTATTTAAAACATGTTCAAAAGTTTTTATATATTTTCAGTTTAGAATTTCAAGAACTCATAAATTATAAAGGCTTTAACGAGTTTAACAAAGTTTCCATTTTCAATGAATAACTTAAATTTAAATTTCAAACTCTCTAGTATTCAAAAGAGTGAATTTATACTCTTCCCTTATTGTAATAAAATTGAATCATAACCTAACATTATTGGTTTAACTCAATATACTTATTCAACAACTTTACTATATTCGTCATTACTCATCTATATATTGTCAAAAGTATATCCATTCATATATGAAATTCTGCTTTATAATTTATTTCACGCATTTTTGTTTGTGTTTAATATGCCTTTTTAACATTTATTGTACAAGCGTTTGTTAACTCAAGCAATCGTGAAAGACATTAAAAGGAAACAATAGTTGTAATGAAAACAATAATAATAATTTTTTACACAAAATATATAAAAACAAATTTATACGTACAGAATAAGTTTTACTTTTTTAAACTAGTTTTTTATATTCTTTCAAAGTCAGTATATTTTAAAAGAAAAGACTGGTTATACACTCAACTGAGGTGATTTAAGTATTTATAAAATATTTACTAAAGAAACTTTAAAGTTATCCTATCAGGCCTGTGATATTTTCCAAATGGCTAAAAAGCTAAGCAGTAAATTTAGGACAGAAGTTGATAGCACTTCCATTCCAATGACAGAAATTCATGCTACTGACGCATGGCAGAATTGTCAAGTTCAACAATCATGCAAAACAAACAGATGTAGAAACCATTGTACTAAATGTAATAGAAATGTTTGCGGAAAAACCAGATTTTATGTGTAAAAAATATTTTCCGTGAACTGTTTGATAATAAACATTCCATTTAAATTAATTTGGAACCCTTTTCTTTGTAAAAAACTTCAATATTCTTGTATGAGTCAAATTGGCTCACTCCAGAAAAGATAGGTATATGATCAACATCCGTAAATCTATTGTTAAATTCTTCAAACTTTAAAAATGCTTAATTTTAATGGTAGCACATGAATAAATTTTTATTCTTGCACGTTTCTGTTTTTTCTTCTTTTCTTGCTTTAATTTGGTATATTGTTGGCTGATGTATTGCAATAATAACTGAAATAATCATTTCACAATAAAATTTTTCTTTTGATAAGTAATTAAACAAAGAACTTCGCAAAATCTGGAAAATATATTTTAGATATGCTTCTATGAAATGTCTTGTGTCTGATGAAGAACAAAAAAGTCCTTTTTTTCTTTTACTATACAATTTGCTCTTCCCGTTCACTGCCGTATGATAAAAGTAGAAAATACAGATTTTCTTCGCCGTAATGTATTTCACTGATGAGCTCTATGCATCTTGATCATTTTCCTTTTCTGTAGTAAATAAAGTATCTCAGTAATGTTCAGTTGAGAAATTTAGAAATAGCATTTTTCTGTGCAGCCTGTGATTTGACTGTTACTTTTCTTTTCACTCCAAAAAGGAATCATTTGGAAAACGTGTATGTATATGATCTGTGAGAATAGAATGCTCCTCAGGTTTCATTTTTTATCAATAAGTAGTTTGTGATACATATTTGGAATATGGAATTGTGGTTGCATATCCTAGGAAATTATTGCTAGCTTATTTTTCCTATTGATGATATTTTTCAAATTCAACTATTCTTTCCGATAATTACTTCTTAAGTATGTGAAAGGCAGTTTTGATTAACAGTGTGTTCGTAAAAGAAGAAAAGGAGAAACTTCGAAAATAAATAAATTACTTTTGTGAAAAGATAATAGGTAAATTATTCATAATTCTCGAATATTTATTTTCACTATTAATGGTAATCTAGTATACAATACAGTGAGCTTAGATATTCAAAAAGTTATAGGAAAGCGATAACGTTATTCTATTTCAATATAACAATCCCAATCTTTGTTTCTATTGTATATAACTTGCATAGAAAATTAATTTAAGCTAAAATATGTGGTTAAAAAAAACTCGGATAACTTTAATTATTTTGTATTATATTGTGGGAAGAGTACTGTAACGAATTAACTAGGGATCACCTAGATTGAAGTGTACAAGTGATTAAGAAGACCACTCAGACATTCCTTTTATTGAAGGATCTTGGATAAATTGATATATTGTAACGTACTGGAGATATGGTAGGCGAAGCCGTCAAAGAAACAGACTAGATAACTGTTTACTCTGGAATAAATATTTTATTCAGGTGAATAAATTATGTACAGCTATGTACAGGTTCAGTAGATTCTCAATCTACTGGGATCTCGTGCTGAGATAACATTAACACAATTACAATGCGTGGGTACAGTGAAGCTAGATCTTCTAAATCACTGGAACAGTTCGCTAATTAGTGTCGGTATGAAACGCTGACACTATAACCTCAGGACTGACAGTCGGCTTTCACACTAAGGTTCAAACTCTCAGAGTGCGTATCACGCTGGAGTTCGTTGAGGAAACTCAAGATGCAAGACGATCCAAATATGAGAGTAAGGGTCACTCTCAACGACCTACTTCTATGCACGAAGTAGAAAAAAAATATTAAAATAACGGGAATGAGATCCCAAAGTCGTACGTCGACTTCTTAGCAAACCAGAGACGCTGGAGGTCTCTAAAATAAGCAAACTCCGGAAATCGGAGAGACGAGTGGACTCCTCTCGAGCTCCACAAACACAGCACCCAAAGCAACTCTCAGGAAAAAGCCTCCTTCTTAGCTCAGTCAATCTTCTTTTATAGGGGTCCCGGATCCCTTCATATGATTCTTCCGGAACCTTCCAGAACCAGGATGACGCAATCTTGCTGTCACTTCCCGCCTGGATCAGCTGATCCGTTTCCAGATGTGGCCGAAAGGCCGTCTTTAAATCAGTTGACCCAAACAACTTAAATTCCTTTTTTGCTACCGCTAACGTGCGCACATGTGGCACTATAGTGTGGCTCTATTTATAATCATTTCCCCGAGTTTTTTCCCTCAAATAGTCTCATAAATTCTGAGACGCGCTGGCTCCAGCGCACGGGCAGTTTTCCATTATGTCCATTTAAGCGTGAGTCGTGGGTTTGTTGACGGGACCTAGTACACAAACGTGTATTGTTAGGCACGCACGTTTATCCCTACCGCTAACCGTAATTGTCCGCTGTGAAATGTCACCTTCCGTTCCTCTTTCGCTAGTGTCATGTAACGGATCGTTACAATATACACAAGCTATATACAAAGATCCACAAGAAGGAGATCCTCTGATGTCGATAACAGGTGTGGACTGCTGTCGTTGCTTCTCGAACGGGATGAATTTGTTCGCTGTTCAGGCAACTTGGCCTCAAAATGAAGAGAAACCTTCTCTCCTTAGACTCTAACAGTCTATAATCAGGATCTGGCGCAAAACTCAAGTCCGCAAAAAGGATAGTAAGTAATATTATGTTACAGTGTCACAACCCTAGATTTATAGCTCCACTCCATTGTTACCAAGGTTCCACTTGCCAGAGAATAAAAGCAGGGCATCAGCTTATTTACTCGTCGGTAACAAATCGCCCATTGTACTTCGAGGAATGAGTCTGGAACTCCACAGTAGCTTGTAATGTAAAACTTCTATAGTGTAATTTATTTCCTAGTTCTTTCAAGATATTTTATTAAATTACATTGAGTTTTAAACTGCTTGTTATTATTATCATTTTTCTGTATGGTGAAGCAACTTCGGAAGCTGAAAAATATGGTGGCTTTAAAAGCTATTAAGAAACTGATACCTTTCTATACAATAATGTGAACATAATATGTAGCCATGTTTAATATTGAGCAAAGTGTCATTTTATTTCTCATCTGTATATATGTTTACAATATCATAAGAAATTATTTTAATACCTGAAATTGCTAAGAACAATATAACATTTTATGACTTTCAGAATGTAAAGCATTTAGTTAACGCAAAAATATATAATACAGCTTATCATATAATTGATTCTTTTCTCAACTGATGCTATTCTCCCAGGTGTGTCAAATGTTAAAAAAAAACCAAATATTTCCTTTTAGGGTGATTAAATGTTTTTTAAAGATGAATTTCAAATATGTATTCCCCAGCTCTTTGTCTGAGAAATGTTGATCGATATCTCTGGCACAAAAATGCATTTTCTCATTTTTGGATTTTTCAGTTGCAATTTTCAATTTTGTGCACTTGAGGTTTGATAGTCAACGCTGACAATACGGTAGTAAGTTTTATCTAATTAAATAATAATAGGTTCATTTAACCCAGCCGTTTCAATGGACAAAACGGGTAGGACTTTATTCTTTTTTCAACTGACACTATACTCCTAGGTCTGTCAAATGCAAAACATCCAGCTATTCCCTTTTAGGGTGCTTAAATGTTTTAAAGATGCATTTCATATGTGTATTCTCCAGTTCTTTGTATGAAAAATGTTGATCGGTATCTCGTGCACAAAAATTCATTTTATCATTGTTGGATATTTAAATTGCATTTTTCAATTTTGTGCACTTGAGGTTTGATAGTCAAAGCTTACAATAAGGTAGTAAGCTTTTTCTAATTAAATAACTATAGGTTCATTTAACCCAGCCGTTTCAACGGCATACTCCCAAGACTGAGAATCTGCTTGTAGGGAAGTGTATTTTTTCATTCTTCCACAGTTTTCTCTAGTACAATAGAGAATAGTATGGAGAGTCTAGTACATTAGTACATAGAAGGTATCAGTCTGTTTCATTTTCCTGTTCTAGGTTGATATTTCCTGATCCAAGACAAGGGGTTATCTTAATATAATTTCTTAATAAATATACCGTAATTCACACGTATAGTCAGCGGACTATCTATCATTAAAAAGTAAATTTCTTCAGCCGCGGACTATCTGCTGGTTGTTCGTTGCTGAAATCATCAAAATCGGAAAAAGATGGGGGAAAAGCACTTCGCGCTAACGGCCGATGACCAAATGCAAAAAGAATGACTCATAAAACGTCAAGAAAACATCGTATCGTATCGGTAATAAACCATGAAAAAAAATACAACCCACAAAGCAGAACGAATGAGTAATAGCAAGTAGCGCAATCTTAAACTGTGTCCTGGAGTACGGTAAAATATCGATAGTCATTATTTACAGCTCCGATAGACAACACCGAGTGGGTAGTTTCTAGATCGAAGGTTGAAGGTCAAAGGTCATTTCACCTCTAGGATCACTCGTAACAGAGTACTTTGTTTTCAGAGATTTGATTTGCGGTAATATTGGTTATTCATTATATCTTTAAAACGTCGTCACAGTTTTACTGCTGATTTCAAGCTGAAAATAATTCAGAAAGTCGAGGAGAAAGCAGTAAGAAATTGGCACAAGCAAAAGGAAACATTCAAAATATGGGATGAAAGCGATCCAATCGTCGTGGGAAATTATAATGGCCTGAATTAGAACACGATTGACATAACTGAGTTCTCGAACAGAGAAATGTAGACCTCTCTGTTTCTTCCGTTAAAATTCGCATCCGAGGTTACGGCAAATGATTTCAAATTTTAAAAGGTGGAATTAATTGAGTCTAATCCAGATTTCTCGGCACTCTTCGTTTTTAGGTTTTCATTCTTAAAATGATTTAATATTGTCAAAGTAAAATTTTTGCACGTACAGTTAGCGGATTATCTAGCGGTGCGAACTATCTGATAATTTATGGAATTTTTTAAACAAAAAATCGCACCCGCGTACTATACGATGGTGCGGACTATACGTTCGAAATTACGGTAATTAAATTGAGTTTCTTAATCATCTTCCTGCTTCAATAAGTATCCGATGTACTGATAATCAATCAAGCTCTCTCCATAAATCTTTAGTTCTATAAGAAAATCTGCATCTGTATTATACGAATGAATTTTTAGTATTTAATAAAAGAGATGTGTCTGTCGAAAGTTTTTTAATCTCATTTATTCTTAGATTATCAAATTTATTTTGCTGATGATAAATGTAGGAGACGCTCTCTTTCCAATATCCAACTTCTGCTTACAAATCCGTAAAATTTCTATAGGTATGAATTCTTGGACATATAACTCGTTCATCTGTTCTTGAAGTGAAATCGAATTCTGTTATACACATCAGAACAAGATATCTCAAGTACATAAAATCGCATATAATAGCAGGTGAAACAGAATTGCAGTAAAAATACTGTATTTGTGATCATTGTGTGATTATCATGTACACAAAATAGTTTGGACTAGTTAAATTCATTCTCCCTTTATTGAAAAATGCAGATGGAACTAGTTTCGGGCTCTGGTGGGTGAATACAAAGAAAATATCTGTTCAATTAATTTACATACTGTAAGAGAGATAAATGCTTACGTATTCTAATGAAAGTGCATTCTAGAATGGTCAAAATTGATATTTAAAATTAGAATATTAATGTTTTCTACTTACAGGAGTAATACTGAAGCTCGTCAAAATGGACTAGGTAAAATACCCGTTAAAATATGAGCACTGAATTTTTTCGCAATTGCAATTCTTCTTTGATTTAATACAAGGAAATAAAAAAAACCATTTTTATTCAGAAAATTGAGGGCATCTACTTAAAACTCTTACATCGAGAGAGCGTCCTTAATTCCAGTATTATTAAGTTGACAGAAATTTCTACGCTGCTTGAAAGAAATATTAATTTTGCTAACAACACATTTCGCCAAATATTAGGCGCAGAAATAATTACCATTATTACTGAAGTAACGGGAGGAAATTCTCTGTGAGTGAATGCTTGTTATCCCTGTGCTGCATTATACGTTCCCGTGAGGCCCTAACAAGAATTACGCAGTACACATAATGAAGTAAACAGAAACTTCAATATTTGTCTTCATAAGAAAGAACTTACAAATAGGCACGCGATTTAATTAGATAATGGGCAACGTCATGAAACTTCATTTTTTTGCGAATTTAATATTATCTCAAAAAGGAGGGCGATATCTTAGATAAAATGAACTAAGATTTTAGCTTACGGTTTTAATTAAAGTATCAAAAGTGGGTTTTTTTAGAAAATAATTGTCATTATTATCAAATATAAACGACTATATATTAATTATAATACATAATAAGTATTTTTTTCTTCATTAAAGGATTAACGTTACTTATTATTCTAAAGTTCCTATTCTTCTAGTTAACATTCACTATTAATCATTATTTAGTTAATATTCACTATTGTTCTCGTTAATTTTATTCCTTCTTTATTAAAAGTGTTTGAATTATATATAAAAATAAAGCTTTATGTATATTAATTATAATAGATATTGAATATTTTATTCATAATTGACAAGAATTTTAACACAAAAGTTAATGTAAAATTTGAATTATTCAAGCATGTATACATACGTATATAAGTACTAATAAATTCGTTTCAGAACCAATAAGCCTGTAACATTAGATTAGTTTCACAATATTATTTCAATACTTGTAAAAAAATTAGGTAATTTAAAATTTAATAAAGCCTTATTATATATTGCTATTTAATTTTGTTTACAGTGCTTCCCATTTATTTCGATCGTTTCTTAAATCAAGAAATGATTTAAGAATCGATCTTTGAAAATCAATATGGAAGATAGGAAAGGATATTTTTGTTCGAAGTTTATTTCTTAAATATCAGATCTTTATGACCATATTACTATTTTAAAACCCGAAATATCTTTTAAAGAGGAGAGTAATGGTAAAAATCATTTGATTTCAACTTTTGAAGAGATATTCCTTATAAACGTAAACAAAATGATTTTTACTGGGTGAGATATTTTATCCTGCTATAATGTTCGAGTCATTTGATCAAAATACTTTCCAATTCTTTATATAAAAATATGAAGGATACAAGAACCTTTTCAGTTCAAGGTTTCAAATATTCACGGTTAAATGATGTTTCCAATAGAACCATAAAAGAGGTACAAGTATTAGTAGTAGTCATGTATGTAAACTCGCCGAGCGGTTTTCGATGTTTCTACTTCCGATTGTAAGTCATAAACTTGTCATTTGGATATGATTTCGCATGGGTCGCTTATAAGGAGCAGTTTGGAGACGAAATAATAAGTCGTAGATGATTTCAAACTTAACAACTTTCATTTATTTAACAAAAAGTAATTAAATGACTATTAAAATGTATAAGTAAGGTCGTCCAGAGAGGATATTACTCTAGACAACCTGTTCATCTCTAAGTTCAGCCGGGAGTCGCCTCCCATTTCTTTTTTTCCAAACAGGAAACCTCGGTTTCAGGAGAGATCGACATCCCACTTGTTGACCTTTGTCATTGAAATAGCCGAAACCCCCTTTGGCGCCCAGCCGACGCGGTAACACAAAACACAATTTCTTTTCTCTGTCGGTGCATTGACAAAAACGGCACATTTGACACTTCTAATCGTCCGTGCGTCAAAAGGACCATTACTGGTACAATACTGCCGTTTTCAATTGTTCAAAAGAATAAAAGTTCGCCCGACCTCCGGCAGAGACGGACGCGACCTTACAATATACTTATTATGTAAAAATGTAAGCTATACATTTTTTTGTACATAATGAATAATAAATAACAATTAGATAATTATTTTTTAGATATTCGGATAAACTGAACAAGCGCTAAAGTAAAGTAAAAGAAAGTGTGCACAGCAACGAATAATTGTTATGTCCAGGGCTAAGCCAAAAAAGACAAACTGAGAATAGATTATTGAATTTAGTGTCGAGGTTCTTAACCCAGAAACGAAATGCCATGAACAAGAGATAAAAGTGTTTAACCATCAGATGGTCTCGAACAATCGGCGGAAAGGATTCATTTGTTGGCAGAAAGGAATTGCTGCTGGAAAGAGAAGCTGCACCATGCTTTTCCTCTGGTACTGAGTAAAGATATTTTTCTTATTTTATAACATCCAGACACGAGAGTATTCAAATTATTGACATCAATGTTTTTTACTGGGTGAAGATATTTTATTCTGCTATAATGTTTAAGTCATTTGATCAAAATACTTTCCAATTCTTTATATAAAAATATGAAGGATACAAGGACACTTTCAGTTCAACATTTCAAATATTCACTGCTAAATGCTATTTCCAATAGAACCATGAAAAGAGTAGAAGTATTAGTGTTAGTCATATACTTACTATCTGAAAATATAAGCTATCCTCTCTTTCGTACATAGTAAATAATACATAACAATTAGACAATTATACTTAGACATTCGGAAAAACTGTACATGAGCTAAAGTTGCACATCAAGCAATAACTGTTATGTCCAGGGCTAAGTCAAAAAAGAAAATATGAAAATAGATTATGAATTTAGTGTCGAGGTTATTGGACCCAGAAACGAAATGCCATGAACAAGAGATAAAAGTGTTTAACCATGAGTTGGTCTCGAACAATTGGCGAAAAGGATTAATTTTCAGGTAGAAGGGGATTGCTCCTGGAAAAAAACTGCGGCACCATGCGTTTCCTCTGGTACTGAGTAGAGATATTTTCCTTCTTTTATAGCAGTCAGACACGAGGGTATTCAAATTATTGACATCATTGAAGTTAGTAAAAATATTTGAAAATAATAAAAGTAAAAATATAAACATCTACTTTTATAAACTATATACACTATTAGGGACCCCCATAGATATATATCCTTCACTTCCACACTACGAACTGATGCTTGATCATTTACTTCCCCACAGAGAGAAATAAGATAAAATTTTTAATTATAAATAATTTTTAAATATAAACGTAACGATGCCTAGCTATAATGAAATTTTAAATGATAAACATAATACATTACATACTCATATAGTTTTCATTCTCATTAAGTACATTAAATATCCTTAGAAACATAAAATTAAAATGCGTTGGTTATTCAATAATTCTATTAAAGTAGAAATATAATATTTATTAAAGCGTTTTTTCAAACTTTCTGAATGCTAGAGACATAAATCACTCATAAACGTAAAGAGTCCAAGCTATAATGAAATTTTAAATCATAAATATAATATATAACATACTTAAACAATCTTCATTGCCATTAAGTAAATTGAATATCCTTAGAAACATAAAAGTAAAATGCGTTGTTTATTCAATAATTGTATTATATTGGAAATATAATATTTATTAAAGTATTTTTTTCAAAATTTCTGAATGCTAGAGACATAAATCATTCATAAACGTATTGAGGACTAGCTATAATGAAATTTTAAATAATAAACATAATGTATAACATTCTTAAACAATTTCCATTGTCATTAAGTACATTAAATATCCTTAGAAACATAAAAGTAAAATGCGTTGTTTATTCAATAATTCTATTAAAGTGGAAATATAATATTTATTAAAGCATTTTTTTTTAATTTCTGAATGCTAGAGACATAAATAACTCATAAAAGTAATGAGGTCTATCTACAATGAAATTTTAAATCATAAATATTTTATATAACATACTTAAACAATCTCCATTGTCATTAAGTACATTAAATATCCTTAGAAACATAAAAGTAAAATACGTTGTTTATTCATTAATTGTATTAAAGTGAAAGTATAATATTTATTAAAGTGTTTTTTCAAAATTTCTCAATGCTACAGACATAAATCACTCATAAACGTAATGATTCCTAGCTATAATGAAATTTTAAATCATAAATATTTTATATAACATACTTAAACAGTTTTCATTCTCATTAAGTACATTAAATATCCTTAAAAACATAAAAGTAAAATGCGTTGTTTATTCAATAATTGTATTAAAGTGGAAATATAATATTTATTAAAGTGTTTTTTCAAAACTTCTGAATTCTAGAGACGTAAATCACTCATAAACGTAATGAGGCCTATCTATAATGAAATTTTAAATCATAAACATAACATACTTAAACAATTTTCATTTTCATTAAGTACGTTAAATATCCTTAGAAACATAAAAGTAAAATGCGTTTTTTATTCAATAATTGTATTAAAATGGGAGTATAATATGTATTAAAGTGTTTTTTTAAGTTTAAAGCTAGAGACATAAATCACACATAAATAAAATAAACTTGCGGAATAGAAAGTAACTATTTTAATACTCGTAAATTAAGTTTTATTTATATAGTTTATTTCTCTTCTAATATAGTAGAAATTGTTTATATTTTATAACAGATGTTATGATAATGTTAACAAAAGATCATATTTCAGAATTCTCATAAAAATTTATAACTTGATGAAACCCACGCTTCATTGAGCATATGTAATTTGTTTCCTTTTTACATTTCATTCAAAGTTAAATATTATAAAAATCCACTATGAAAGTTTTATATTCCGTATTTATAAATTACATTTTAATAGCATAAAAATTCGCATTTCTCAACGTTTTGGTATGACGTTGAACCTTATCCAAAAATATTCTCATTTATAAGAGAGTGTTTAGCGGTATTTGGTCTTCCATTGAATTTAGCGCGCTTTACACTTTAAATCTTTGTCGCCAATTATTCAAGCACGTTGCCTGAAGGGGAGAGAACGCCTGTCGCTGACGTTTCACACTCCGCTACTTGATAACTCCATAATGCAATATTCATAACGTACGGGGAGAGACTTTTGTCTGACCGTATTCTAAATACTGTTATATACACAGCTAAATGTTACTGCAGTTTGAAATAGATATCATCTCAATTTTATGGAATACAAATATAAATCATATTGTTGTTAGTTGTTGCTTATTTTTGAAATTTTGCTAGGGTCATAAATTTTAATAATCCCATAATTAATTGCTCAAGATATAAATTAGTGTCATTAAAAATGATATGGAATATTACACTATAAACTAATGAATCCAGGAAACATAAATTTATCATCGCATGTAAATATATTTTTTCAACAGAGTGTAAAATTTAGAAAGCATTTACAATTAAAATTAAATTACGGAACATCTCATAACTTTTCTAACATAAACTTTAAATATTATAGTTAGTCCAATTAAACCTTGGTATATAAGATAGAGATAATAAACATAAATATTGATAATTTGAAATTGCATAGTTGTATTCATAGTTATGATACGAAATATATATATATATATATATATATATAATTTCATTTTTGGTAATCGAAAAATATAAATGCTATTTAGAATTTCTATTTGGTTTATATAGCGACATTATTGGGTTAAAAGTAAACCTTGGATAAAAAAACAATACTTTAAAACTGATGAGTTAAATATTATGTTCGATTATAAACATTTCCACTCCGTTTCAAAAAATATTAAAGCTTTTATTTCTGCTTTATACCAAGCGTTTTCAAACATATGCAAGACTATCCCTAAAAGTAAATAAGTTATCTCGCTTTGAAATTAACGATATTTCATTTAAATTCTTGTTGCCGATTACTCAAACCCGTTGCTGAAGAAAAGCATATGCTTGACACTTATCCTAACTAATTATGTAACATTCATATGACAAAATACTTTTTGTTCGATTGGTGCATCATATTAAAGTAGTATCGTTAATTTAAACTCATTTCGTTTCATAATAAATGTATAAATTTTAATGATACTTGTTATTGATATAATGTTAAAACATGTAAGTAATTTCATATGCTTTACATATGAATTTCTATATATTACTTATATTTACGTTTTTATTTGCAATATATGAAGGAAGCTTACAAATATTAAACCATAACAGATTTGTATTGAAAAAAAACATACATAGTCAGAGTCAAATAGAATTCTTTATTTTCTTCAGATAATCATTAAGAAACACTAACATACACAATTAATGATTGCTGTCAACTCCGAAATATATCACAGATCCACTACTAATCACCTTAGAAATTCCAAAGTGTAAAAATATTTATGCTAATTATGATGGATGATTGTGTAATTTCGTATTCCTTACATATAAATTTCTATATATTACTTATGTTACATTTTTATTTGCAATATATGAATGAAGCATACAAATATTAAACCATACCCAACTAGTATTGAAAACACATACACAGTCAGAGGCACATAGAATTCTTTTTTTTTTGTCAGGTAATCATTAAGAAATACTAACATACTTAAGATTGCTTGCTGTCAACTCCGAAATATATCACAGATCCACTGGTGACGACCTCAGAAATTCCAAAGTGTAAAAATATTGATACTATATATGATGGCTGATTGTGAAGTTTCATATTCCATACATAAAAAGTTCTATATATTACTTATATTTACATTTCTATTTGCAATATATGAATGAAGCATACAAATATTAAACCATAACCAACTAGTATTGAAAACACATACACTGTCAGAGGCACATAGAATTCTCTTTTTTTTTTGTCAGGTAATCATTAAGAAGTATTAACATACTTAAGATTGCTTGCTGTCAACTCCGAAATATATCACAGATCCACTTGTGACGACCTAAGAAATTCCAAAGTGTAAAAATATTGATACTATATATGATGGCTGATTGTGTAGTTTCATATTCCATACATAAAAATTTCTATATATTACTTATATTTACATTTCTATTTGCAATATATGAATGAAGCATACAAATATTAAACCATAACCAAGAAGTATTGAAAACACATACACAGCCAGAGGCACATAGAATTCTTTTTTTTTTTTTGTCAGGTAATCATTAAGAAGTACTAACATACTTAAGATTGCTTGCTGTCAAATCCGAAATATATCACAGATACACTAGTGACGACCTTAGAAATTGTAAAAATGTTGATACTATATATGATGGCTGATTGTGTAGTTTCATATTTCATACATAAAAAATTCTATATATTACTTATATTTACATTTCTATTTGCAATATATGAATGAAGCATACAAATATTAAACCATAACCAACTAGTATTGAAAACACATACACAGTCAGAGGCACATAGATTTTTTTTTTTTTGTCAGGTAATCATTAAGAAGTACTAACATACTTAAGATTGCTTGCTGTCAACTCCGAAATATATCACAGATCCACTAGTGACGACCTTAGAAATTCCAAAGTGTAAAAATATTGATACTATATATGATGGCTGATTGTGTAGTTTCATATTCCATATATAAAAATTTCTATATATTACTTATATTTACATTTCTATTTGCAATATATGAATGAAGCATACAAATATTAAACCATAACCAACTAGTATTGAAAACACATACACAGTCAGAGGCACATAGAATTCTTTTTTTTCTGTCAGATAATCATTAAGAAGTACTAACATACTTAAGATTGCTTGCTGTCAACTCCGAAATATATCACAGATCCACTAGTGACGACCTTAGAAATTCCAAAGTGTAAAAATATTGATACTATATATGATGGCTGATTGTGTAGTTTCATATTTCATACATAAAAAATTCTATATATTACTTATATTTACATTTCTATTTGCAATATATGAATGAAGCATACAAATATTAAACCATAACCAACTAGTATTGAAAACACATACACAGTCAGAGGCACATAGAATTCTTTTTTTTCTGTCAGGTAATCATTAAGAAGTACTAACATACTTAAGATTGCTTGCTGTCAACTCCGAAATATATCACAGATCCACTAGTGACGACCTTAGAAATTCCAAAGTGTAAAAATATTGATACTATATATGATGGCTGATTGTGTAGTTTCATATTCCATATATAAAAATTTCTATATATTACTTATATTTACATTTCTATTTGCAATATATGAATGAAGCATACAAATATTAAACCATAACCAAATAGTATTGAAAACACATACACAGTCAGAGGCACATATAATTCTTTTTTTTCTGTCAGATAATCATTAAGAAGTACTAACATACTTAAGATTGTTTGCTGTCAACTCCGAAATATATCACAGATCCACTGGTGATGACCTTAGAAATTCCAAAGGATAATAATATTTATACTAACTATGATGAATGATTGTGTAATTTCATTTCAAAACATATGTGTAACTACAAACCACAACTTTAAATTTGTTGTTGTCTTGAGACAGTTGGTCAAATCAAACATGATTCAACCATACGATACTCTTATTAACCCTTTCGTGGGCCCTTTATTACTCACTCCACGTCTCCAAACTTTCAAAACAGAGCTGCTAATTTTATTTAATCGATCGAACAATTGATGACAGCTCAAAACCGAAGTGGGAATCAGTCTTCCCGTCGTTTCAATAGCAAGAGCAATATAATATAATGGGTTTTGCGCTTCCTACAGGTGTATTTTGTAAGATCGTGTGGGTGGAAAGCAATCTTCCCATGGCCCACGAAAGGGTTAATATATACTTGTATGATGTGTTATAATTGTCTAATAGGGGTAAGTAATTTCATAGTCCTTACATATAAATTTCTATATATTACTTATATTTACGTTTTAGTTTGCAATATATGAATGAAACATACAAATATTAAACCGTAACAAATTAGTATTGAAAAAACATACACAGTCAGTGTCACATAGAATTCTTTATATTTTTCAGATGATCACTAAGAAGCACTAACATTCACATTAATGACTGCTTGCTGTCAACTCCGAAATATATCCCAGTGACGACTTTAGAAATTTCATAGCGTGGATGAATACTAACTATGATGGCTGATTGTTAAAATTCATTTCCAAACATATGTCCTAATAAAAACCACAACTTTAAAGTTGTTGTCTTGTGCCACTTAGTCAAACCAAGACGGATTGAGCAATACGCTACTCGTATTAAGTTTAGTTTTGGTTTGGTTTGGAGTGCTACGGTCTACTTTTTTTTGCAACTCAAGGGCTAATGAGACCGGGACCTACAGCTTAAAGCCGATTCCGAACGGCTACGAACATCCATGCCACAGTGAGATTCGAACCCACGAACTCCGATCCGAAGGCCAGCAGCCTAACCAATCTTCCGTTGTTCGGCCTACTCGTATTAAGGCAAATGGATGAGCCTCAAGCATCTCAATGGTGAAAGTATAACATTTTGCTCAAGAGGGTTCTCGTAACTTTAAAACAGGAACCAAGTAGTAAACCCATAAGCTTGGCCTGTCTCCCCCAGGTGTAATGACTGAAATCTTGGATGACATTGTGACCACTGACATATTTTAACTGCCCCCAAACACCTTTAATGAACACGGTGGGTCTTTGGACGACTCGAGCTTCGAACCCACAACCCTCTAGTTACGAAAACGTTGTTTTTTCCAACTGAGTGATTGAGCTCTTTACCGTAATTTTAAAGTAAAATAATATAAAGTAAAATAAAATAAACTTTCGAGTAAAATAAAGTAAAATTCTTATTCCGCCCCCGTATATTTATGTGTATCTACATTTGTGCATATATGAGCACTTTTATATGGGTTTGCATATGTGTTTCAGTGTATATGAAATCAAATCACTATTTTTATAGTTATATGCTATTTATGGAACCAAACGGCATCTCACCGAAATCATTCACTGCAAAATGGTTGGAACTAAGATCCGAGTTTATTTTATAAAATATGCTACAAATAAATTAAATCACAGTTTATTCTAATAAGTTAAACGCATATACTGTACATGACTGAAAGAAAACATCAGAAAATATTAAAACCATTTAGTTCATATTAATAAAATTATATATATAAAGCATTTATATAATTATAAATTTGGGGCTGTACTTATTTTATGCCCAGTGTTTAGATATGTATTCAAGAATGCGCATTAAAATATATAACTGTGCAGGAAATTACTAATATTTCAATAACCATATATAAGTACCTTTTACATGTAACTACACATTAAATCAAATCTTTCGAAAATTATTCATGAGAAATGCTTTTGTTCTATTGACAAGTTACATTCTGGTCGCATAAAAATACGCATTCCCGAATATTTTGGCATCAATTTAATTACCCTATATTTATCCTAACAGCTGCTCATTCATAGGAGTGTTTTGTGGTATTTGCACTTCCTTTGAATTTTGCACATTCCAATTGAAATCCCTGTCGCCAATTATTCGACCACGTTGCTTGAACGCCGGCCAATGACATTTCACACTACTTGATAACTGCATAAAGCAATATTCATAATTTATAGAGAAAGTCTTTTGTTCAATCGCATTTGAACTTAGGTGACTTTGATATAAACTGTTAAGTATTACTGCAGTTAACAGTAGTTAGTGCAGTTTCAAATAAAAATAATAATTATAGATTATGAGTTTTTTTAAATAACTTTATTTTGTGGTTTTGATTTTTTACAAGATTTATTTTAGAAACAAATTAATAATATTTCAATAAGTGCTTATTAAATATCTTTTACATGTAATTTTCACATTCATTTCGTAAGAATCTGATGTAAAGATTGAATTGCAATTATTGTTCTTTAAAACAAGTAATACATATTATATATATAAATATAGAATATATATCCCGAATAAATAATATATATATTATATATAAATATATAAATATCTATATATAGGAGTATTTTGTGGTATTTGCACATATAAAAAAAATACATTATATTTTGCACATATCCAATTGATATATTCACCCATATATATATACATATATACATATATAAATATAAATATATACATATATATACATATATATATATACATATATATAGATATATACATATATAAAAACAGGAGAATATACTATATATGATATCTATATATACATATATGATACACATATATATACATATATATAAATATACTATCAAATATATAAATATATATATAATACAATAAATAAATATATATCATATATATATATATATATATATATATTCTATAGATATATATATATACGTGGTTATATATATATATATATTTATATATATATATATATAATATATATGTATATATATAGTATATACAAGATTTATATATAGATACACACATAAATTATATATATATATATATATATATATATATATATATATATATATATATATATATATAAATATATATATATATATATATATATATATATATATACACATATTTTTTTAATTCAATATAAGTATAATATTCAATATAAAAATAGGTTTTTGAAATTTATTAATAACATTCCAACTGTAGGAAATTAAATTAAATTTATTATTTGAAGTAAAATTCTCAATTTTTCAAAATTAAATTCATCTAAGAATGGACTTTTGAATGGTAGATCTATTGTCAGTCTGCAGTGACTGGTGTCATCTAGTCAAAAGTCCACAGTCAGTCCATTAGACTGTTGTCGAGCTCAACCCGTTAAAATAAAATAAGTGAAAATATTCCATTTTTTACAGTATGTACAATACTGGAATATGTAATATTCTAAGCTTTTTTAGTGTTATTGCACAGATTGAATATTGCAATAATATAAATCATTGCTAAACAGTGGTTTTCCAATTTTCTGAATTTTTCGAAGAATGTGTTAGATAAAACTAAAATGAAACCTTATAAGATAAACAACGTTTATTATGCATATGAATAGAATAATATATTTTGTTCTTTCACTATTAGTAAATTTTAAGTAGTTTTTATTTTATTAAAAATGTTTAGAAAGAATTTCCAGGATTTCTATACAAATATAAAGGCATGCTGTAGGCAATGCCACCTATATTTAATCGATTTTATTTAATTACAGGCGTTTTACAATGTGTTCAATATAAATAAAATTGTTTGAAAACAGTTTGATGAAATTTCTTTATTCCCTATTAGCTTTCCTTGAAACTTTATAAGTTTTAATTCAAACTTTTTTTCTTCTGTTATTGAAGTATGTTGTCTGAAAGAGTCACTGACAGTTCATACTTCAAAATACAATATTCATAATATACTAGAAAATACATTAGTTAGAGCCAAATTCTTGCACCAAAATTAAAATAATTAAATTTACTTACCTGCAAGGTATCATTAAAAATATATAAAGTAGATACTGTCTTTTTAAAATCTATTGGAAATTAAATATTTTTTTATATGTTGGATCTCCATTATGTTAATACATGCAACACTATTTTTTACAGAATAAGTACTAAACACTTTTAATTTTTTTAGTTATTAAGAGATTATTTCAAATTAGGATGATATTAGGGTTTAAAATATAGTTTTGAGTTATTGTAAATAATTATGAAAGTATACTATCATGATTTATATTTTCATACTCCTGTAAAGATTTCTTAATTAAATTTATTAATTAGGTATTTAAATTTGAAAAAAAGTATTAGTATTTTTTAAATTTTATTCAAGATATAAACTGACCTAGAATTTGTTAATATTAATTTAGGCCAACTCATAAGAAAAAGTATATTTTTAAAGAAATTACAATTTTTATGTTATGCAAGAGAAGAAACAAGTGTATTCTCAGTTTTATTTAAAAATACTATGTACAAAAGTTGGAGTTATTAATGCACTAAATTTTTGTGGGCTTTTGCAATATATGATTAATGTGAGATGAAAAAATTACAAATTATAATTGTAAAGTAAGATAGCTTCTTATACTTTATATAGCAAAACACTTCAGGTAATGATACGAAATATGGCGATTTGTGGTGAAGCAATTTAAAGTCTATTTTTGAAACTTTCTAAAGAGAGTCAATTTAAAAAAAGAAAAATCTAGATCTTCCTTAACAGGATGGAGTTAAAGTAGTATATACGAAAACATAAATTCACAAACCATTATAGGAAGAACGATAAAAATTTGAAAATTGCAATTAAGTTTTAAATCTACATTTAAATATGTTTTAATCTAAATTTAGATAAGCAAGATCATGTTCAAAAGTAAAAACTTTCTTCAACAGTCAGTCGTCTTTCCTAAGTGCATTACTTCTAAATTTGCATAAAAGATCTGAACTATCTTCTTATTTTATAATATACTTGCAATTATAATTTTAACATTTTTCTATGCTTATACAATGGACATACAGTGAGGGAATTCTCATATTTGTTAATGTTTTTTGCTGCTAAAATAAGTAATTAAGTTGCTTTGCATGTTTTTATTTATTACGTTTAAAGTGTTCTACTGGAGTGTAATTCTTCTAATATAAAACTTTATTTCAAAAATTTGAGTGGAAAAATAGTAAGATAGGAGATTTTCAAACTACGTTTTTTAGAAAAACTAAAAATTGACTGAAAGAAAAACATGCTGGAGAAGTAAGTTTAATCAGATTGGTTTGGTAAAAAATACTGCCTAAAATGATAGCATAAATCTTCACATGGAGCAACTTAAAATATTCTATTATGTGTAGAAATATGAGAGTTTATGAGATGCCTTGGCTTGTTCTAAATATTTTTTTAAATAATTATGATTTTACCACCTTCCCCGAAACTACATACCTAGTTTGCAGCCTCAATAGCAGCAATTTCTTTTTTATTTTTTCTTCATGCTATATTTCTTATAAAATATCTTTTACGTCTATAAATTTAGCCTTAAATCTTCCTGATCTTACTGAAGTTACGTTTACTTTTATAACATTAGTAGTTGCGGACTGGTAATATAGATACAAAAATAGTTCATTGGAAAATACTATAATTTGTCTTTATAAATCTTAGACTAATGCAACAAACATAAGTAAAATCAAACGGATCGGTATGATTAATGGCAGTATGTCACTACGTGCAAAATTACGGCTAATTCAATATTCGCACGTCGGTCGAAATACTGATTTCATACTCCGAACACAATGCCCTCGTAGGTAATAAGGAGAAGATCTTAGTATCTCACACATGGGTAAGTAATACCACGGATATCACTAAAGATTTAATGCATTTTTGTTTAAACTTTACCAAACGACGAGAACTTGCAGTAGTCACCTGATATCCAAGGAAAATTCCCTTTTTGTGATACTGACTTAAGTAATGGAAAAATGAAAATATAATTAAAGTACAGCTGGAGGTCCACCATATCTACAAGAGTATACCTTAAGGGTGTTTGATCTTAAGCAGTGAACTATGTATTAAATATATTGCATTTGGATAAACAAAATGTGTGTTTATACTAGTAAAATTATTTAACAAAATATGCAGTCTAAAAAATGTTTCATATAAATAAAACTATTTCGAATTTTTAAAGACGAATCATTTTAGACTTTTTAAAATAAGGAAGGTACTATTCCTATTGCATATGAATAGAATATAAAAATAAGTTATATTTGAGAGTAGAAGTGTTTAGACTGTTATTGTAAGAACATTTAACCTTTAAAGTTTTATTAAAAAGTTTTAATCAATAATTACAGTCTTTTCAGTCGCTTTAAAAATAAAATCATACAGCAATGTAACAAGAACATGCTAAAATCCTATCCCTCACTATGATACATCAATATTTCTTTAAAATCTAGTATTTATCCTAACTATATATAAAATTTTGTCAATGTTAAAATTGTTATTAAAAAGGTTAGATCATATGTATTAGGGCAAAGGTTGGATTGGTGAAGAAGAGAAATTTCTCAGAGGTAGGAATACAGATTATTGTTTCATTTTTAGTTCTGATTTGATTGCAATTGACATGGCTTTGGGCTGTGTTACAGAGACACTTTTGTCTAAAGATATATAGATCCCTTCTGACTGAAGAGATGGAATACAATACATACGAAATTGAAAAATTTAATTGGAATAAAAAGAGAATTAGTATTATTAAAATGCTCAAGACGCTGTTCAGTTCTAGTATTCTACATCTACAATGGTTTCCGTCCCATATTAACTTAAAATATAATGATATTGTGGATGGACTGGCTAAGGATGACTCTACCATGACTCACGTTATTGGAGATCTTCTGAAGTCCCTTGGTATATTTTCAAAAAGTAAGGTTTCTGTAAACGTGTCTTGGAAACAACCACTTACAGATCCAAGGTATTCAAATGAGATTCTTGGTTCTTTCATTTTTTCTGAGAGTGACAGAAGTGACCAAACTACGCTGGCTCGACATGAGGGCATTTAACCCTTTATATTCTGAATTAATTTACCATCAACTTTCTTGCTGCATTTTTGCATCATTAGATAAGTTTTAATGGAGAACAATCATAAAAAAGGAAAATTAATTTTTTACTGTATTTTAGTAGTTAATTTTGCATCTGGTACGAACATATATTTGTGATTCTATGATAGGAAATAAAACATTAAGTTATGAATAAAACAAGTGAAATACTTATCTGGGAAGTATAGAAGTCGCTAAAAATAATAGTGACAAATAACTGGTAATAAACCACTAAATTTACTCGATTGAACAGCAAGTGTATTAACTCTACCACAAAATGACCTTCGAATGCAGCAAGTCAATTATAAAATCCCCTACTATGCGAATAAAAATGATTCTTAATTGATGCTGCCATTTTTTTCTGCTGTAGGAACTGCATCGTTCATATCCTTGTGAGTAACGTCAGGAAAAACGACTTTATTAGGAATAAATAGGTGTTTGATTGGAGATGTACTTATAAGTATCATCAGGATAACAAGGGTTAAAAGCAGTCATGTTTCTAATGGTACTAGACACTTCCTTCTTTAAACCAAGTGTAATATTAAGGAGGTAATTGCACAACACCTAATCAACTGTATTAAGTTGGTACGAGGGATATTTTGTGGAGACCAACTTTTGTCTTGGATTACTTAAAGCGAACAATCTCATGGATATGATCTGATTCAGATCAGAAAAATACTTAAGAAGTATAAGGAATACAATAAATATTGGTTTGGTTTGTTTTGCAGACTTACGGTCTACTGTTTTCTAATACAAGGGCTAATGAGACCATTAAATACAGAAACTGCAAAAGTTTGCTTAAAAAAATAAAATTTTTCGATTTCGATTATTTACAAAGTACTCTGGAATTTAAATTATTGAATTGAATCTTAATAACAAATGAAAGAAAAGTACTTTAAAATTATAATAAAACTATCTTTAAGCTGCATTTTCAATTTTTCAAATATTTAAATGGTAATTAATGAGAATAAGAATATTTATGGATAATAGTATTTCAAGCAAAAATCACAAACGAATTTCATGGAATTTCCAGACTACTTTACTTAAAATAAATAACATGATCACAAAATCAAAGTTCGATATTATTTAACATAGCCTGAGATACAAGAATCCAATTAACTGTGACCAAATAAAGAATTCCCCGTAATGTTTTTGAATCTGCGGGTTAATTGAAAAGGTGGAAAGACCAAAATGAGCTTTTATTGATTAGGTTCTCTTAGTCTCACATAAGTAGGGTATTCTTCAATTTTATCTGATTCCTATTTAACGAGAAAAAAAACCAGTTCATGTAATAAAGATAATAATAATAATAATGTCCTTTTAATGTTTTAAAATTGTAGAGGAAGATAAATAGGGCAATTTTGGGAAATTGGAAATTGTATAAAAATTAAAATAATTCTGTACTAGCTTAATATTTAATTGCCTTGTCAGAGAAAATAATATTTAAGGTCTTCACCGAATAAAGAAAACTATTTTTAATGAAATACATATATAAAAATCTTCAAATATTACAAAAATCAAGTTGTTTCAATTTGAGAATTGCGCAAGTACATGCAAAAATTTGAAACTCATACATTGTTACCATATATTTTAATTAAGGATTTGATTTGTAAAGTAATACAAGGATTAATTAAACCGGAACCTACTGAATAAATCCAATTAAGAAGAGCTAATAACAGAATTTATACACATGGAATTAGTGTTTCTTGAACTCAATAAATATGACCAATGTGTGGCTGAGATTAGTAGAAATACATATATTAAAACATACGTTTGATTTCAAAGAATCTATTAAATGTTTTTCCTTAACACCTATTATTTGCAAACATAATAGCACAGCACTTTCACCCTGTAATCTATGAATTCACATTACACATTTAGCAGGTAATTTTGTAACTATATTTATTCTGAAATGTGACAGTCTTGCAGTAAACAGTGAAAGTGCAGCAAGGCAATCAGCAATGAAAAAGTAAAATTTTAACGAAACTGCATGTGGACTCCACAATAAACAAAGAGAAATTCTTCCTGGAACTCTTCGTTTGCTATGACAATGAAATTGTATACATGCATCCAAATAAATGAACGCATTACGTAAATGCATAAATTAATTATATTCAAAAGTTCCAAGGCAGAAGACCTAGAAACATATACCATGAGAAATATTACTCAATTCTACAGTGTTAATGTTTAAGGTTAATTTCAAGTGGGCTTCTGATTGTCTAGTAATATGTGAATGTAGATGTGTTGATTTCTAGGAACTAAATTTTAAGAAAGGATATTTAACCTTCACAAGAAAAACTATTATCAGGGGATAGTTGGGTACGTACTGATCTCCTTTCAGTTGCCTTATTACTAGTATTTTCATAGCAATTAATATAAATCTAATACAGGGTAGAAATATATGAACGAAAACAGATGTTTTTAAGCTACAATAAAGCTGTTATATACAAGCATACTCAAAGGTTCGAAAAGTATTTTCAGTAACACACAGAGAGGCCACAGAGAAAGGATAGATTCTGATGCATCTGGGTATATCTTACTGGATCAACTATACTGTTTACTAGTACGTAAAATAACATGCATGTACTCAAGAAAGAAAATTAAAGGTTAATCAAATTTAAAGGAAAATCAAATTTAAATTTAAAGTTTCCAAAAAATGAAAAGCAAAATTCATTGAGAAAAGTGTAAAGAATAAACGAGATTATCTTTTAATAAACGTAGCAAAAATCAACGCTTAATTATTTGAACGGGATTCACCAAAAGTTATACATTCTTTCCGGCTAAACAAGTGGTGGCTTCTAATAAATAAATATCACGAAACAAAATTAAAAATTAACACAAGATCAAAATATTTTTTAAGTTCTTATAAGGGGTACATCGTCTCTCGC